>JAFJYJ010000087.1:1802500-2241932 GCA_019022615.1 Acacia melanoxylon
TAGTGTGCAATTACAATTCCTATTAGAAACTAAAAATGAAACTACAGTGATTATACCATTGTTGTATATTTATTATTTATCAAGTTTACTTAGTAATATTCAAATAAACATGATTAAGTGTCAAATCCGGTAAGTTTAGCGCTCAATTGCAATAATGGAAGGGGTGACCATAGGCTACGGTAAGGCAAAACTTTAACCTGATTGTCCAAATGATGAATGGGTTGCATTTTACATATGTTTGGACCTGCCCAGTAAAAGCACTAACCATTTCGAACAAGGTAACGATAGGTTGGGCAGGGTGGGCTTTTGTGCCCAAGTATTAACTCCTAGGCTAATACTATACCACTCTGGTCATATTTAAAAGTTCATTCTGATCAAATCTCACATACCAAGGAGAGGTAGTTAACTAAATGATTATGGGGTAAATTTTCAATTTTGTCCTAATTTATAATTGGACATTTTTCAACTGTTTCTTCTCTCTCTATCTTTATGAGTACAATGGGTAAAATTGTCATAATTTCATTTATTATATGAAACTGAACTTATAAATAAGATCAATTTTTTTAGTTAAAATGGACTTATAAATAGGACTAGAGTGGTATGTACAAAAACTCTTATTATACCTAAACAATACTATTAAAAACTTTAAATAATAATATAATTTTACACATTGAGATATTTCAAAATAAATCTAAAAATTGAGTCTTGATTTTTTTTTTCATATGTCTTAATAATTACATGACAATTTATGAAGAGTACTATTTGTTAGGGTATGAATATTGATTGATATGAATAGGTGCAATAGTGATAAAGACTTTAAAGATATTAATTTCTTTTGTCTTTGATCTTAATTTTGTAATGCTTTGTATCATCCATCAAAATTGAAAAACCACCTCTATCCAAAAAGCAATGACTTATATATGAACTGCCGTGAATGGATATTAAATAATAATATAAAATATTTCATAAAAATGAAATATTATATATTCTAAATAAAATAATATATCTTAAATAAATTATATATAATTTTTTAGGTAGGGCCAAATGGGTAAGGCATCACTCTTGCTTGATACCCGACCCTGTCCAATAATTAGCTCGGCTCAAAAATACCCAAATTTTTTTCGGACCGCATGCTCACTCCTAAATGGAAATATACACACACAAATTAAAAATGATTTCAAATATGAAATCTTTCAACATTTTCTTTTGGCATTACTAGAACAAGCAAATGATTCTATCCCAAAAAAAAAAAAAAAAACCACAAGCAAATGAATAATATATTCGCTTTTTCTACCCGATAGACAATATATTTGGGTTGCCTCCCTTGGTGGTGGATATTAATGCACTTTGTCGAGTAGTGCATTAAGTGGGTTTTTGTAAATTTTATCTGATATTTATATATATATACTACTATTGGCAATGCCAAATGTGTGCTTATAATATATATATATATATATATATATATATAAAACATATTTAAATATTATAGAAATTAAATTATGTACTTTTATTTATTCCGTGAATTCTATGAGGTAAGGTTGATGTGAAAATCTGTTTGAAATAAAAAACAAAAAATTTAGGAAACAAAATTTTAAAAAAGTAGACCTATGAACACTCACATTCATCGTTTCCCTTCAAAAACACTTCATATATGTTTAACTTCAAAGGATTTGAATCATATATATTTTATATCACAAGTTCTTATATATGCAGAAGGAACAAGAAATAAATGGAGCTAAATCACCATATAGGTTTCACCTTTCATTATTGAGGTGGGAAAGTTCTACAAGACTCTAAAACCTTTCATGTTCAACTACAAATCATTACCTTATCTGACTCCAAAATAATATTGAACATTACTGACTTATATGCAATCTATTGTTGCCTCATGTTGCTAAGCATGCTGGTCCTTATGATAAGGCACAAATTAACAATTCTCGCAAACCAATAAAAACAGTTAAAGTCAATAAAATTATTCTTTAATTTAAGTAATTTTCAATATTACACCTACTAATTGCACTAAACTCTAATATTATATTAATTATTATTCTCACCCATTACCTTTATTAATTAAGGGCATATATGGAAAAAATAATAATTAATACTCCTTGGGATAAAGCAAGTATTTTATAAAAAGAACCAAATACATTTGCTAGTTAGTGTCTTATAATAAGGACCAAATGAAATATAAAATGTGTAACAAATTATATTACCTCTTATTTTTAATATAAGATCCACTTCATAGTTCAATTTCTCCATTGTAGTGAATCTTATATTCAAAACCCATAGTATTATTTTTAAACTACGAATAATGTGACATTTTATGCTATGTATAGTAACACCTGATGTGAATTTTTTTTTTAGAAGGAACATTGCTCACTTAGAGCCTGTTTGGTACGAGGAATTTTGGATGAAGGAAAGGAAAAGAAGGAAAAATTGAGAGGAAACTTAAAGGGGCGTCATGTTTGTTAGACATGGCAAAGGAACATATGTTGAGGAAAAATAAAATGTCGATAGGAGGAAAATAGAGAGGTGATTGTGGGAAAAAAAGATGAAATACTCAAGATACCCCTAAATAAATTATCCTACCACCTGAAAATTCGAATTTAAAACGCAAAATCGAATGTGATTTCGATTTTAATATTGAAACTCGAATGTCATTATTTTCTTATACCAGAAGGGTTTTTTACAGCAAATTCCATATTCATCACTCCGCAGTGTCTTCCAACACTAAGCCAAAGCATAAATTCCTGATGACTCCCTATTTTTAGGTAAATTTTGTATACATTTTAATATATTTGGGAGTCATCTATGATAAATTAAAGGTATTTAAGTGAGATTTTGGTAAGATATTAATTTAGAGCATGATTTAAGGGATTTTAGTTTAAATATCAAAGTTTAGGATAAAATAATAAGATTAATAATAAAAATAATAAATTACAATTCTGAAAAAAAGGGGAAAAAAAAAAGGAAAGATAAAATAGGCTTCAGTTTACTGCTACTACTATCATCATCATCTATATATATCTCTCTTTATTTTTATTTTCTTATTTTGCCTTTTAGAAAAAGACGTACCACCAACTAGATTCAAGAAATTGGGGATCCGGAAATTCACGATACAACTATACAAGCAAGAAGAGGAGGCAACCGGGATCGGAGAAAATCATATCACACGACAGTCATCTTCCTCGTTTCTCTTTACTTAAAACAGAGGAGATTGCACAAACAGAAACAAGGAGGAGCTGAATATTCTTCACAAAAACCAAACAAGTCAAATAGAGGCAGAAAGAAACACGAACAACCAAAATGATGGATAGAGACCAACAACCACTACATTTCTCGAACAAAGATGGAGATGTAATGGGAAGAGAGAGGGGCAAAGTTGTCTCAAACTTTTTCCATCCAAGGAGGGAACTTGGGTTGACGCCGATTTTGGTGGAACCAAGTTCCTATCTTTAAAAAAAGATGGGCACTCCCAGGAATTTAAGTGAAGGGGACTTTTGCGTGACAAACACGTTTTAGGTGTGGGAAGATGCTCATGCTCCTTTTTCCTCCCAAACTTTACTTTCCGCCTACCAAAGGGGCTCTCAGTGGTAAAAGAAAACTTACTATATAAAGCTGATGTATCAATCAATCTCACCATCTGGAATTCCACCAACTCACTTTCAAAGAGTTAGAGTACATAATCAAATACTATAACTTGAAGCAAATGAAAGAATTCCCTTCTACATACGACTCGTAAGGCGTGATTACAAATGTACATAAACCCTAGGCAATTAAGAAGCCTAATATTCAAAAGGCCAAACTAGAACTCTGTTTCATGTATGAACTACCTTAACAATTTCAACCAAAACCAACAAAAATACGAGACTTCTCTAAAAATCTCATCAGGCCGAGGGCTTCCATACCTAGAGAGAACTCTGGTTTTACTCACAAAGGAGGGACTGAAGTCAAAATCGATGTATAGTCTGTTCAAAGAAGCAATGCGTTCACGTAGATGAGAACTTCATGATACATTATGCATTGCTCGTGTCCAATTTAGGGACTACTTTTCCTCATTCTGGATAATGCTATTGAGTCAGTTATCCACAAAAATTTCAGAAACTCCTCACTGATGACACCTTTATGAATATATCCGCAGCATGGGAAAAAAAAAATCCCAAGTATGTGCCTCAGAAGTATCATAATTTAACTTCGTGACGAAGCATGTTCCTATTCAGGGGTACCAGCTTTACAGTTCCATCCCCACCACATGAAAGGAAACCATGAGAAACGACTTGGATATCTGTAACAGCAGCCTGTAGCATTTTAAGCAAAAAGGCTTATTATTGCACGCATGTAGCCAAAAAACTTAATTTTATTGGTAGAGAAATTTGGAGGAGGCATAAAACAAGATGGCTAAAATTTGCAAGGTAAATGGATTGTTTTACCTCCAATCAAAATATAATGTGCTGAGAGTTACTAGTGTAAGTGTTTCTGATAAGTGTTATTAACTGTTTAGTTTATTAGTGTGACTGAACTGAAGTAGTAGTTAGTTGGTGGAGGTAAAGTATATACACCCCAAACTTGATTCTGGGTGTCTAGTGAAATTTCTTGCTTCTAACATTCCCGTTCAACACAATGCAATTATGGCTGCCTACTTCCAATGACCTTCGGCATAAATTTAACCTAGGACATTTTTTTGTTGACAAAGTTTAATATTAATAGTTGAACCAACCCTTGTCCCTAGAGTAGACTACTACTGTCTGCAAAGTACCACTTTTTTCTTGGTTTAATTAAAAACAAAGCTTGACACAATTTATATAGCCAGAGGCTCTTTTGTTAAAGAAATGTGCTAAGTTTGACAATCACCACAGGAACCAAATCTGAAGCAGCTATGATTCTCACAGCCCCCACGCTCTCTAATGGCATGGTTCATGCCACGTCCAAGAATTCTGTCCGTGTATCTAGTTGAAAAAAAGAGGTTCAAGGGAAAACATGATATAATATACTGTTATGCAATTGTAAATCATTACCCGAACAACACCACCAAATCCACGAGAGCTTGGCTGCAGGAAGGTGTGCTTTTCATGCAATTTTGACCATTGACAGACTAACTGAGTGCTCTTGACATCCCAGAGTTTGACATCTCCATCCTTACTTCCAGTAAAAAACAAGCTGGTATTTGGGATGGCAGCTATTTTTGTGATGCTATCTGTATTTGGAAAAGTTAGCAAGATGATTTGATTGAACTAAACAAACCATAACTATAGGGGCATAGCTCATCTTTACCTGAGTGAGCCTTAGGAATATACCAAAGCATCCCATTTACATTCTTGTCCTTGTCAGAATTCAAAGACTTTGGGGTGCTTTGTTCGCCAGTATCAACATGCCTTTGCCTTTTAGCTTTTCCAGTAGCTATGTAACGGAAGTCATGAATTCCAACGTCACCATTTTTACCACCAGTCACAATAAGAGGGGAAATAGAACCACTTCCTACATCATTATCCAATACAGAAAGGGAGCGAGCACCACCTTCACAAGAAAGAGCAAAGTCAGCACCACGACACACATAAGCCAATCCTTATACATGAAATAAAACGACTAAGCTTTAAGTCAGTAATTCATTGCATCCTCACTCACAAAAAGGCCCTTGCCACCCCCGAGACTAAAAAAACAAGAAGGAAAGAAAGAGAGAAAGAAATATCAGTTACACTCATAGCTAAGCCAAGTCCAGGGCCTATCCAAGTTTATGGTTAAGGCTTACCTCAAGGTTAAAAATTTGCACTATATTAACAAAATTACAAAATACAGCCATGAAGAACATTATTGATTCATGAGTTATGGCTCTACATATTTGTATGCTTAAACATTTTTATTAAGATTGATGGGAGTTAAACGGTAATAATTATCAACACACATTAGAATTCAGCAACAAAAAAATTCAAGCAAAACCTTCATGACATAAAATGGAAGCTCGAGAGGTTGTAGCAGGAGCTAGAGTATCCCATATAACCACATTGAAATTATTTGAGCTATATCCAGACGCAGCTATTATTGATCCACTCGAAGGAAAGTAAGTCACATCCCTGAAAGCATACATGGAATAAAACTCAAGGTTAAATAGAAAGAGCAAAGGAAATTTTCTGACAAAAAACCTGGCAAACTTGCTGCATCTCAAACTTACCAAACATGAATTAAAAGGCTATTCATCACATTCATAATTGCAAATGAAAATTTATCACTAATCCCATTTCCAAAGACAATATTAATCATGAATTTGTTGTCATCCCTCAGTTTCAAATGACATGTTCGATAAGCAACACTAGTAAAATCATGGCTCAGGGTTTTAAAGCCGAGACAGAAAAGCATTACATTTAAAAAGATAAAAAGAAGACTTGGAAACTTTTCATCTTATATGTAGGAGATTGAAGGATAAAAAAAGTAACTTTAATCACAAGGTTATGTAATATGTGCAATACATCTTCTTGATTAACCTACTAATCCAAATGCAGCTTTAAGTCAACCGGGGCAAAAATTATAAATGGAAGTTCCAAAAAAGTAAAGTACATACGATGCATGACCATTGAAGCAGAGGGATGATTCTGTTGGACGAATATTGCTCCTTCCTCCAACCTCCAGCTGCCATGAGCAGACAGTCCCATCTGATGCTGCACTCGCAAACCGGTGCCCATAGTGATCGAACTTTAACCCTGATACAGAAGCTAAAGCATAAGGTGGAGGCACATTAGCAGCAGCCAGAACTCCATATGTAGCTTTAGCTTTATCCTTGTTGAACTGCATTTAAAGCGTTCTTCATCAGCCAAATGCTAGAAATATTGAGAACAAATGCAATTGCCTTAATGCACTAGAGTAACTCATATCATATGTCCTATCATTATATCTGTATGCTAGAAGGCCTCCAGTATTAACAGAACAATAATTTTTTTTCTTTTTAAAAAATTTCCCTCTTCTCCTTCATTTTTGAATGGTAGGATCTCAATCAAGTACACCAAATATCATAGTGGGAATAACTGGCACACTTTGCTTAAAGAATAACTTTGTGTGTCTGGGGAGCTGCTTTAAAGTGTTCCATACAAAAGCAATGTGACGTGAATCTATGATGTTTATTTAGTTTTTTTGATGTCTCGGTCAGCAGGATGACACCAACAGCATCATACTGCATGTTAATGGCTTGTGACTAGACCGGAGGTAAACTTGCAGATTGGAAAGAAAGTCCGGAATAAAATAGCATTCATGGGTAAGAAAGTTTCATTTTATTTCTTTAGTATACTTTTGCAAGAACATTTTGGGCTGCAATGAAAATGAAATTTGGATCCTAGTTTTCAAATTTACCTTCTTTTTTTCAAAAACGGATTAGTCTCCCTAGTTAGGAAGCTTGCAGAAAAGAAAACTTAAGGAGGGGAAAAGGGACAAAAAGCTCTACACCTACTTCTAAAAATACATGCACATGCAGGTTCGGCCACATTAATATGTACATCAGTACATCAATTCAATATTTCGTACCTCCCAGAGGTAAATGTGTGTATTACTTGAACCAACCAAAAAGAGTGGCCTCAATGGATGACTAGATAACGCCCTTGTACTTATGTTTTCCACAGTTGCTGGTGGATCAACTAAATCTTCAAAGTCCTCTTGAATTTCCCAACCTAATCTAGCCGTCTCAGTTCCAGCATGTCCAGGAATGCCAAAAGCTCCACCAGCTGTCAAGTCTCTGCTAGGCCTTGCTGAAAGGCCTACACCAACTGTGGCTCCACCCAGCCCAAGGTGTGCCCCTTTCTTGATGCCAAGACCTACACCAGGGTAAACACATGTTGGAGCTGGGGTGGATACTGAACCTGCCCACCCATTTTGTGGCCAATCAGCCTCAGACCACAAATTAACTGATTCATTACCAGAAGGCATCTCACCATCCATATGAAAGAATAGTATGCCCTGAATTTGAATTAAAAGAAAAATCAAAGAAAAGACAATTATGTACATCTCACACCATTTTAAGAGAACTACCACGCATATTTGTAAAAATTGCTGCATTTTTAAATCACTGAGTAAAATAAACATTGCAATAGTCATCATTATCTCCAATGGGGAAAAATCACTGGGGGACGATAAGATAACCTCCCAAACGGGGAAAAAACAAAAAATGAGAAAAAATAGTGCAAAATAAAGTTGATCAATCCCCTGTATATCAGACATTAAATGTCTGTTAAAACAAAAACAAGCTGAGCACCAAACGCAAGCCACTAACACAACAATTTGACATAAAAGTTGCATGTGCTACTTTTTCTGTCCAACTAGATGCATCAGAGAATCAAATGAACTGTGTATTGCTTATTGACACCAGTTATAACAAACAAGAGGCAATTTGTGAGGTAATCTTCTCCACTTAAACAAACAAGCACGTTTTCAAAATTTCCAACTTCAGTCACATAACACCAACATTCATGCTTTATGTGTATCACCACAATATCAATGGCAGAGCCCGAGAGCGTTGAGAGGAAACAGTTGTTCTCATGATATATTGATTCCTGATTATTATTTGGGTGGCATGTTTTCTATTTCCTTCCTGAACCCCACGCCCACCCAAGCATAGAGGAACCACATCCATCCTTGCAATTGAACTACTGCAGTGACAAAATTATAGGGGATATCTCACCCAAGTAAATGCTAGCTGAATTTTACCCAAGAATTCATACAATTTTCAAACTAAAAAGAAAATACTAAACCTGATGGTTGGATGACTCTGGCTGTTCTTATGATTAAAGGCAAGCAAGGTTTTTTTTTTCATAAAGAATTGGTTGATGAAGAGGGCTTGCTTTTACAAAATGCTCTCCAAACTAACAAAAGGACATGGGGAATGTGGAAAAAGTTTATGAGGAAATAGCCCCTTTTTTCACATTGTTGAGTGGCCACTATGTTATGGAGTAATTCAATTGAAGTTCTTTGAGAACACTAGGCATGTTCCATCATCTTAGAGGAATCTGTTAGCATGCTTTTGGAACTGGACTAAACATTGAACCATTGAGACGATCAAGTCATTGGATCATTAACTAAATTGCTTGAACCTGCTATTTTTAAAACATATATTTAATATTGTAAAAGATTTCAGCTAAAAATGTTCTGAGAGCTCACATGACATGAAAAAATAAGTAAACAACTATAAATTTAAGCCCGCTCAAGCACCTGCCTATACAGGCTCTCCCCATCAAGCTCACTTCAGTCAAAAATAAGATATGCAAACACATATACGGGTGAGCAAATGCACTTTACTTGCCCATCTTGAGTTACATGTATGACTTTTGTTCACACGCTTCAAATGCAATAATGTCATATGCAAAATAGTTAAAGCCTTCAAATGAGTAATGGGAACTCAATCAGTTCAAATAGTCCTCCAGGGGAAACAAACAAAACTGGGGGATTATATGCCTCACAGACTTCCAAATGCACTGATTTATTGAAGCTGCATTGTACTTCCATCCCTTTATTTTCTGATAAAATTTCTTCCTACATAATTAAAAAAAGAAACAGATTGATGACTACTCATGCTACTTTTCGTGTAAGATAATATAAATGAAATTTTTAACACTTTCCACTTTTATGCCCCTGAAAAATAATTTAAGATTTTTAACTAGTTAGTTTACATTACATTACAGGTCACATTAACCTTCACAATTGTTGGATAATAACATGTTATTAATTACTAGTTATATGTATAAACTTGAACTTGAGAAGAAAATATATAAAATTTTCTGCACATTATTGCAGGGTGTATGAAATTCAACAAAATGCAATTGGACATCCAAAATTCAGAGCTTCAGAAGAAATAAACTAAACAAAATAGTGAGCAGGATAAAACCTTCCGATTGGTAGCAAGTGCGGCTTCCCGTTGATTAGTTGAGTTTATGCACAATGCCTGCTCAAATGTAGCATCATGTCATTTTGCGATCCAAATTACTGTGGCTAATAAAAACAAAGCCTGGGAAAAAAATCAGAGGAAAAAATCACCTCAAACAGTTCCCCATTTCTTTTGTATATTTCTCTAGGGCTCTGGAAAATTGTAACATTTTTACTACTTATTTCTTTCTGGTGGGAACTTACAGAAGCATGGGCACCTTGAAACACCTTTTTAACCGGTGATACAACTTCATGACTAGCAGAACTATTGCCAACTTTACCTCCACAATCATGTGTATCATCAGTTTTATGCATCTCTGTCAAATTTATATACATGTCATTCCATCCTTTAGCAGGCAAATGATCCAAATACTTTGAACAATCAAGTTTTTCATGTGCAAAGCAGTCAGATACCAATTTTGGGTCTGCACAATGATCCCATAATAGTTGATAAACCAAGCATTTATCTTTCGTGCTCACCGATTCCAAATTGACAATCCCTTGACTCTGATCCTGACTGGATTCTGACAAACTAGGTCTTTTTAACCACTCAAGAGTCATTGTGCTCAGATCATTTTCCAATCTCTGCCAGAGAAATACTGCAAGTTGTTTAGAATGATAAGAGGAAGTGTGTGTAACAGTTCTCTTCAGTAACTCACATAAGCTCAATGAAACCAACCTCATCTGCTCAGGCAAGTTGATGCCATCGGTATCTGGAGTCAAGAGAGTTGATGCCTCGCAATCATACTTTCTGTTGAAAGAACCAGGCAAATTACCATCTTCAAGTGTATCCACAATCTTATTCAAATTATATATCATGAATCTAGACATTTGCTGCCATAAGCAAGTCCCTAAAATCATCGATTTTTCATCATCAGGAATCAACTGCTTCACATTTACAACTTGTATATCTTGTCCACATTTTGAGGCATGGTCTACCAAAGAATGTTGAGTCACCAATTCCATAATTTTTGGGATGAGTTTCTTCAGATTCACCATATCAACCTCATAAGGGTTACGGTCATCAATACGTGCAATCAAAAAAGGTTGAACCATTAAGAAAATAGCTTCTAAGTTTTTTTGAAGCCAAGCTAATGAGAAATATAAATAATACTCAAACAAATTAAGAATATCAACAGTCTTCTCCATAACATTTTTGCCAAAAGAACCAAACCGTATCCTCAAAATGGCTTTTAAATCCCAAAGTGAAATCAGGAGACCTTTGACCAAGTGAGGCTGCCAAGCACTTGAAAACTTCAATTTACTTTCAATATATGCACTGTTCTCAAAAGAAGTTATACTATGTTGGGAATTACCCATACTGCAAGCAGTAAAGAATCTTGAAAAGAAATGGGAGGTTTCTATTGTAGACTTGAAGAGAGGTCTAAGCCAGGAGTAATACAACGCAGAAGTGTCACCTATATCACTATTCTTATGAGATTTATCTCCTGAAACACCATGCGCTATATCATATCCTATGTTCAGTAGCCCTTGATGGCAAAGTGATAGTAAAATCTGCAGGAAAGGAGGATAAGTAAGATTCTCTCCAGAAGAATAAAGTTTACTGGGGCCAAAAGATTTAGTGCAGATTATGGTGAATTACATACCATTCTCAGTAGACAGAATGGAGCCAATAAAAACCTCTGTTCAAACAGTGCAAGCCCAGCATACAATTTTTGCCTCAGATTTTCAAGTGATTTATCATACTGCATAATGTTTTCGTCAGAATATGCCAATTCCCCACTGCATCCTACAACGTTACCTGGCCAGTTTGGATGATCTCTTGTCAATTTTGCTAAATACTGAAGCGCCAAATTCAATTTAGCATGAAATTCCAGATGCATAGACACATCAGCAGAAAGCCAGTTAGCAGATTTTCTTGGTAAAGGATTAAAAATTTTAGACAGTGCCTCATTTCCAGCACCCAACTCAGTCCCTTGATCTGCAGTCTCGACCATGCTCGGAGAAGATGAGAAGCACTCCAATGCTTCGAGCTTGAAAGTTGAAACAAGAAATGCATTTCATAAAATTACTTATCAGAAACATAATAGCATACGCATGTAAGTTATTATGTCAGTGTATTGCATTGGCATTATGCAGACATACAATATTTCAGGGCCCAAGGCATCATTATCAATCAAATTTAAACTCAGATACCACAAAGACAATAATCTTGATGATTTACATGAGATATGGAAAGTTTGAAATAGTTCAAAAACTGGGAATTTACACTTTTAAGAATTCCTAGAATGGTTAGTATTAGCTTTTTGGCAGGCCACTAGGAGCCTACAGAATACATCTTCACTATAGAAGCTTTCTTGATTGACTAAACTGATGGATGCATGGATTCACTTGAGAAAGGCATGAAAATCATACAATAAAATGATAAAGACGAATTTCTTCTTGAAAGAATTAAATCTATAAAATTAGAATATAACAAACTGGCTTCTATACAATCAGTACTAACAAACCATTTATTAGAGCAGCAACACATGAAAGGCTATGACAGGTTCAACAAGTATGTTAATCAAACAGTATGACAGCTTCCTCAAATGAAGACCATCGTGTAAGAGCATACATGCTGTATATCAACCAGAGCTAGACAAACATAACTTGAATCTCATTCAACATAAGAATGAAGTTTTGACATGTTAGTTTGAACTGGTAAGTAACGGGAAAAAATCAAGTCTCTAAGATAAACTTACAGGAGTACCACATCTGTTTAGGGCAATTGCTGTCATAACAGTAGCCCATCTTAGAAGGATAACTGAATTTTGCTCCCCTACAGCATTCTTCATGTTATTCTTTGTTGCAAGCATTTGGCAATAAATGCCAACATTTGGGTCCAAAAAAGGATCACAGTTGGAGACAACAGTGGAGTCTTGAGCTACAGGATTTACTGAAACATCTAGCATTCTCCGAAAAGATTGGTAGTAATTACCCATTTCCCACTAAAAATCATGGAAAACTAGCTGTAGTTGGAATATGCACAAAACAAGTATAAATGCAGAATATAAAAGAAATCTTTTAATGATAAAAAAATATTAATCAAAATTATTTATTTTAGGCACCTCCAGTAGGCTTGCAAGCCAGTAGTCGCCCTTTGCAATTGCAGATGGAAGTATATACTTTGTTATCAAGTGACGCTCCAATGATCCACCAAGGCCCTCAACAAGTCGACAAATAACTAATGCAAGCTGTTCATCTCCAAGGTTCTTTGCACAAATATTTACAGCAGAAGAATGATCACCTCCAAGCAAAAAGAAAGCAATAGCCAGTTTCAGCTGATGCTTCCCCAATAAGACATAAGCATTTTTCAAAGCAGCTGCTTTATTTTTTTCATCCTGTAATCAACTAACCATGATTACCTATTTAGTGCAGGCTTACAAGGAAGTTTCACACTTATAAATAAAATTGATAAAGGGTTCCAAATTAGAAACCAAAAAGGAAAAAAAAAAAAAATATATATATATATATAACAGTAGCTTAATTCCTCAAGAAATCACTGTCATTGCAACTGTTCTTATCAGAAAATACGAATTACCTGAAAATTGCGTGAGAGAAATCCCACTAAAGGCTTGTCTTTCTCATCCTTACTAATTTTGAAAAGGCCAGCCAATACTTGAGTCCTATTTAGTGCAACGTATAGTAGTGCACAGTCCTTAGGATTTTTGTTCTTCAAATACTGTGCCCTTGCCAGTTTCTCCATCTAGAGTTAAGGGGGTAAAAGGGAAGCGTCAGAATTTAGAACTGTTTGAATTAAACCAGGTAATGAACAATCAGATATATTATAAAAATAATAATCTAAAGATGAAAAGCTCAAGTATAAAGAGCCAATCAATAATTCGATCAACAAAATGCTGCCTCCTTGCTTACTAGTAATCCCTTTTCTTGTCCATGCAACACAACATCAGCAGAAATCAAGAGTGTAACAGAAAGATAGAAAGAATCAAAATTGTCGTCCTGGTTAAACAGCAATTTTCAAATTACATGGTTAACGGTAATTCACCCCCTGCAACCCTTTAAAACATCCACCAGAGCATATAAATGTACAAGAAGTCAAATTCAACAAAATTTTAATTGTCAATACGCATGCAAGTATGGAAATTTTAACATATGATTGAACAGGCAAAGGATCCATAAAGTCTGATTTCACTTTGTCTGACAAATCTAAAATATTGGAAACATAAAGAGCAGCTTGTTGGTTTAGCCACATTGCAGTGAATACCAGAGAAAGGTGAGATAAGGAGGAAAAAAAATTAAATTCTAGGGAAGCTAATTTTAGGAACCAGAAAACAGATATGTTTCTTGGAGGCAACAACTTGCTTTTGGAAATAGTTCATACATCACCACAATATTTGATATAATACGAATAAGATTTCAACACAACCATCATCAATTGCAAAAGAACAAAAAAAATTAAGCGTACTCACTCCCTAGACTAACATACTTCAACAATCATCAATTTGTAGCTAATATGCTACCAGTTTTTCCTTTTTGTTTAATTCTTCTACTAATTTGTCACCTAAATTTTTCCAATACAAGCAGTTAAGGGAAAATATATATTAAAAAAAAAAAAAGATGGGTCATTTTGCCAGCCAAAATTAACTCCCCGACAGTGTGAGTTGTATCCAAATATTCCAAATGAAGTAAATAGCATGACACAAGAAAACAGAGAATCAATGATCAATTTGTGTTTATGATGATCCTGGCCTTTTATGTGCAAATCAGATATTCAGAGCTATTAAAAATAAATGAACTGCAGTCAAGCAGTTAATAATTTATAAATTTATTAAATATAGAAATTCTGTCAGTGATGCCTTGAGGAAGTGAAACTAAACTGCATTTCCTTTTAAGTCCTTCTGAGCTAGAATCATAATACTGGTAAATTCAAAATTTAACTTCAAAGCATTATCAATAAATTTAGGATTTAATTTTCCCCGTATAGCACAGAGAACACTGAGAAAAAGAAAAGGACTGAGCATTACCCTAGAACGCAGTTGAGGTACATTGGCAAACCAAAAGCCAATACCCAAAGCTCGCATTTCTTTCCAAGATGGTTCATTAGGTATGACAGAACCAAACAAACTTTCTTGGCAATCAGACTGGTAAGCCCATACGAACAACCTTGAGTAAACTATCAGCTCTTCTGGAGTTGCAACCCTACCAAAAGTCCGGACAAAAAGAAGTTGCTGAAACCTTAATCCCACCCAAAACCTACAAACACAAGAAAATCATTTATTGAAGTGCATCATGGCAGACAACCTTCGCAAAAACAGGTTTTCTACATGTGTAAGAAGTCAAAAACATCTTTGTTGACAGTGCCAAACACACCATATTGATGATTTATTTTACTTCTATTCTGTATTTAGCTTTATTATCTCTTATTATCTGAAAGTTAGTAGATCTTCTGCTTTTGGGTTTGCTTGAAGGTATCCCTGAATTCTAGGACTCTCCAAGCTATCCACGTCATCATAATTGTAACACCAGACAGAAAAACCATGAATCTCACTGGTTTTATCACACGAACTTCTGCAATCTAAGTTCATTACTCTCATCTGTGCAGGGAGCTTTCAAGTTTTGCAGTTCTATCACACAACAATTTCAATTCAGCAAATTCTTTACAAGTGAATGCTACAATTAGATTGTTTAGCAGGCCGTGTAAATATAATGGACACTATAGTTCCTAAAGGGGCAAAGGATATAAAGCTCTCTTGTCAACAATTTAGGTAAGAATATCTTTAAGCATAGCATGTATGCTTTTAATAGAAATTTTCTATTTCCCAGCCCATAATCAAATACTAGAAAAAGAACTACCAATTAAGTTGGGTTTTCCCCTTCTAGCATTAAGATTAATCATCCTTTGTCCTGAATTAAGTGAAAATACCCGTTCTTCTTGATATCCAACAGAACCTCAGACATCTGATTGACTTTCTGCAAAGGCCCTAGCATGAGTTCCATAGGCCACAGATAAGTTCAGTTATAAGCTGATAGCTCATTCCTCTTATAACTGAATTATTCTTATGCAAATGCAATGGTGTGCAATATAGAACTATGCAAATCACTTAGTACTACAAGTTTCTGGAACAAGGTAACATCAGGCAGGTGCCACTAAAGTGTTAAAGTGGTAACACAAATATAAGTTATTGATACGTAAATCATAAATAATGTGTTAGGGTTAGGAATTAAGGGAATTAGGGCACAATATTAATCCTATGAGGCCTTAGGACTGATTAGGGATAATAGTAACTAGTTAAGGGTAATAGCGGCATATTACTAATCCTATAAGGCCGTTAGTATGAGTGCATTAGGATCTGATTTGTGTAGTGTATTGCTGTCATGCTGTATTTGTTATGGGCTGTTATGGGCCTTGCTATGATTGAGTCTAAGGCTAGCCTATATAAAGGGAAGAGCCTAGCTTAATCACTCATGTATGTTGATGTTAATGTGTATGAATTAAATGAACAGTGCAACAGCACTTGTTTCATATGTGTTTCTCTCCCAATCACCCTAATTCTCTACAACCTTCACAACAGTTATACAAAGCACTCAAGTCACTTATGTCTCAGAATTTAAGCTTAGTTTTCCAAAAGCATGTCTCTTATGCACATTGGTTTGCCTCCTATGAGTAGTACAGGACAAGTGAAGCTGCAAGGGACATAAGATGTGTTACAAGAGATTCAGTGGAGATTACACTCAATTTACTTTGTCTTTTGCTTAGCTTTCTATTCCCAAATTGTCCATTGCAGAGTTGGTTGATGCCAGTTGTTCCAAACTTCTTTCTTCTTCTGCCAATTATAGGGTTTCCATTTTGTTTAAATTTAGAGTAGATGGGATATATGCTTCGTTGAAGTCTTCCAAAGGATTTCACTTATAAAAAAGAAAACAAAAATTCATAGGAAAGCTTAACAGAGAGCTATACATTACTAAACTAAGTTAGGAATACCTTCGTCCAGGCTCATCAAGACTTTGATATGCAGAAGATGAGTGTGGACTATTAACTTCACTGAGCAGATCAATAACTGCAAGAATCTGCGTCT
This sequence comes from Acacia melanoxylon, assembly GCA_019022615.1. NCBI lineage: Eukaryota > Viridiplantae > Streptophyta > Magnoliopsida > Fabales > Fabaceae > Acacia > Acacia melanoxylon. The sequence continues at coordinate 1,819,435 of JAFJYJ010000087.1, forward strand.
TTTTTATGTTGATAATAGCTTCTAAGTCAGGAAAATTTTCAAGGGATTTGATCAAGTCATTGAGCTCAGATTTTGTTGAGGCTGTATTTTCAACAGTGAAGCCTGAATGATATGGAAACTGCATGAAGCTACTTTGAGAGAGGGAGATCGAAGCAGTATCCCCACTCCATTGGAATTCCCTATCTTGGGAACTTTTTGAAACAAGTCCTTCTAAATAATCTGACAATAAGATCACTGGAGGACCAATTTTTTGGAGACATAACTGTTTTCAGGAGCATTATTAGAAGTCACAAATTCAAAAAGATGCCTCGCTGCTACATATGCACGTTTCCAGTTGCCTGAAAACATTAGAGAGAAATAGCATGAAAGATTTGATGCAATCTCCATCGCATTGCATGCCTCATTAGCAAATTCTTTCAAACACTATCAAAGCAGATTGGGAACAAAACTTGTCTTGCAAATCATAGCACTACCTGTTATATTTTTTTTTGAACTTTGGATAAAGTAAATATTCATTGACAGAAGAGGAAAGAATAACGTTGGAGAACAAGAAACATTCGTCCATTACCTGAACTTATATTAATAAGGAGTACATCAGGGTGATAAATGGGCAAAGATCCACTTAATTTCTCCACAATTTCAAAGATGCTCCATAAACCAGTATAGGTACTAAGTTGAGCTTCCAATTGAGACTTAGCTAGAAGCAAGCTGTTATCTAGTTCATTTCCCTTCATATTACTTTTGATAGGCTGCATTGACTCAGAGTCTCCACCACTATCCTCAACTGACTGCTCTCTGAAGGTACTGGTATCACGATCAGTAAAAACAGCAGAAAGCATGTCTTCAAATGAATGAGAATTACTTTGTTGCTTTTCATCCACATGGAACAACCAATTACTAAATGTAGTAAAGTAATTTCTATGAACTACCACTGTTGCGGCTCTGGGCCCCCACAAGAAGTCATTAATGGGAATGGAGGTATGAGCAGATGCAATGCAAACCCATATATTAATTTTGGAAAAGTTTCCAGCTGTTAACAAAGTCAAACCATCATATCGCCTCTGAGAATATACTTGCAATTCATTTTGCAAACAAACTCCAAGTAATAACTGACCAGTCCCCAAAGTGAACCAGTTTAGAGTAATAACATCACCATCAAAGGTTAGCTTATCCTCCAAAATAAAAGTTCCAGCACTCGTCAGGTTTACAGCATGCCATATAAGGATGGCACTAACTGCCTTTGAATTATTCCTGTTGCAGAATGTAGCAATCTTCTGACCACAATCAGTCAAACATATACCATTGATGGGACCTTCATGTGCAGCAAACATACCAGCAAGCTCCCATGGCAAGTGCAAGGTTGATCTGTTACCATGCTTACTTCTCCACAGTTTCAAGCTGCCATCAGAGCAGCCTGTGATGAGTACATATGCAGGATAGCAACTACAATGATCATTTGCAAAACCAAATTTTTGTTGTCTTTGGCTAAGAGCAGCCGGACAAGCCACAGCAAAACTAGTAACCAGATCATTATTATGAGTACTAGAAAACTCAGATGAGCAAGGATTGACACTAATGCAGTATCTTTTACCAGCAAAAGCACTTTCAAATGCCCACATACTGTGGTCAGCAAGACTCTTAGCATCAAAATTGCATTCACAATAGCTTGTTGACATGTCAAATGAGTGCAAGGTAATTTCCCATGACAGGGCCTGAAATCCCCGCATCCAAATTGCCAAAAGCATAAGCTTATTGTCAGAAAATGTTTTATTACAAGTGGAGTCCAAAGAAATTGCAAAGATATCAGTAGGGCCATCCTCATAAGGACCATGACCATCGAAAGGTATAGTGCAAAAGTAGTGTTGTTGTATGATTTCTTCTTCAGTTTGACAAAATTTGACAATAAAGCAATCAATGCCTCTGGCATGTCCCATAAAAAAAACCAGTTCATCATCAAATAATGAAGGTGCCCACCTCAAGCTTGTATACATGGAACCACGGTCACGTGTTACAAGCTTTCCAAAGAGTTTCCAAGTGGGAAGCAAGGTTGGACATCCCACGGTGCAGTTTGAAATCCTTGAAAGTGACCAAAATAGTAGCAGTCCATTAGAATCCAGAGAAGCAGCAATTTGAACTTCACATGTACAAGGATGAATAGAAACCTTTAAAATTCTCCCAACATGACCATCCAAATTTAAAACTCCATCATTCAAACGTGAGATGTTCTCAGTGTTGGTATTATCAAGGGAGTTTTTTACAGCATCATGTAGTGTTTGAATAGTAAAAAATGACCGGATTAAGGAATTAGAGGGCAATAACTGGACTGGAGAGCATATAACTGGGGGGCCAGACCAGCAGTTCCTCAATAAAATGACTTTATTAAGAAGTAATACCTTTTTGAAATCAGATGAGTCAAACCTATAAAGATTTCCTGTTTCAGCGCCACAGAGTTCATGTCTCCTCCATAACTTAACTCGGGGAAATCTAAGAGGGGAGAGGTCATCAAGACAGTGGATGGCCCATAAGCTAAGCAACATTCCAGGACCAAATCCAACTAACCAATCACATTTTCCAACTTCATGGTCAAATCGTTCTTTGAAGAAGACTTGGCCGGTTCCTTCAGAAATTTTAAATATCCCCCCACTTTCTGTTCCCCATGTCATGAATACATCTACACCAAGGGTTCCATTCAAGGCTTTATTAATCTCGATGACAGAAACAACACAGTACCCAATTTTCCTCGCTTTTCCATTATCAACCTCACTCCATAACCTCAGAGTTCCATCTAAACAGCAAGTCAGCAATACTTGCCTAGCTGAGTGTCTCCCTTTTCGGTTTGATGGGGTTCCTCTCAATGGTCTCCATTGAATCATTGTGACAGGTAGAGGATGATCTAGCTTAGAGCTTGCATATTCAGAGGGTCCATTGCTTTGATATACTAGTACACATTTTCTTACCCTATTAACTAAAGACTCTCTCTCAATATGTAGTTCACTAGGACGTGCTGCAGTTGCTGAAGGGCCATCAATGGACCAGGTTGCACAAACAAGAGTTTGAGGTTCATCTGCTTTAAACTTCCAAACCATTTCCCAACACCTGTTGCTCTTTTTCCAGAAAACCACCTCCATTCCACCAGATACTAATCCATCGCCAGACCCTGTCCATCTGATAGCTTCAACATTCATATGATGTGCAAGCACTGCATTCTGGCTCCAACAAAAAGAACCTGAATATGAGTAACAAGATTGTGGTTTTAATATCTGCAATTCAAATGGGACAAAAATGGGAGTAAGAGCACTTGCTCATTCTACAAGTAATTCTAATTTAACAGAGTACACCATACTTAAAGGATCTGCTGCACAATTTTTCCTTTTGAACAACATAAATGACTGAAAAATTAAAAAATAAAATAAAAAATACATACATAAATAGTTCTGTGCGTTTGTTAAAAAATCACAAGCAAAAGGCAAATTTCTGATATTTAAAGAGATCATCAGTTTTTGAAAATATTCTACACACAGTTTCACAAATTCATCTCGTCTTCTAGTCATGAAACTATAAGCATCAAGTAATTTTCTCATCAAAAGCACTGAAGCAATGGTCAAAATCAATCATGTCTAATCACCCAAAAAAAAAAAAAATCAATCATGTGTGACAAAATGAAATTAAAACACAATAATTTCATAACCAAATCCTGTTCCAAAAAATTTAAGCACAGATAATTGTAATGTTTGAAAGATTTTCGTTTTTCTAACTTAAGCAGGAGAACACTTGACAGTCACTTGCAATGTTATTTTGATGCCCACAATATTCAAAAGAAGTTCATGTTGATATTTACATGATTGTATGGTAAATTAAGGAAGTGTTCAAGGTTATAAAGGTAACATTTGTAATTAAATAATTGAAGTAAAATAACATTGAATTAATTTAGATAGCCATATTTCCACATTTTCTCTCCACTTCTCTGATCTTCCCGCTTTTATTTTTAAACATGAAATTTCAATAGGCACACCAGCTTAGCACCAACCTCATAACTCATAACCATGTTTACTTCTCCTTAAAAGAAATTTAACAAATGCAAAAGTCAGAGCCTAGATGTATTTAGCCATTTGGCTTGCTAAGTCAGAAATGAGGAAATCTCTTTACACAATAATGATATAACTTTTAGAGTCTACTTCATGTTTAAATAAAGAGTTAAGGCCAACAAAAATTGGTCCCATTAGTAAGTAATTAAATCATACCCCAAAAGGACATGAGCTCAAATCTCACCGATCTTGTTGGTGGATAGCGTATAAGTAATTTTGTAAATGCTCGAGCGGAGGGATGCCGACCCCACCTAGTGGGACTGAGGGTATACCCTAACTGATAAGCCTCAAGACCCAACTCACTTTTCTCATCATCCAAATATATAATACGGGGAAAGAAATTAAAGCACCAATACAGGAATCATAAACCAAGTTACATTGAAATCGATATAATGAAACGTCTGCAAAGAAAGAGGCAAAAAAAAAAAAAAAAAAAAAACCAACAAAAGCTCGAGTACTACCATTATAGTGTATTCTCTCTCATCAGCTTGTGCATCTATTATGAACTTATATATTATCAGGTAGCAGATTTTTTGGGGGGACGAAGCACAAAATGTAAACCTCAAATATTCATTTCTTCCTAATCCTATCCCCTTAAGCAATGGACATGAAATGAACCAACATTAGCACATGCCAACCTATTCCAACTTCAATTCAGAGTGTTCTGTCCATTGTATATCGCTTTTCAGTAATCAAATTAAAAATACTCAATAGAAAACAGAAAACTTTTTAAACTTTCACTCACCTTTACACTTGGACGAATCATGGGAGAAAAGCCAGATACAATTTTCAGCTGCAGCCGCCAGCTCCCCAATGGATGGCATCCCCGGAGACCAAGAAACGGCGGCCACAACAGACGAGGGGTCGCCAGAGAGCTCGAAGACTTGCCGGAAAATGGGACCAATATGAGATTCTTCGGGAGAGAGTGGAGAAGGGAAGTGGGAGATGACTAAGAGTGAAGCCGCTCCGTAGGCGATCCATGAATAGCCGGAAAAATCTGGAAGCCAGTCGATGGTGGATTGGGAACCAGTGGGAGCAGGGGCGATGATCTCGGATCTGTGAAGGCGGAGAGGAAGGTGATCAATGGGATTGATGGTGGAAGAAGGTGGCTTAAGAGAACCAGAGCTTGTCTCCGCCATTGTGAATCTTCAACGGATGAGACCTGAAGCAGATGATGAACTGCGAAGCATCAGGCTAGCTAGTTCTAGGAGGCCTCTGTAATTCGTATTACGGCATTAGAGTCACAAGCAGCATAACTCTACAGAACTATCCCGATGAAGTGAATCGAGTTGGGAACAGTTTTATTTTTCGAAAATAATTTGATTTCCGTATTTCTTTTTTTTGGTCAAAGTGATTTCCGTATTTCTACGACGTATAAAAAATAAAATTCTCTAAATAGTTACTTAGCATGATAAATCCCGCCGTGCCAAGTGCGAACCGCGGAGAAAGTTCCCGCCTGGCTATAATCTGTATGTATGTATCAGTATAATTATAACCTTTGGGGAAAAAAATATATATATTATTCTGGCCTTCACTGAAATTAAATCTGCTTATACTATAATTATAAGATCAAGTTAATTTTTTTAAAGAGATTAAAAAAGATAATTAAATTACTTTAAAGTATTTTTATTTTTATTTTTCTTCAAAACTAATTAGTTTAACTAAAATATATAATCCAAAGATATACCACATATGATATAATTAAATAACTTATTTACCTTCCTTAATTATTCCAAAAAAAATCAACATAATCTTATAATTATTACCGGAATAGTTTTCTGGTAAAAAAAAAAATTGTATACAGGAGGAATCCTTTATGTATCCCAAAAAACATCTTTTTGTTACGGTGTAACCTCTTCTAACTTGTCAATGTTACTCCGTTCTAGTTTGACTTTATTTTTTTACTACTTTTTTTCTTCTTTTTTTACCAACTTGTTATTACCGTTTGTTTGTAATTACGTTTTGGGATCTAAAAATATTTATTTATATAAATCGAGATAATACTTCACTTATGTATTTACCTAATATACTATAAATAACAATTAAAAAACTATTTTTTTTAAAGGTTCCAATCGTTTTAAAAAAAAAAAAGTAACTGTTGCGTAGATTTTGTTTGTGAATAGTTGTTACACTAATTTTTTATGCCAATTGGTACAAATACAGGCGCATTTACGGAGACACCAACATAAAATATTTTTAAAAAAATGCATAAATCATTATTAGCATAATTCATTTCAATACCATACAAAATATATAAGCCATTATAGCTGCATATTAATTAATTTTTCTTTTTTTGATTAGTTGTATATTAATATCCATATTTTGTGTCAAGGTACAGAACCAATATAGAGATTGATGTCAAACTTTGTCCCCTTTTTTGTTTTTGCGAACGAGTGAGGCCTAAAACTAAAAAAGCAAATTAGAGATCTTTGTAATATTGATTATGGTATAAAGTTAGGAATTGGGGTGGGATTCTCTTAAGCCCCAATTATAATTCATTAATTTTTTGGATAATTAATCTATAAGTCTTTATAGTTTCAACCATATTTTAATCACATTTTTTTCTTTTTTATCAGATCCTTATACTTTCACATGTTTTCAATTAGGTCATCGTAGTTGTTTTTCTTTTTATCAAATCCTTATTATTTCACCAAATTTGTAATTGGGTCCTTGTTTTTTTAAAAAAAAAAATTAAATTTATTAATTTAATTGAAATTTAAATAATGAATAATATTAAAATAAAATTTATGAATAATAAATTTAAATTAATAATTTTATAATTCAAAAAATAATTAATATAATTAATTATTAATTAATAGATAATTAATTATAATGCCATTCTATTTCTAGAGAAATTCATTGTAATAATTCAAATTTTAATTCTTAGTTGATTAATTATTATAATTATTTTTTAAATGATTTAATGTTAATTTAATTTTATTATTCATAAATTATATTTTAATATTATTCATTTATTTAAATTTCAATTAAATTAATATATTAAAATCCAAAAAAACTACAAGGACCCAATTAAAAATATGGTGAAACAATAAGAACTTCTTTAAAAAAAATATTTAACAAAAACTACAAGGACCTTATTAAAAATAAGTGAAAGTATAAGGACCTGATAAAAAAATTATAAGGACCTAATTAACAATTAGTTAAAACTATATGGACCTGCAAATTAATTATCCATTTAAATTTTTTAAAACGGTATGTGAACCTAAGCAGTATGACTCCAAGCTTAAGCCTATTAGTTTCAAAATTGGGCCTACTCCAAGCCTAAATTTGCAAGCAGTTTTAGAGTACGGATCCATTAACACAGGACCCAATTGGGCCTACTCCAAGCCTAAATTTGTCCAAGACAAAGAGAGTTAGCATAGATAGTAAGGGATTTGTTCAAGTCTCAAAAGAATGTGTGTTCGATCCCCGCTGCCATCGCTGAAACTCCTTTGGTAGGCGATCTCGTAAGTCCCCATTAAGTCTTCAAAGAAAGGGCCGTACCCGACTTGGTGGGGGATTGATCGCGAACCCCTCCAAAACTTTTTTCTAAAAAAAAAAAAAAAGATTGCTGATACTCAGCTAAAGTGGGACTTAATAAGTCTGCTTTTTTGGATTCTTGTCCACCCTTTTCGTGGAATTAGGTAGATCAAGAGGGTTTGAGATTAATTTAATGTTGTGTAATTTTCCTTTTATGTAGGCTTTAGCCTTCTTTTATATATATATATAAAACACTCAAATGCTAGTGTATGATATGCTTGCCTTACATAGGCTCATGTTAACATAATGACATTTCTGCATGCTTCAATGCTTCATAAAATATACTCATGGTCATAGCATAATTAGAAACAGAGCTTCAACCATTCAAACATGTTAAACAAGCAAGTAAAGCAATCATGCATATTAACACACAAGCAGATAAATCAATACACGCAAGTAGGGTAAGTCCACTACCTTAGCTTCGTCCCTGTCCCCAGCAACCTTTCTTTTTCCAACCACTGAAGTTGCTTGAAGCATCTTCCATTCTTTTTCTTTCTTTCTTTCTTGACTTCTCATGGCCCTAAACATGCATTCATATTATTATAGCCATGGAAATAAATACATAATGGGCTATCTTAGCCTCATAGGCTTTCTTACACCCTTGGAGTTTACTCTTATTACTTTGGCCATTTCTTTCTTAAATTCGCATGGTAGCTAAAAGTTGTCAACATTTTGGCCAAACTTCGAAAAATCATAATTAATTCTAAAGTGATTCATTTCATTATATATTGCTTCTAGTATAGCATTGTTATTACCGTACTTAATATAAAAGCTTGTTAGGAATTAGATTTTATCATAAATATAAGACCTTAATTCATATTATCTTTCAAGTTTGTAATTTTTTTAAGTATTCATATTGATTGCATACATTAAAAAGTTTCTATTCGGAGTAGTCATAATGTAATTTTGTATAGGTCCGTTTGGGATAGCGATGACAAAAGTGATTTTTTTCCTGATAGGCTTTCTCAGATGTCATATTGTAGATGTGATTTGTGTTTAGGATAGCGGTGATAGAAGTGATTTTTTTCCGAAAGCTACAAATACTGGCTTCTCTTGAGAAGTCACTTTTTGGCCAAAAGTCCATCACAACCATTATTGTCAAACTCGCGAGTTAACTCTCCGAATTTACCGTCTTTACGTTTATAGCTTACCAAACCGAGTCGAGTCACTGGTAAACTCTTGACCGTTTTAAACTCGATAAACTCACGAGTTTATACACGAGTTTTACGGTTTTTCTAACTTACAGAACCATGTTAACTCACATTTAAACTCGTGTTAATTTTTTTTATTTAATCATGTTCAACGGATTTATTACACATGGTAAATTTTGAATGTTGATGGGTTTAATTTCAATTATTTGGATTTAAAATGTTTTAAAATCAATTTGTTGTCATTTTTTATATATTTTAATTATTTATTATACACTTGTTAATATTTATTTAATAGTGAAAGTAAATTCTTACGAGTTCACGATACGAATTCACATCATTATCACGAGTTTATTTAAACTCACGAGTTTGACAACCTTGATCACAACCCAAAGCAACCCCAAACACCAAATCTTCCTCCACTGAGCTTTAGATGAAGCCATTGATCTTTTCAGTCGTTTGAATGTTATGCCAAACAGGTTCTATTTTTGGAAAACTAACATGTATTTATTAAAAATAACTAAGATAGCTAATTTCTTTTTAATGATCACATGATGGCAAGAAATGACCTATACGCCTTTCTTTAACAACCAATTCTCGACTATCCAAATTAGTTTATTAGTTCTTCTTATGTTAAGGAGTAGAAGTAATATCATTTTATAAGTGAGCTATGTCTTGGAAATATTTTAAATGAATACTTGACCGATTGATTCTGATATTTAATTAATAGGGAAAACATAGCTTTTTTATCTCTAGACTTGCGATCAACTTAGACCAAGGTTTCTTTAGTTTTCTTCACTATTAAGAAACTAATCCTTAGAATTATGTCAACTTTAATTAAGGTAATTAGAGAGAATATGAAGCTCTAGTCAGACGTGGTGATGACGTATCCTTGAGGCAATGAAAATGTTTGATAGTGATAAAGATTTTGATCAAAATTGAACACAATTTCAAAGATTTATTTCTTGACAATATAATAAAAAAAAAGTATATAGGGATCTCGATCCAAATTAACCATAACTATCAAGACCAAAATCTTTGTTTTCCCTATATAAGTTTAAAGGGCTATGATTTATTGTTCATGAGAGGACAGGTTGCCTACACTGATATATTCGATCTAATCCAAAATAGAAGTCACTTTTAAGCGCCTTAATGAAATTAAGAAGGAGCATTACTAACTCAGTAAATATGTCTTTTAAATAATTTTTATTAAAGAATATGGATTAAAAGTAATAAATACAATGTGCCACATTTAAATGTGTTAACTATGGGGACAAATTAAAACAGACAAATAAACATTAATTAATTACTCTCTAACCTATTCATATTATAGATAAGAGAATTATATTCTTTTATGAGACGACTTATAGGTTGAACAACAGTAGATAGGTTACAAAATGTCTCCTGTACATTGAATCACACACGTTGGCCCTTCAAGCAACTTGTTATTTTAGCTTGTCCTGGCAGAAAAAAAACTTGTTATATTAATGTGTATTATTGATCACTGATTTCGACATAAGCTTGATTGATTGATTGATTATCAGTGGAAGATGTGTTTTTACTTCTCACAGTATTATAATAATTCTCTATACTAAAACTAATTTTTGTGGTGGGAGATTTATGAGCTTCTCATTGAAAATAGGAAGGGGAGGAAGAGGAAGAGGAAGGAATGAGATAGGTATTAATGTGTATTATTCGTTCATGTTTTTTTCAGCTAGCCTGCGTCATTGTTTTGTTAGCTACTAATCAATACTACTTTTTCTGCTTCTAAATATAAGATAGAATTGATTTTTTTAAAGAAATTAAGGAAGTTAATTAAATTAATTTAAAGTATTTTTATTTTTTCTTTCATACTAATTAGTTTGACTAATAAACTAATATATGATATGATTAATTAAGTAACTTATTTAACTTCCTTAATCTTTCTAAAAAAATCAACTTTATCTTGTATTTAAGATCGACGGAGTATTGTTTTGACCTCTTCAGGACACATGGGCAAATATGAAAAGTTTGCCTATGATAAATCAAAGGACCAACATGAGTTGGAAAATAATGTTAATACATTTTTTATATTAATTACAGAATTCCAATATCAAAAAAGTCTCGTTGTCAAAATAGCTTTTCATGTTGTTAAAATGGTTTTTCCTGTTGTTAAAATTTCTTTATGAAAATATTATTGTCTAAATGATTTTTCATGTTGTTAAAATGGTTTTTCTGTTGTAAAAATTTTTCCAAGTTTTTCCTCCGGCGTGTGTAGAATTTGAGAAACTGAAAAAAAAATTGGCAAGAAGAAAAGTCATTTCGACAACATAAAAAGTCATTTTGACAACAATATTTTCATAGGGAAATTTTAACAACAGGAAAAGTCATTTTAACAACATGAAAAGTCATTTTGACAAATGAACTTTTTAATATTAGAATTCTATAATTAATATAAAAAAAGTCTCTACGATAGGGGATTTGGGATTGAGACTTTTTTTAATATTTGTTCTCTTCCTTGGAACCTCACTAATATTTTCCCAAAAATGTAAGTACCTCCTCTCATAAATATAAGACTTAATTTATAGGATTAGGAACACAGTACTCAACAGTAGTGTCCTGTGAATTTCTGACTGTTAGATTAATCTCCAATGTATGAATATTAAGAGAATGATCTTCCACCAAATGAGAATAAATAAGTTTGTTCCCTGTATATATAGACAGGGGTTGGACATCAAAGCTGCTTTTTTATTTTTGAATTATTATGGCAAACAACCATACACTAACACTTTAAAGTTATGAGCGGATCAAACCCGCAATTCTTACTTGAAATTAAAGCTAGCTAGTTATATTTAAGTGAATACATATGTTATCTACTTCATCTGGTCTTAAATATAAGACCTAATTTACTTTTTTGGAAGATATTAAATAAGCTAAATAAGTTACTTAATCGTATTTTAAATAAATAAATATATATATATTGTGTATTCTTAAATTATATATCAGTTTATTAGTCAAACTAATTACTTTAGAGAAAAACTATAAATATAAATACTCTAAAGTACTTTAATTATCCTCCTTAATTTTTTCAAAAAAATCAACTTTATCTTATATTTAGGAGCTGAGGGAGTATTTAACAACAAAGCTTGTATGTTTCATTATTTTTTGATTTAATTGGCTTCTCTTTGGGATGAAATTAATCAATTAACCACAAAAAATTTCATGAGAGAAAGGATCATCTATCCCGATTAGTTTGATGGATCACCATAATCTGGTTTTGTGATGCCACTTTTGTGTGTAGAAGTCGTGTTTGTGTGATAGCTAGTCTAATTCAAATAAAAAAATGCGTATGAGCGCTATATATAATATATATATATATAATGGCATGGATTATATATGCGACGAAACTCCGTACCAGAAAACAAAGTTAGGCGCGCAGGTTGATTTCCACGAATATGTTCTTTTGTTTTTAGCTTCCTAAAGTCCATCCACTCGACATGAATTTTCAAGAAGGACCTTCATTGAGAACAAGAACAACATCGTTTTTATTTGCAAGAGTTCTGTTCCGTCCTAACATATCTTAGTTGACACTTTCAAAATTATCTGCGTCAATAATATATATAACCTATATATCGATCTCTGTGTTCTAACCGCCTTTCTCCTTTATATTTCCAATTATTATTATACTACAAAAACGAGCAATTATATGCATCAGACTGCTAGAATAGTAACTACTAAAAGAGAACTGTGTGTGTGTCTACAGACACACACACATACACAAATAATCTGTTCAAATTTGCACTATATTCAAATTTAGTAGATTATTCAGCGTCGTTGGTTCATAAGAATCTAGGATTTGGATATGGTTTTGTTGACTGGAGAAAGTACGAAACTACGAATAGTTATTATATATACAAGCAGGTACACACATATATATGGCCTACACACCAGAGAAGATTCAACGAGTTTACAGTATGCTAACTTGTCTGACCTAAAAAAAGATGAAAGCCTCCGAATTTGATATGACTACACTATTAATTAATTATTACATTATTCCACTTTCTTTTCCTTTCCAATTCTGGTTATGAACACAAAAGAGAATCAATCTCAAAAGACTAGCCCTGCTATCAGAAGGAATAGTCTCTTGAACTTATAAACTACACTAGCTACACTCGTGAGACTCTCTCCAATCCAATCGATGTGGGAACTAGATAAATTTTTACAAGACCCAGTCTGCTTGGAGAGGAAATTGATCCATTGGGTCGGATGAAAAGGAAGCGTAATAGTCATCAAAGAAAGGGTCTTGGACATTATTATTGATGGGAAACTGATGATGAGGAATAGGATTATCAATATTATGATGAAGATGATGGGTATGAGTGTTAATATTGATGAGCAACTGGTCTGTTTGTTGTTGCACCTCTGAAACCCTAGCCTTCATGGTTTCCACCTCCAACTTGAGCTGCTGAACCATGTTCTGCAGCTGCTGAATAGCCCCTGCACTGCCATACACAGGATCCCTCACCCTCGCCATTGCCTCGTACACTATTGCTTTCACTGCATCCTCCCTCTTCGTCTCCTCCACCATCTTCATCATCATCATCATCATCATATATCACAGATCAAATCAATTAAGAACGTAACAACGTATAATATAGACATGTGTGTGTTTTGGAACTTGGTATATGTATTTATACCTGAATCATTTTGATAACGTTGCTGGCGCCGAAGACTCGGTGGACTACGGCGAACTTGTCGAGCTCGTCGGCCGGGAAGTATGGGGAGAGAAGGCACTTGGTGTCACATCTCCGGCGAAGCATCCTGCAAGCTGCGCATGGTTGGTGGGGTTTCGCTTCCATCTTCTCGGGAATATCGCTGAGACGTGATGGCGTATGGAGATATATATATAGACAAAGAGATCAGCTGCTGAGGTGGGCGGCTGAAGTTGTTACGTATTGACATACAGCTCCTTAACCAGCATATGTCAAGGTTCCTTCTGAAATATTATTTTAGTTAGGAATTAGGATATTATTTAAAGAATCAGTTAAATGTTTTAAAGTAATGACTGCTATTTTTTTTAATTTAAGAACGTGAGAAACATTTTTTTTAAAATAAATACTACATTTAATATTGTAGTTATCATTTTAATTTAGGACCGGACATGAAGAAGCCTCAATCTTTGATCTGGGATGTCTCGTAAATAGAGAAGTAGGTAGGTGGAAAAGGGAATGGAGGGTTGGAGATTTCAAAGGTGAAGTGGAAGGAAAATGAAAAGTGTCTGTTGAAAAGGGTGGAGGGGCTTCTATTGATATGTCACAGTCTCACTCCGGGAGAGGACCTAACCACAGTGAATCTTTTTGGGTTTTTCTTATGAGAAGCTGGACGCTTGGCCTCTTCCTATTTGCTCTCCCACTACTGTCCACCCTATTTCCGGCACATATATTCAACACATCTCCCACTACTTTGGACTATTACAATCCCTATTTAAATCTTCTAATTACGAACTTATACAAATACAAAAATAATAGTTAAATGCAAGTTATATATCTTAATGCATTAATTATTTATGATATTTAAAAAGCTCTAGATCGATATTCAGATCTAAGGCATGCAACGCCTTCTTCTCATAGTCATAGGTGACCCCACTCTTAACTATCATTTTCAAGGTATCCCACTTCAAAACAGTTGGAAACTTGGGGCTGGCGAATATCTAGAAAGATTGCAGACGAAGAAATTACTCATTCATTATTCTTTCGGTCATACTTCTCTTTTTACTATCCAACCAACCTAAATGTTTCTAAGGAAAAGGCATCATGCCGTACAGTATATACAAGACGTATATCAGTTGTTTATAACTCATATCTACCTTGTGGGAAGAGTAATCTAACCAATTAGTATGAACTAAATTTTCAAGATGTGGTCAAATATGAGCATCTAGCCCCTTCATCGTATGAAATTACTCATCAGTTTTTAAGAAATAAGTTCACTTTTTCTTCTTCTTCTTCTTGTCGTATGTGCTTTTTTTTAATTAAAAAAAATTAAAGGGACAAGCTCTCAACGCGAGGTTATAAGTGATATCGAACCTGCAACCTTCTACTTACATGAAAGTTTTCATATTACTAGGTTATTGGTGAAAGACATCTGTAGTTTGCTATTGTCAATGGACAATTTCTTAAGACGAAAAGTTGTTCAACCTTATGAATAACTTTATTATTTATGATAATTAAACTATGAATCTGATCAAGAATAGTTGTAGAATACAAGTAAGAGTATTGTTGTGTGGCCGTATAGTACACCATTTTTTCCTCACTGTTCAAGTCTTATCATTGAAAATTGAAAAGAAAAAACAAAAAAGTTAGCTAGCTTCGGCTTGACTCAGCAGCTTCATATTACACCACGCCATCTCATTTGCTTCCCCTGACTATGACCCTAACCAATCCTTGACTGCAATATTACGTGAAGAAGAAACCTTTTTTTCATGGAATTCAAAGCTTCCATCAATAATCTGCTCTCGTTTCTACCTTCAAGTTGAACATGTTACGTAATGAGGACTTCTCTCATATCTCGTCTTAAATCTTATTCGCTCTGTGTTACAAGTACCAGGAAAATATGTGTTCCCATGTTTAATCAAACTACAGTTTGAGTCTGCATAACAGAAAAAGAATGGAAAGAAACAAAATAAGAATCATCATGCATTATAATACCATAAAAGTACCAAATTTGACGCCACCTCTATCAAATAAACACGAAAAGTAATTTTTTTCCCCAAGTATTTGTTATTGAATTCTATAATGAAATTTACTTGAGGTAATGTGGTGGAAGGCTTTCTTTCCCGAAGGCTTAATCTGTGTTAGTTTTCGGTTATTGTTGTACTCCCTCTCCATCGGATCCTAAATATAAGATAAATTTGACTTTTTTTAAAGAGATTAAGGAAAGCTAATTAAATTATTTTAGAGTAATTGAATTTTTATTTTAGTTTGACTAATAAATTAATATATAATCAAAAGATACATAACATATAATATGATTAAGTAACTTATTTAATTTCTTTAATCTAAAAAAAAAAGTCAACTCTATCTTATATTTAAAATCATAAAGAATATAAATGAAATGAATTAGTCGACAAGATAGGGTACCCCAAAGAAAAGTTAGTACTCGTATTATTATTTTATCTTTTCAATGGTATTCCACAAGACTATTGCTACTTTTCTCCTCAAAAACAAGATTGAATCTGCACCCTAGGCTTCTTCCCAAAGCCATAGTTCTATTTTCCACAGGGCCTCGAAGCTGGGCAGGGGACAAAAAGTCAAACACAGTAACATAAACCAACCACATGCAGAAGCAGAAATTTGTTTACTCAGAATATAGGTTTATATTCTGGTGTACAATAACTACATCACCGACAAAAAAAAAAAAGGAACAACAAGGAATAAAAAAATCAGAAACGAAAAAGAAAATATAAAGCAAAAGAAAAGCCTATTTCAATCTAAAACCTTTACACATTCTTCTAGAGATCGAATGTGAGAGAGGTTTTTCTTTCCCTTTATTTATTTATATATTTGTCTTCAGGAAAGAGCAACATAGGAGAGGAAAATAGAGTTAAGGCAAGACCTCTTCTAGGTCTGTTTGGTTAAACAAAGAGAAAGGGAGGGATAAGATTTTAATATTATCTTATTTGATTTAAGAGGGGAGGAGAAGGAAAATATTTTTACATGGACACCCCTACCCTTATTTTATTTAAGCTGTTTTTCTTGAATGTAAGATTTTTTTTTTGGCCCTATGTAGAATATTTAATCAAATATAATTACAAAATTATGGTTTTCTAATTATCAAAATTAAATAAAGGGTAAAAGTGCAAAAATACACATGTATTTTACCCTAAAGAGCGCCTAACACCAAATATTTTTTTTAGATGCAAAACTATACATGAACTTTCAAAATTGGGGCAAAAATACATATGCCGTTAAAATGCCTTAACTGACGTTACTTTTAGGTGGGCCCCACGCCATTTTTAAAAAAAATAAAAATACTTAACTTTTTTCAATTTCCTGACTTGCCCTTCTCGTTGCTTCTTGTTGAATGACCTCGAAAATATCTGAACTGTGCTTGAAGAAGAAAACACATGGGAATCGACTTGCTTCGGGAGGCGATTCTTGTCGCCATCAAATTTTCTTGAAGAGCTTCTGGCGGGATGATCTCAATTTCGGTGCAACGATCTCAGTGCCAGAGATGGCATTTTTTGTGAATGCGTTTTCATGATACTGGAGCTTGACCCTCACAAGGATCTGCATACAACGTCAGTGGAATTGCAAATATGGCGGCGGCGGATGGGAGATGAAGGTAACGGAGGACGGCATAGGAGTGCTTAGATATGCGACACCGAACTCTTTCTGAGATGCTACGACCCTTTCCGTCAAGCCTTGCCGCCGCCGCCGACTTCAGATCCAAGCACTCAACTTTTTTCGATTTTAGATCTGACGTTGTCTACTTCTGCTTCGATTTTGATTTCTCCAATTTCTCTGATTCAAGATTCTGATATTTTTCTTCGAATTCGATTTCTTTGATTTCTCTGGTTCTGGTGCCTTCTGATTTCTTCCATAAAATTGCATAACTTTTGGCTTATTCTTCTTGATTCCCCCTCTTCAAAATATCAAATTTTTACTAAATAAATTTATGGTGAGTCTAAGGAGGTAATGGAAGACGATTGGGAAGAATAGGTTGGCTTGAGATTCTTAATGGAGAGGACGATGCTTCTATATTTGAAGTTTCTGGGTTCTTGTTTCATATTTTTAAAATGATATGGAGAGATTTGTGTAGATATGATATTATTTTTGCTTTGATTATATAAGTTTGTGTAAACATCGATTGATTCCCGTCTTCTTCCACTGATGGTTTTGGGTTTGATTTGTCTCTTTGCATTTTGATTTGAGTTTATGGATGATGTGTTCTTGAAGGTTGAGTTTTGATTTATCTACTAATGCGAGCGTTATGAAGGTCATGTTCTTCCATAGAAAAGAGTTGCAAAGGATGAAGGTTGGGAGGGAGAGGGTCTGAGGGGCAATTTGGTATTTTTATAACGCATTTTAACGTCTGTTAAGAAAATTTAACTGTGATGGTATATTTGCTCCAATTTTAAAAGTTCATGTGTAGTTTTGCACAAAAAAAAAAATCATTTGGTGTTGGACGCTCCTTAGGGTAAAATACATGTATATTTTTGCACCTTTACCCTTAAATAAATACATTATGAGAAGGATATTGTCATTATCAATTTTGGTCACAACTAATGTCATTATCATTTTTTTACCGTTAGATCATAATCTCATATACTTTTATCATTTATCTCTCTTATTGAGATTATGATTTATGATTTAAAAAAAAAATGGTAAAATATTAAAATTGATAGTGACAATATCTTATCTATATATTATTATAATACAATACTCATAAGAAGAAAGAAGCCAAAAAGAAAGAAAAAACAAGACTTATGAGAAGGAAGAAACCCAAATTTAAATCATGATGCCAATAAATTCTATTTATTGTTTTCGACATTGGCGCACACATTATATAGCTCTCAAAATAGAAGGTCGCTTTATTCCCAAAAAAAAAAAATGAAAGTCGCTCGTGGAAGGCAACGACAGCGGAGGAAAAGAGTCGGATTTGGGCCGAGGTTTGATGATGGTCAGGTGAGAGAAGGAGGAGGTGGATGAAGAGGTGTTGCCGGCAGCGGGAGTGTTAGCGACGGACTGCATTTCGGTGATGTTGCTCGATGAGGAAGGAAAAAGCCAAACAAATGGAAAGGGGGTTCGATGGTGTTGCTAAATGAGGAAGGATGGTTCAATGGAGTCACCAAAAAGTTGATTAGAAGATAAAGGACGAAGGAGAGTTAATGGAAGAAGGCACCGTTTGCTTTTTATTTTTAATATAGAAAGGGGTGGTTAAGAATAGTACAAATATTTAAGGGCAAACTAGTTGCTCCAAGCTAAAATAATGCCCCTCCCCTCCACATCTCCCCATTTTGGAGGGGAGGGTTATGAGGGGAAGGGAAAAATTTCTAAAAATTTGCAATAGCCAAACAAGGCTGAATCAAACAGACCCTAAGTTCTCAAACCAAATGCAGTTCTTATCTTCCTTCCTTTCTTCTTCATCTTTAGAAAATTAGAATCTATAAGATTTTCTAGGGATTTTCCCTTTTTATTCCGAACTCTTCCTGCTTCTTTCAAAAGCTCATATAGTCTTTTCTTTTCATCATCAACATCTGGATTTGCCGTTCCAAGCTTTTCTTCTCTCATCTTCAGTATCTGCTCCAATATCTCAATTGCATCATCAACCCTGTGTGTTTCACACCATAAACCAATTAGACAAACAAAACTAATTTCAAGTTTTAAGCCATCAAGAAGTAACCAACATCATCACATGTTCAGAAGTCTAATATTCCACTGATCACTGAACAATCTGGTTTCAATTCCGCCATGAAATAATGAGTATGAATTACCTTCCTATGTTTGGCCAAGAAAAAGAAAACAATTACCTTCCTATGGCATCATAAGTTGCTGAAAGGTTGCTATACACTCCTAGAGTGTCCAAATGATATGCCCCACACTCCTTCTCTAGTATCTCTCTTGCCTCTTCAAAAAGTTTGGTTGCTTCTTCTATTTTGTACAGTTGCACACAAGCCAGCCCCATTTGGTTCAACAAGACGCCAAAAAAGGCAGAGTTCCTCTCCCCACTAGCCCTCAGCTTAGTGATAGCACTTTGAAAAGAGTCCCGAGCCTCCTTGAACCTCCCTACTGTGTAGAACATCACGGCCATTTGTGCTTCAATTCCTGCTATCGTCCTATACTGTCCGGGGTTATCCTCCAATAACTTCATTGCCTTCTGCAAGAGCTTCAGTGCCTCTTCAGGCTCATTGAGACCATCATAGATGGCAGAGATTTCGGTTAACCCACTGGCAATCTCTTCAGGGGAGGTTCCATGAACAGGTTTGCTGTATATTCTCAAGGCATTTTCACAGTAGGACTTTGACTCTCTCAGTTTTCCTGTCTTGTAGTAAAGGTCAGCGAGGCGAATGTATACTAATGCCACAGAACCATGGTTCTCGCTTCTGGTGGATTTGAACACGGTAAGAGCTTTCTGATAGGCAAAGACAGCCTCGTCAAAACGACAGAGTGACAAGTAAATATCGCCAATGCTAATATCAATAGCTGCAACTTCACTGTCTTGTCCATTGGCAATCATTGATACGCTGGCCAGGACAAGGTGCTCGAGTGCTGATTCATAATCTCCCTTTGCATCACATATGAGAGCCATAAGGCGCCGATCAGCTGCTTCAGGAAGGGACGCTGGGGAGCTATGCTCCCTGTGAATTTCAAGAGCCTTCTTGCAGAAGTTCTCTGCCTCATCAAATTGCATAGCTTGAACATGGGCTTCAGCCAAGTACCTATCATGAACCAATTATTATGGGCAAATTTCAACACCATCTCAATAGATTATGTGATTATTATTCATAAAGAATCATCAGGTGCAGGAAACTAATGTTGTTAACCAAATGAAGACAAATAAACAGAGAGATAACAAAATAAATAGATTATACCACAAAATGATCCGTTGCCTGGGTCGATTGGTAGTGTATGGAATGGCTCTCAAGAATGGAATAATTAATTAAAAGAGTCTTTGAATTGAATTCTAAGTAAAATCAAGTAGTCAAGTACAATATAGACAAGCCCACTCTCATCTACATCTTTTTTTTACGCCAATCTCTTGTATGAAATACTTGAGCTCTCCATCTCAGCCCAAGAAGAAGATTGAAGTTAAACAATGTGTTTTCAGACATTCTTCTCAGTTTCCCTTTTCCATATCCTCTTAAAGCTATATAATTATTCACTTAGATAACTCGGTACATGTTCAAAGGTGCAGCAATTTTCTGCCGCGAGTTTTTCGCGAGTCAAAATATATTCATTATTTGCTCCATTTACAACTCTAGTTTGTGAGGCAGCAATGGAAATATCAGTCATTCATAGTAGAATCCAACAGAGAAATTCTTGCCCCACAAAAATTAGTATTATTCTTAAGTTATATTATTATATTACTCAAATAGATAATTAAATACAACAACAAGCCTTATAGAAAATATTATCAGCAACCTATGAATAAAATTATTTTTTTCCTAATAATACGGGCAAAGTATGATCAACTCAAATCTTAAAGCTAACTCCTTATAAAGTTAGTTCTTCCAATCAGATGGGCCAAAAACCAACAATAAAATAAACTGACAAACATGGGTTCCAGGCCACCAAAGTCAAATTGAGAAGAAAAAAAAATGGCGATAATTAGTATTTTACAAATAATTAAAAATTCTAACAACTCTTTATTCTCTAGTATTATATTATCCATTCTGGCAAGAAAAAGTATTATATATTATCCATTATGAGTAAAAAAAAATTGGATATTTTAACAAGCGACATATATCACATCCACCGATTGGACCAGGGACCACTGTCCAGCATGGGTGGATAAGATGAGTCAAGACTTAAGAAGATGAGCACAACGCATAACGACATGATTAGTACAAATAAAAAAATATCTTCTCATTTATTTTTCCCCCAAAAATATCTTATTTGCGTGATATGTTAAAATAAACCGAATACATCATGAGATAATTTTTTTAATTATGTTTTATGGTTTAAATGAGATGTTGAAGTGAGAATGACAGCACCGACTTTTTGTTCGGCCTTTGATTAAAAAACGTTGACTTTTACCTGCACGTCTCTGCGACTCTCGGGTCGGACTTTCCCAAAGCCTCCATTTGGATCTGTAAACCCGAACTGTAACACTTGATAGACCGTTGCAGCTGCCCAATCATCGAATATGTATCCCCTAATTGCATGTACCCGGAAAACTTCGCCATGGCATGATCCGACCCTTTTCCGGGATCCGGAAACTCAATGGAACGCTCCAACTCGTGAATCGCCTCCCCGAACCGCCCCAAACTACTGTAGATCGCCGCCACAACGTGCAAACACATGGCAAGCTCCAGGCCTGGCCCCGAACATCGCTCGAACGATTTGGACGCCCGGATCGCGAGGTCCAACGCCTTGTTCGGGTTCTCGCCCGAAGCTATAGCGTCTCGGGCTAGTTTCAGAAGAAATGGACCCAAGTCCGGGTTGTCGACGGAGGAATCGTCGGCGATCAGGTTTTCCTGTGACTTCTTTAAGCTTCGCTTCACGATGGGCGAAGAAGGTCTTTGTTCGGCGCCATTGGAATATCTGGTGGGGGAGACCCCGAACGGCATCGTTTGAGGTGGGTTTTTCACGGCAACTAGACCCGGCATGGCGTCAAATTGAAGACGATCCACACAATACACATTCAATTTCTCGGACTAAGGGTGAGATTGCTAGGCTATGGCGTCCTGATGTATATATATCAACCATTTAACATGAAAGAAAGAGTATGAAATCATGGAAAAGTGAGGTGAAGTGAGGTTAGATGATGGAATCGGTTAGTGAGGAGGATAGTGTCGGAAGGTTGCTTGGAAGAAACTCCTAATGATCGTTGAGTCTGGAAACTTTAATTTGAGAACAAGCTTCACAAAGAAAAAAGGTAAGAAGAGAGACACAAAATCCATGATTGAATGCAGAGTTATGGGGGCATTGGAATTGCAGAGAAGCCTCGACCCTTTTTCACAGTTTCTTTCTCAGGGAATATTTGGTAAAAGGACCAGAAGACAAATATATCTCGGCTAAAAGGATCAGTGTTTGAATTATATCAAATTTCTTTATTTCTCTTATTTTTATTAAACCACTTAAAATGCAACCATTTTTAGTTTATAGTACTCTCCAGTCTTTAATATAAAATCCAATTTATAACAATAATATTCATTAAAAGCTCTCTAAATAACTTCAAACTTTTATCATTATGTTTATTTTATTCTCAGAAATGAAACTATATGAAACAAAAATTGAAATTTTAAATTAATAACATTTTATATAACAACGTGGACTTCATATAATGTGGAATTTTAAAATTGAGTCACCAGTCCATAGATTGTAAGGGGTGAAATTTGGTTTAATAGATATATTGAATAAATAGTACTTCCTCTGAGCAAAAAAAAATAAATAGTACTTCCTCTGAGCAAAAAAAAATAAATAGTACTCCCTCCGATCCTAATCATAGGACATATTTAACCAATTTTGAAGGGATTAAAGATAGATGTTAAATTAATTTATTTTACTCATTTTCTTAAAGTGCCCTTATATAAATTTTACACTTCAACTACTTTATTAATTTCACATAATCCCTCATTCATATCAATAGAGGTATTTTAAGAAGAAATTGATAAAAATTAGAATGTTGTCCTATAATTAGGACCAAAACAAACTCTTAAATGTTGTCTTATAATTAGGACCGGAGGGAGTAATTGATATTGATGGGGATGTACTTTATCCCCTCTCTTTGATCATAAATATAAGACAAACTTAATTTTTTTTAGAGATATTAAAAAAAGTTAATTAAGTTACTTTAAAATATTTATATTTATTGTTTTTTCTTTAAATTATTCTATCCAATTTATAAACTAATATATGATTTAATAATACATAATATATGATATAATTAAATAACTTATTTAACTTCCTTAAACACCAAAATAAAATATAACTTAAGGGGCCACAAAAATATATGTGTAACTTAAAGTGGAAGGGAGGTTTCATTAGGAGTTTGATCAAATACGTAATAATTTAGTACTTTTAGGAATGCATGTTTATGAAAAGAAACCAAACTTTCTTTGTGAGTAAGTCATAATCATTATGATGAAGCAAATCACCAAGGCCCGAGAAGAAAAGCAATAACTTCAACAGTACCTTTATTATCATTTTAAAATTCTTTTGTAATAAGTTACTGTTAGATCATATAGACTTATACCTCTTTCATCATCAGCTGTATTTTAATACAAACAACCCTTTTAGTTTCGTTTAATTTCAAATAAATTAAATACTCCTCATCTGCATCCTAAATACATGACCTAATAACCAGAGACAGTATAGCTGTACAGGTGAGCTGAAAAGAAAGATATATGTCAAATTTGCATTTATAGATAAGAGAAAATACGATAAAATAGTCCCTTAAAATATTAAAATTGCATTTAAATCCTATCAAACTTTTTTACAATAAATTCTAATTGTCAAATGCCTCGGACTTGTCAATGGACACCCATTAACTTGTCTGTATAACGTCCCTAGACTTGTTTGTGGACACCTATAGACTGATTAGTAAAATTGAAATTTATTGTAAAAAAATCTGACAGGACTTAAATACGATTTTGAGATTTCAATGAATAATTTTATCATATTTTCTCTTGATCGGGACCTAAACACAATTTTCCTAAGATATATTACTAGTAGGCTAAAGTATCTTTTTTAATTTTTAAGTTTACGTAAGGTATCTTTTGGTCTTAACTTTATAAAGTATCTTTTTGATTAAAATTTAACACTAGTTAATATTACTAACGGAAAATTCAAACTCAAGTGATAATAATGTAATTTTAAATGATGATTGTGTAATTAAATGCTATTAAACTTAAATTAAAAATATGGTAAATTGAAAAATATATATAATTTGTGTAATTAAATACTATTAATCATCACTGAGTTCGCGTCAAAGATTTTTTTGTTAGCGATATTAACGGTGTTAAATTTTAAAAAAAGTATACTTTATAAAGTTAAGGGGCCAAAAGTATGTATTGTGTAAAAACTTAAAAGGATTAAAAGATATCTTTTTAGCTTTACTTAGTAATATATATATATAAAAAAATCTATTATAAAGAGGATAAATGTGAGAAGAGGTGAATTGTTTTAGAATGGATACGGAGCGTTGGATCTTGGTTAGAGTGAGACATGTTGACAGAGATGGCAACCAATGATGGAAGAGAAAGATGCATGAGAACAAGTTTGGGATGACTTTTCCTTCCCTCAAATTGACTTCCTTCACCAACAAAAAGTTCAAGTAGGTTCAAAATTTATGTTTGGGAGAGATGGTTTTGGGGGTAATGATGTTTGGCCAGAAGTAGAATTAAAGTTTAAGTAATTTTTTTGACTTTTGGCTTTTTACTCTTTTTATTTATTTTTTTTTTTATTTATTTTTACATTTAAATCTTCTTTAACTCGTTTTTCAATAAATCAATCAAGTTTCCTTAAACAACAAGAGCTTTATCTGATCTCAACTTTAGAAGGAGGGCCCAGATTAGTGGATCCTACATGAAATAAGTGTCTATTTAAATTAGCGGTAGAAGTTGTGTTTCGAATATGAATTACAGTATATGAGGTAAATTTGTAAGAGGAGTTTTATCTCGATTTATATAAACATATTTTTTCAACGTCAAATTAAACAGACTATTAGAAAGTTTGGTGGCTATTGAGAGGGGTTACTCAAAACTAAGCATCAAATTCAAATGATGCCACTAAAAGTATGTAAATTTCAGGCTCGGAAAAAAATTGAGTGCATTGTACCTTTTGTCGGTACTTTTTTTTTTTTTTTGGTTGCCCACCCGGTTCACCGGGCTTTCTTTCGCCCGACTAATCCGGATCCGACCCGCGTCGTCACAAGGTATGGTGGGAGAGTCTCCCGTGGGGGTTTTTTTCAGATTCACGCGCCGAACCCGAGGCGCTCCGCTTTAGCGACATGCTCGCCATTACCACTCGGCCAACCCCGTTGGTTTATCAAAAAAGGGCGCAATCAGGTTCGAACTGTCGACCTCTTTGTCGGTAGACAATTGCTCTACCACTGAGCTATGGACTCATTCATTGTCGGTACTTTTAATTTCAGTTCAAAAAGGTTACTTTAAACTTTTATTTTGTTTAATTTTGGGTACAAATTCTGATGTTCGGTGCATGCGTTGGCCCAAAAAGCCATTCACCAAGTTGCTGGGCCTCTCGGATCCAAGTACCCAGTAACAAGGAATTTCTCTGTTGGATTCGTTAAAAGTATAGATTGGTCGTTAAACTCTTTTATGATACTATTGAAACCAAAATCAATAATCTAAAATTATGAAGATTAAAACTAAAATTCAATCAAACATCAACAATAAGATTAACCAATGAATAATAAATCAATTCTGTTAATGAGAATAATCATTTCCTTTAAAAAAAAATGCTTATATTCCTAATATTATCATCCAACAACAATTATTTTTTTTTATTTTTTTTATATATTACTCCCTCCTACGTTTAATATAATATCTACTTCAATAAAAAAATTGAATTAAAACTATATCTTATATTAAGAATAGAAGAGGGCATTTCCCTTTTTATCTTGTTATCTTTTTATATCCATGACAAGCTCCTCACATACCTTGGCATTAATTTTTTTTTCATTGAGATATGATAATAGGAAATTTTAAATAATCATTTTTTTATTTTAATTAAAAATTCCTATAATAATTTATACAATTGTATAATTTTGTGGCCAGTGTAGTAACTTTAATTGTAGTAATTATCATCTTACTTTTTAAGTGTAATAATGGGTGGAAATATGTTAGGCTAAATTTTAGCTTAATAAGCATGAGTTGGCAACAAAAATCTAACATATGAGTCTGTGTATAGACTTTTTTTAAAGCTTAGGTCTCCGAGCCTTTTAAAAACTTGACAATGCTTGAAATCTCTTTAAAAATATCGGCTCAAAATGTAGACATTTAAATTAAATAGGTTCATAAACTTACCATATAAGTAAATACCTTAAACCCATTCTCTAGGGTTGATCATGGACTAGACCGAACCGGGTTTTGCCCCACCCGAGGTCTGGTCTTGATAAGACCTCGTGGTCCAGTATTTGATTTTTTGTTGTTTTTTTTTTTGTTTTGCCTTTTCTTCATACCCACATAGCTTTTTGAATCCTTTATGTTCATACAATCACCACTGCCAATCCCGAAACCTACGCGAACCAGTGGATGAGAAAATCGGTGTGGCATTAGATTCATCCAGTTGAAAATAACACTATCAAATTTTTTGCGGTCATAATATTAAAAAGTTGCTATGAGTTGCCTAATTATGTTTCCGGAAACGTATTTGACTTAAAAAAAAGAAAGAGGAAAGAGTTTACTTGGCCATATTTTTGAGAGAGAAGGCAAACTTCGTCGGAGATTTCAGAACGGACGGCTTGGGCGACAACTTTGCCGTCAATAACGGTGACCAATGAGGAGAGGCGCCTTGAAGCTGGAAGAGACGAAGAGGACGGAGGATGAAAGACTGAGGTTGAGAGACGAGAGGGAAAGTGACTGTGAGCATTGTTGTCAAAAACTAGTGTGAGACGAGAGGGAACTTGCATTTTTACGTTTTTACTAGAGTGATACGTGTTAAGATGCAAGTAAAAACTGGTAAAAATTACACTTGAAAACAGTAAAAACTTACGTTTTTACCGTTTTTACTTAAAACAAAAACCCTATTTTCATTTCCCCAAAATCAAAAGATTATGAATGATGTTATTTTTGTGATGGCCAATTCAAGATTGGGTAAGAAAAAGACAGTTCAAAACTCTCATGCATATAATTTTGATGATCTTCCATCCGATGATGATTGGATGGTGGAAAATGAAGAAGATTGGGAAGATATAGACAACTTAAATGTTGATACCCATGGTGAGAAAAACTTGATTGAAGTTGAAATGAAGGAACCTATGGATGACCATGATTTGAACATTCCAAGTTTTGTAAATGAACTTGTTATAAGAGTAAGAGAAGAGTACATTGAAGACATGCAAGTTGATGTGTGTTTGATTTGAATCAATTGATATAATTTAGAAATTGTTAAATTTTATTTTTTTGATGTTTTGAAATTTCGTTGTAGGAGTTGTTAAACTCTTTGTGTTTTTGAATTTATGTTTTACTCCTTCCTGGCCCCAATTATACACTTTTGTAGTGCAATTTGCACTACAAAAGTGTTCATATAATTAGGATCGGAGGTAGTATATAGTTATGTGACTTATATATTTTAAATATGAAGTTATTCATTAAATTTTGAGTAGTGACTTATAAAATTTTGTATTTTGATCATAAGTAGTAGGAACTTTACGTTTTGTGTCGTTTCTACGATTTACGTCTCTACCACCCTCTTCCGTTTCTATGTAGAAACTTGATTTTGACAACATTGATTGTGAGTGCAGAGTGCCTGAGAGCTGAGACCCTGAGGACTAAGGTCGATTCGATTTGAGTATATAAGAACCGGAGTGCAAGTGTAGCAGTGGCGATTTTTTTTATAAAAAAAAAATTGGGCCAAACTAGACCAGACCAAGGGGTTTGAGCCCTTGGGCTGAAGCCCGGTTTGCCCCGAACAAACCAGTCTGGTCTACCCAAAACTGTCTCAGGCCAATTTTTTAAGCCATGACCAGGTTGGTCAGACTCCCTAGACCATCGGGGTTTTTGCTCATTCCTACCATTCTCCATGCAATAAAAGAAGTTTATTTGGGAAAATGAAAAATGCCGGGTGACAAAAGTTCTCAAACAAATAGGCTTAAGAAAAATTAATCATTTGTTAACTAAAGTGACATATTTTATAAAATCAACTAAGCATAACAAATGACAAGTAAAAATAGATTTTATCTTATTTACTTTTCTCGCATGAACTATAACAAACTCGTGCCATTGAGTTTATAATATTTCATTTAGGTATTACTAAAATAAATTTATACCAATTATTATGATTCATCGAACAACACAAATCAGGGGAGAGGGAACAGGTTAGAGTTGCGATCTTGAACAATCAAAGAAAAAAGATCAAGTTGAGTTATAGTAATTTTATAGATAATTTATAAAATTGATTTAGATTATATTATACTCCCTCCCGGTCACAATTATAAGAAAGTAGTTGACTTTTTTGGAGAGATTAAGGAAGTTTAATTAAATTAGCTTAGAGTGTTTTTTATTTTTTATTTTTTTTCTTCAAACTAAATAGTTTGACTAATAAACTAATATATAATCTAAGAAAACACAACATATGAAATGATTAAGTAACTTATTTAGCTTCCTTAATCTTTCCAAAAAAAATCAACTAACTATTATAATTAGGACCAGAGATAGTATATAATTAAGCTTTTTTTTTTCCGTAAAAAACTAAATAAGTGAGACATGTAGATGTAGCTTAAAGTAAAAAAAAAGTAGCCAAAAAAAAACAAGAAGTGGAGTGTTTGAGTTAAGCTTTAAATTTACCGGGCTTAAAAAAAAGCTCATAAAAGTTAGTTTTTTGACGTAGGCCCCACAACTTCTACCATCGTCAATCTAAATCCAAATCATATTTATAATCTGATTTTTTTTTTCTATCAAACTTCTAAAAAATTAAATAGAAAATAAGTGATCGCGCCCATTACTAACCTAATCAAACCCGTAGTCTTGTAGGTGTCAGTTGAATCTAATCCTTACCAAATAGGTAACGTATTCCCACCCTAACCGTAACGGAAATTTCCCCACAGTTTCATCTCCTCTCTCTTCACCAACCTCTCAAACCAAATCTCTTCGATCTTTCCCCGCCTGAGCCCATACTGAATCCCGACACCTTGCCAATCTTGAAAATGGCCGACAATTGTGGCTTCATATCTTGTGAGAAGCTGGATCGCGCCGCCAATTGGCTTGGTACCAGCATGGCCTCCGCTTTCTTCTCTTCCCTGGAACGATGCTCTTGTATCAACCTCAGCACCATCGATAACGACGACGACTACGGCGACAACGAAGACGCTACTTCCGAACGCCCTTTCGTGCTCGCCAAGCCCATTTCTCATGTCGCCTCTGAGACCGACTCTAAGCCCACTGATTTCGCCCAGCTTCGTGTGTGACGGCGATTCTCATAAGTAGCTCTGTCTGTTTTTCTTTTTTTCGCAATTCAGTCTAATAATTTTCTCATATGTACAGAATGTTTGATTTCGCTTCTGTTTACGGAGGTGTAAGGTTACTATTGTTTATGACGCCCCTCGAATGTGAATAATTTTGTTTCACCAAAGTAGCGGAAAGAGTTTATCCCCAATTTTAGCAATTCTCTCTCTCTCCCCAACCGATTTATGGCTTGTATGATCGGTGTTTCTTGGCAATAATCTCATACCAAATATCTTTTTGTTCCTTACGGAGGAAGGTATTTTGGAGTCTTCTAAATATATTTAGTGCGGCAAGTAATCTGGGTAAGTAATCATGGATGGAGGTTTTAGATCTTACTTTTCATGCTTGCTTGTTGTTTCCGCATCCTAAAATTTGTGATGATTGATAGCTTTTTCCTACTCTATGAGTACATGTTGTCAGTTTCTTTTGTTCATTCTTGAAATTTCAATGGAATTTTGGAGGCAATGGTGCTTCTATATGGAGAGTGAATGAGAGCTTATATTATAACTAAAGAGCATCCATATAATCTTTTTGAATATAAATTACCTTGTTGAAAGTTCCACAGCGCTTGAATCCTTTCTCAGCTGCCTATTGTGAGGCATCTTAAGTGAATTATGCAACTTCCGAGCTCATTGCTCCATGTATATCAGTTGCATATGCTTATTCTTAATCTTCAGCCTTGAGCTTATAGTATTACTCCTGAGAGCTGACTGGGCAATCAATTTATTTTTCAAAATTGGTTGTACATGATTTGATTTTCTATAACTGTCTTAGGATTTGATTAAGGATGATGAGGTGCTTTACTTTTGAAATTGACACAATGCATCATGGTTGGAAGTTGAAATCAAATTTAAGCGTGGACTTTGAAATCCTTTTTGTGGGCGTGTCAAGGGTCCCCTCATTTCTACTCAATTTCTTGTGAAATTATGAAACAGAAGTCATGAATAGCAGTAGGTATGAAAAGACTATGCTGCAAAAAGGTTGACTGGAGGTTTCATGGAATTTTTCTTTTCTTTTGTGATTAATTCTTACAATTAGTGAGAACTGTTTATACTACAAGGATAGCTTCAAAATTGCAGCCTGCAAATTAAAGAGTGGTGTGAAATTGCATGTTCACTGTCCTATTCATGGCTGATCAATAATTATTGTTGAACCAACAATTTAACATTCGTTCTTAGCTTTTTCTTCCCATTTTTTTTTTCTTTTTGAAATTAATATTTATCTCGTCTTATTATTGCAGCAAGTTGCTGCTAAAGATGTTATTCTTTGATTGTTGATGTGAGACTTCCTTGATTGCGTAACAAGTTACTGCTAAAGAAGGTATTCTTTGGTTGTTGAAGCAAGACTAGTGAACAAAACAGATAGCTTCTAGCAAGAGTTCCTTGGAAAGCCAATAGAAAGAAAATTCTTTGACATTAATATTACTGCTCTGACAACATGTTATATGGCGATAATTCTAACTTCCATTTTTAAGAATCCCACATCGTTAGAATAGGTATAATATTTTTTGCCCAAACCTAACCATTAATAATTCATTAAGAAATTAATAACATTTGATATATTTTGTACCCGTGAGAGATCACCAGAGAATTAGGGTATTTATTGAAAACACCAATGCTATTTTTTTTTATTGATATTTGATAGCAAGGTTTCTCATGGCTGAACCGCAAGTGTTATTCAATCTCCTAAATCTATATATATATATTATATCGATCAAAAAAATGAATCAACATATATACACAGCCAAGTAAACCCAAAAAAATGGGGAAAAAAAGGCTTTTTGAAATCTCAGTTGTTGCAAAATCCATTTTGACGTTATTCCGCCTTTTTTTCCCCCCTTCAGTGTTTGAGATCACTCATCAGAAGCATTTTGCCTGTTTTACCAAAACAATTTCATCTTGTAACACCCCTCCTTTTTGGGTTCAACTAATAAAGGGGTTAGATACTCTCACTAAAGGGAGGAGGTTCGATCCTGGAGTTAGTCAAAACGCTGCTGGGGAGGCATTCTAGCTCTTGGGTGCCTAGGTAAACGATTGAGGGTAATAGACGGCTGGGTGTGCCTAACATTGATATCACATATGACCTATGAGGAAGGGGGATTTCACCCTGCCGTTGGATGGTAAGTGAGCCCAACCCCTTTCCAAAAAAATTTGTATAAAAAAAAAATCATGTTGTACCCGAAAAAAAAAACCAATTCCATCTCGTACAATGTCAAAATAAATTTTAAAAATGATTTCATGAAAATTTAAATTCATTTAGCTTTAATCTCAAAACGATTGTGTATGAGTTAGCTTTTGAAAATAAGAAACTCAATGCATGACAAAATGACAAAACTAAGAGGCGATTTTTTTAGAAGAAAAAATAACTCATATATCCCCATTACTGTCTGTAGGGGAAAAATAAATAAGGCTTAACAGTGAAGGGATTTCCCAAAAAGAAATACAATTATTATGTCCACTGAGTTATTTGGGTGTTGTGTTGTGCGATTGTATTGGAGCATTATTATGTCTGCTCTCTGCAGGTTTATGAAAAACTAACATGTTATTTCAGCTATGCAGGAAACCACAGCGTTGAAGAGTAGCCATGAAGCAAAGCAATATCAATGCTTCTAACTCTAAAAACAATTGTTGAAACACACACACACACACACACACACCTTGTAAAGTGGATAGTATATTTATGACTTACAAAGTGAATCTCACATTTAAGACAAGATGGAGTATATAAGTAATTAAAACCTAGAAGCTTTTTTTTAAAAAAAAAAAAAAGAAAAAGAAAAAGAAAAAAGGATAAATGTGACAAGTGTTTTGATACTATGAGCATCCTTCTTCTTATCCAATATCCCAACTTGTTTCTGTTTTTTTTTTTGAAAAAAATATTTGAACATGTCATAAGTTTTACGTTGGGAGTGTTAATTTGAAAGAGAAGTGTTATAAGGCAATAAGATGTTCAATTCTAACAACTAAATTTGAAGGTGTGATTCTCCTACAGACTTGCACTTGCTACGTTGGTGTTTTCAATAAAACTCGGTTAGCTGTACGAAGTGGTCAATGGTTTGATTGAGAATGTTTCAAGCGTCATTGCAATCTTTTGATTAAGGAAGATATTTGCATTTTTCACCTGAAAAACGGGTAATTAAGGTATTAGCATGGGAAGCCATTTCTTCTGTACTTATGTGTATGAAGAGACTACTAATAAGCACTGACAACATTACACGCTCACCAGTTTCTGAAGCCTCTCTCTCTCTCTCTCTCTATATATATATATATATATATATATATATCCACACACACATGCATGGCAATTGGCATGCATGAGACACAATCATCTTCTTGCTTCCACCTTTGTACCCACCAAATAGCTGTATAAATTCTCCATCACACTTCCGGGTAAGACCCATCAATTATTATTTTCAAGTACACTTGTAGATCAATGCCACATGTTTGCCCTACTTTATTTATTAAAACTATCAATTATACTCCCTTGATACTTAATATAAGACCCAATTAACTTTTTTTAAAAGGTTAAGGAAGCTAACTAAGTTAGTTAAATCATAACATATGTTGTGTATTATTTGATTATATATCAGTTTATAAGTCAGACAAATTAGTATGGTATAAAAAAGATAAATATAAATAGGGTTTAATGTTTCTGTTTTTGCTGCAGAAATATTTTTTCTGCCCCACTCACATAAAAGTGAGTAGGCCCCACTAATATTTTCTCTCTTCTCTTTAGTATAGGACCCACTCATTTTTATGTGAGTGACAAAAAATATATTTCTGCAGCAAAAGCAGAAACATTAAACCCATTTAAAATATTAAAGTAATTTATTTCATTCCCTTAATCTTTTAAAAGAAGTCAACTAGTTTTATATTAAGGACATGTAGGAGTATATTTTAATACATCTATCTCCATTCCAAAATACTTGTGATAGAGTATTGAGTACTCGCTAAGAGCTATATATGTAGATGAAGTCAATAAGAATCCCCACATATGAAAAATGCATTTTTAAACTTATTTAGAGGTTAATTACAGATAATTACTCATGATTAATTGGCCCCACTTATATGTTTTCTTTGGAATAATAAAACAACTGCCAATCATTCACTTTCCACAAATGTGATTAAGCAAATTATTGGAGCATATAGGTTAGGTTAGGTTAAGTTCGGTCCTTAATCAAATCACTTCTTAAAGTTTCGAGTTTCAACATTAACAATTACTACCCTGCCATTTATCCAAGGCTCTAACTGAAATTATTTCGAAAGTTTCTAATGTCATATTGAGCTGTTCATATAAAAGGAAATGCAAAACAGAGGATGATCAATTTAACATGTAAAAACACACACAACCCAAACAAAGTAAATGAGTTTTACATAAATAATTTCAGATTCACAAGGTCTATTTAAGGATGGTTTCTATCCCATCACACAATATTTCTGATAAAAAATAATATACCTCAGGATCAAAAAACGATAATAATTTCTTAATTACAGTGGGGATAGATAAATTAAAGAAGAAAAGAAGTTATTTGAAATACAAACAAATCAATCTCAAAACTTTTTGAGGGAGTGAGTGCTGTAATATTCACCAACAATAGTGGCCTTGGGATGTCAAGGCGTGCAACAATTTTGCTTATGATTGAGGAGAAGACAGTGCCTAACAAAAGCACAACAAAGGAGACCTACCTTGTTTCCACCTTTTTCCTCACATGCAAAGGCACAAATCAAACCCTCTGAGCTGTCTAAATCTTTGTCTTTTCACTGCCTAATTTAATCTCCACTCTTCTTCAGAGATCAACCCCCAATAATAATAATAATAAAAGCAGTACGGCCACAAAAAGGCACAATCAGAGTATGGTTGCTCTGCAAGGAGAACCCCAAGCACTACTTTACAGCAACACTACAAGTAAAATCTGAAAGGAGAATGCAGCTTTGCAATTTGAGTTCTACAAAGTGCTTTGTACGAGTCAACTTAGAGCAATTTCATCATGAAGAAAAAAACAAATAGAGAAATCATAATGACACAAAATAATTAGAGCAGAAAGAGAGCAGCAGATTGCGGTGGGTTTCAGATATAAAACATGTTTATGAGCGTGTGTGCCCTCTATATTATGAGTCAAATGAAATAATTTGCAACAGAAGATGTTGACAGGAGAGGTTGAGAAAAAAGATAATAGAACAGGAAAAGTTGCGCTGAAATCTTCACCCCACCAATGGGGTCGTGTTCAATAATCACTTTCCCAACACCTTATAATCACCAATCCACGCTAAAGGAATCATGAAAGCTGACAAATATGAGAGAAACTTACATAATCCCTTTTTTTTTATATTTTCCTTCTATAAAAATAAATCAACCCACAGAGAGACCACCAGCTCTTTTTTAAGGCCATCCCTTCTACCTCAAGCCTTCAACTCCAACACTACAACCTAAGATGGCCAACCTGGTCACCTTGTTTCTTTTGGGGCTAAGTGTAATTTCTACTCTCTGCAATGAGAAACTTATGGCAGATGGAAGGGCTGTGGGAGGACCAACCAGGTTCTATGATTTTAAGGTCTTACTCTTTAAGCATGCATTATACTGATACAAGTACAACCATATCCAAAATACATTGGATTCCATTGTAATTCATCTGTTTTGCTAATGAAGATGGTATTTGTCTAAAGGTACAAACCAAGAGAGTTACCAAACTCTGCAGCTCCAAGGACATTGTGACAATCAATGGCATGTTTCCAGGACCCGTGATTTATGCTCAGGAAGATGATAGGATCGTCGTGAAAGTCACCAATCAGACACCTTTCAATGTCACAATACACTGGTAAGCCCATGTCAAACCTCATGCATAAAATTAAAACATTAGAAAGAGTGATGAACAATAGATTGGAATTTTGAAATCTTAGGCATGGTGTTCGGCAGAGGCTTTCGTGCTGGTACGATGGACCTTCATATATTACACAATGTCCAATTCAAGCAGGTCAAGCTTTCACGTACAATTTTACAGTGGTGAAGCAGAAGGGTACCTTCTTCTGGCATGCTCATGTTTCTTGGCTCCGAGGAACTGTTTATGGTGCCATGATTGTTTATCCCAAGGCTGGATTATCTTACCCATTCAAGATTCCCTATCAAGAGCAAATAATCATACTAGGTAACATAAAAAGATGTTCTTCCAACTTTTTAGTGCTCCCAGAAGGAAATGAACCCAAGTTTTCACTATAATGTTGTTGAATTTAGAGCAGAAGGATACATTCCTATGCTTTTGAATTTAGAGTATTTATTTAGGCGTGTTTTATGACACTATAATGTTCTTCTTTTGACTTGGAATAATGGCAGGGGAATATTGGCTAAAGGATCTTGTACAGATTGAACAAGCCACCTTAGCAAGTGGAGGACCTCCTCCGAGACCAGATGCATATACCATTAACGGTCATCCAGGCCCCAATTACAATTGCTCCACTAATGGTATGAGATAGCAAACAATACTACAATCTGAACTGTTATCTATGCTGCTTTAAATTATCTCACAGTTGGTTCTAATAACAGTCTCTAGAAAACATGATTCATAACTTCACCTAATATAAATATACCTGACCATAAATTACTGCTCTTCTAATATTATCCATCATTAACTTATATCTGCGTCTACTTCAAAGTTTCCGTCTCCCCTTCTATTTCAGATGTCCATAAGATCAATGTGATTACTGGGAGGACCTATTTGTTAAGAATTATTCATGCGGGTTTAAACACGGAGAACTTCTTTGCCATTGCCAACCACAAATTAACAATTGTGGAAGCTGATGCTGAATACACCAAGCCATTCACAACAGATATCGTAATGGTGGGACCAGGCCAGACAATGGCTGCCCTAGTCACAGCTGATCAACCAATACGAAAATACTCCATTACTGTGGCACCTTACAAGTCTGGAAGGATTGTTAATTATCAAAATATTTCAGCCATTGCTTACTTCCATTATATTGGAGCAGCACCTGATAGCTTATATTTACCAGCTAAACTACCTAAACTTAACGATAGTCTGGTTGTCAAGACATTCATGGATGGCCTAAGGAGCCTTAATCCAGTCAATGTTTTCAAAGAGATTGATGAAAACCTATTCATTACCATTGGACTGAACGTCCAAATGTGTCATTCAAAGACACCAAAACAAAGCTGCCAAGCCATTAATAATGGGGTTATGGCTGCTTCAATGAACAATATAAGTTTCAATCAGCCCAAGCTGTCAATTCTGGAAGCTTATTATAGGAAGATAAATGGATCATATACTGAAGATTTTCCTGATGCACCCTCAAAGCTCTATAACTTTGTATACGGGGCACCTAATAACATTCCATATGACACACAGTCATTGAATGGGACCAGAATAAAGGTCCTTGAATATGGCAGTAAGGTGCAACTCATTCTGCAGGACACTGGTACAGTAAACACTGAAAACCACCCAATGCATTTTCATGGTCACAGCTTTTATGTCATAGGTTATGGCACAGGGAACTATAACCCAAAAACTGCACAATTCAACTTAGTAGATCCCCCTTACATGAGCACAGTTGGAGTTCCAGTGGGTGGATGGGCAGCAATTCGATTCATTGCTGATAATCCAGGTACAGAAATGTAAAACAACTATTCTATTTGTATTTTTAGCTGTTTGGTTTAACGCTCCGTCCTTTTTCTGCAGGGGTATGGTATATGCACTGTCACATTGAGATACACCAGTCATGGGGACTAGGAATGGTGTTTATTGTGAAGAATGGGAAAGGAGAACAAGAATCCTTACCACTACCTCCCACAGACATGCCACAATGTTAAGACTACCAGAGGATCCTAACAATAGTACTGACTAATGTTGTGGCCCTTCTTTATCTTGAGGATTCTTTAGCTCTAGCCTCCAAGTGTGCAATATGTGGGCTAGTCCATTTCTTTAAGAAACATGAGAGAACAGATGTAAAGAAGCAAAATGACCTGATTAAAGGGTGCTCTTTTCCTTCAGTTTTTTTTTTTTTTTTTTTTTTTTTTTTGATTCAAACTTTTCCTTCAGTTTGATAAGTTATATATGAGCTCGCACATCAGAATTTAGAGATAAACTAAAGATAATAAGCAAAATTGGTATCCAAAATTGAATACCAAAGAGATAAATAGTTATTCTAGTTCTCACAAAAAGCACATTGAACTTAGTCAAGAGCTATGCTAATTGTTGTTAGCCTTTCGATTGGATATTTGTAGCTCCATCAATGAACTAATACTTTCTGTGCAATAAGATCATGAGTTGAAAGAGAGTATCCATGGTTAAACATTATATTGTAGCCTTTAAAAGAAAATCAGCATTTGAGGTTTTCTATACGTGGATGGTGGGAAGAGAAAGAAATTATGGAAAAATCATCAAAATAGCAAGTAGATATTACTGAAGTTAATGTATACCTTCAAATTAACTCTAATTGTTTTGCATGCACCCATTAACATCTATGGTCTCATGTATCAGCTGCAACATTTTAAAGCATTTTAAACTCAATGACAGACATATTACACTCAATGAAGCATGAAATGTCTTAGGCAACTAGATCTATCATATACTAGTGCAAGAAAAGTCAGTCAGTTCTTTGGGACCAGGTCTTATAGGCAAGATCAAGTTAACTATTATGTAACAGAATTTCTACAGAATCAGCTGAATTTTTGTCAAAATGAGATATTCACTTCAAGTGTACAATGAAACTGTTTCAAAACATTCTCTATGTTCTGAAGCCATTGTGGAAAGGGGGAAAATTGTACAACCAACCAAATCCATTAATAATCATTTTTCAATACAATCATAAATAAATAAATAAAACATATTTCATCCAAAAGAAGCCAGACAACCTCATAGTGCAAGCCAGGAATTAAATATTAAATAAATTCAAAATCTCATAGATAATATATACAAATGTCTTGCAAGCTTATTTCCCCGAAAATCTAGATGGACAAATTGACTTTCAGGTCAGAGCTTCTTCCTCAAATTGATGCTATGTTCCATAGTTTAAGTGGGAAAATGAAAAAGTTCCCTTAGTAGGATTTTCCAGTAAATCCTTTCTTAGTTTTTACCACATTCTAATTCTCAATATGATACAGATTTGCAACAACAAAAAAAGTTGTACTTGGATTAATTTGCAACTAATATTAATTGCTTTTGTATTCAACAGATAAATACAAATTTCAGTCATTCAGACTTCAGAAACCTAAAGAGAGAGAACTAATAATCCTGATATAGCACACATGGTACAATAATACCAAGACAATCGGATGGGAAGTTTCCTATTGACTTCTCTCCTATACTTTTAGATCTTGCAGCTTCTCATTAGAACTTGTATCAAAGAGAAGATGCTATGGATTGACCTTCTCCACACTCCAGCTTTTCTCTGCAGTGGCACTGACACTTGATATATACGTTAGCCTCAAATTACTCTTCAAATTCAAGTAATCAACCTGTAAATTATGGAAGCCAAAGTGACTAATATGTGTGGGGAAAAGCTATGAATGATGCCAGACTCTAAGAGATATCACAACCTGATCCGGGTCTAGAATCAGCAAACAAAAAGTATCAACTGGACCAGCAGAAGGATCTAAAGATATTGCTGGCTGTGTTTCATCACTTAGACAGAGAAGTCCTGGGTTAGGCCCCAAATACTGCAACCTTGATCTTAGTGAACTTGCAAACCAGGACTTCTCTCTTTGCTGCATTTGGCATCAAAAAACTGAGGGGAAGATATGATGTGCGTATAGGACTCAAACTTGGGGAAAAAGAGAAAAAAGATCTGGGATGTGATATGACTGTGGCACAACATATTCATATGAATCAGATAACAACTTCACAGTGAATCTTTGCAACAGTTATATAGAAATTGATAATTGAACATTCCAAAATGAAGAGATTCTCCATGAATCTCCTCTTCATTCTAATGAGGTGAGTATGAATAAAGAAAAACGCCCATATTTGTATATTGAAAAAGAATCACAAATAACTTGATAGACAAATTAACAAAACATGACTAAGGCATCACCAAAAAGTCCCCATTAAACCTGAAGTTTTAAAGGGCTAGGATTCGATCCATCAATGATATCTATTTGTCCATTTATCCGGAATTGCTCCCAGGAATCCGTGAAATACCAACATATCTAGAACAAGAAAAACAACATTTAGACTAACAGTGTACTCAGTAGGAGTGAAAATAGGAGAATTGACAATTGAATGAAAATTGACATGGCATGTTTATGACTAATATATTTAGGATCTCTCATTTTCACTCCATTTTCGTTCCTCTGACCTTCAATCCTTAGCATGCTACAATATGAACTGATAGAGTAGTTAAGTAGTTTTTGATGTAACTAATATTCTGTTAAGCTTATCATTAATGTAACTAAGTCAGTGGACACGTGTCTAGATCCCTAGCCTATATGCTGTACAGATACTGCATCTAAGATACCATTCAATCATTCTCTCATTTTCAGTCTCTTCTCTTCCTCTACACTCATTCTTCTCTGAAATCCTTTATGGTATGAGAGAGCTCAAGATTCTGAGGAATGTCATCATCTTCAACAACCCAATCTTCATCCGCTCAGTCAAAACATGAAGTCGCCACATTTTCACATCTAGTTTCTGTCAAGCTAGATGCAACCAACTTCCTAATATGGAAACACCAAGTTGTCTCAACCATTCGAGGCCATAATCTTCAAAATTTCATCGATAAGACGGTGAGACCTCCAATCAAATTCCTTACAAGTGATGAGGATCCAGAAGATTATCACGCCAATCCTCTATCAAGATTGGGAGTGTCAGGATCAGCTTCTTGCGTCTTTGCTTTCGTGTTCGATGACCGATCAAATGCTTACTGGGATCGTCGGTTGTCAAACTTTGCTACATATTTGGGAGAAACTCCAAGGCCACTTTGCTTCTCAAACACGGGCGAAGATTCGCTAGCTGAAGTCTCAGCTCAAAAGCATCAGGAAAGGTAGCCTTCTTGC
Source organism: Acacia melanoxylon (assembly GCA_019022615.1). Classification (NCBI taxonomy): domain Eukaryota; kingdom Viridiplantae; phylum Streptophyta; class Magnoliopsida; order Fabales; family Fabaceae; genus Acacia; species Acacia melanoxylon. The sequence continues at coordinate 1,860,033 of JAFJYJ010000087.1, forward strand.
TAATTAATATCTTCTAAAGATCAAATCAGTCACAGACGAGCTTGCTGGCATCGGTCATCCAATTAGTGATGCCAATCACATTGAAGTCATCTTTGATGGTCTTACCGAAGAATATGATCCATGGATAACTGCGATCACTACAAGATCTGATGCATATACAGTGGATGAAATTGAATCGCTACTAGTGGCTCAAGAAGCATGAATTGAGAAGAATGAAAGGTTATCATCAGTTCCAACTGCTAATCTCGTTCACACGAGAGCTCCGAACAGAGGAGGTGGTTGTTTTCGTGGTGGTCAATCGCATTTTTCTGGTGTGTCCTTCTCTGGTTCCTCTAATTCTTCTTCATCTAATAAATCCGTTGAGTGTCAATTGTGTGACAAGAAGGGCATCGAGGGAAAGATTGTTGGTATTAGTTCAAAGAGTCCTTTCAAGGTTTCTCATTGAATTCTAATCATTCTAAGAAGTATTCGAGTGCCTATCATGCTACTTCTAAGTGAGTGGCTGATCTGGAGTGGTATTTGGACTCTGGAGAAACAAGTCATGTCACATGTGATGACCAGAATATTGTGGACAAATCAGGTACTAAGAGTGTTGATAAGCTCTTCATTGGTGATGGTAAAGGTTTATTAGTTCATTGCACTGGCTCTTCCTTATCTGTTTTACCTCATTCTCAATATACTCTTAAGCTTAAGGACATCCTTCATGCTCTTGAGATCTCTAAGAATTTGATTAGCATTTCTAAACTTTGTCTTGATAATGACACACTCATTGTCTTTTATTCTATTGTTTGTGAGATCAAGGATCTACAAACTAATCAAGTGCTTTACAAGGGTTGTCTCAAAAGGAACCAGTCAGGTCTTCATGGCGTCTCACTCTCCATCCAACCTTCTGCCTCTAAATTCTCAGTCATGCCTTGTCAGTGTTCACAGAGTTTTGCCTACATATCAACTACTACAAATACTTGTACTCAACCAGAGTTTGTGTCCGGTACAAAATGTCCTGTTATCAAGTCTGTGTCTCATACTTGTAATCAGTCTACTTTTGGTCTAAATAAAACCTGGTCCGTGTTTAGCCTTTGGCATGATAGGCTAGGTAACCCTACTTCTGTTGTTGTTACTAAATTCTTAAAGCTTTGTAATCTACCCTTTAATAATAAAAATTCTCTATTTGATGTTTGCAAAGCTTGTTGTCTTGGTAAAGCACATCCCTTCCTTACTTTTTGTCAAATACTCAGTATTCTAAACCTCCTGAACTAATTGACCCTGATATATGGGGTCACTTTTTGTCAAATACTCAGTATTCTAAACCTCTAGAACTAATTGACTCTGATATATGGGGTCCTACCCCCTATACTTCTCTTGATGGCTACAAATATTATGTGCATTTTACTGATGCTTATTCTCGCTACACATGGTTTTATCCATTGCATGCCAAATCAGAGGTTTTTGATGTTTTTATTGCCTTTAAAAAGATGGTTGAATTACAATTAAGGCTCTTCAGTCAGATTCTGGTGCTGACTACTTGAAGATTGGTCGGTTCTTAAAAGAACATGGTATTGCTCATCGATTATGTTGTCCCTATACACATGAGCAGAATGGATTGACTAAAAGGAAGCATAGATCTATCACTGAAACTAGTTTAACTCTGCTTGCCGATGTTTCATTTCCTATAAGCCATGGATGCATGCTTATGCTACTGGTGTGTATTTGTTCAATAGGCTACCAAACAAATTACTCAATGGTCTGTCCCTTTTTGAACAATTGTTTGGTAAGACACCTAGTTACAAGTGTTTTAGGATTTTTGGGTGCTCTTGTTTCCCTCTCACTCGCTCATATAACAAACATAAGTTGGAATTCAGGTCTGCACACTGTGTTTTCTTGGGCTACAGCTCTCATAAAGGCTATCTTTGTTGGGATCCTACTGGTCGAATGTATATATCTAGGGATGTGGTGTTCAATGAGGTTGAGTTTCCCTATTCTTGTCTTGTGTCTTCTTCTAGGACATATTCTAGTTCTTGTCCTGTCTCTTCCCTCGTTCCTGTTTCTGTTTTACGTCCTCCCCCAGTTCTTCAAGCCCAAACCCAGTGCAATGATTTAATAACAATATACCTGTAGGTTCTGATGTATGCAGGTCTTCACCTGTTGCTACTTACTCTTCTCCTTCAGCTGCCTCCTCTTCCTCTCCTAAAGTTCCTGTGCCACAAGTCACTTTAGTTCCTCCTCCTGGCAGGCGCATGGTTACTAGATCTATGAATGGCATTTATAAGCCAAAGATTTTTAATGCTAAGACTGAGCGTACTACTGTGACAGAAGCACTTGCTTCACCATTATGGAAGAAGGCTATGGATAAGGAGTATGCTGCATTGATGAGGAATAACACATGGCACCTAGTTCCTCTTCCTCCTAACAGACATGCCATCGGTTGTAAATGGGTTTGGAAAAGGAAGACAAATCCAGATGGCAGTACAGCTACACTAAAAGCAAGATTGGTTGCTAAGGGCTTCCACCAAAAGGAGGGGTTTGATTCACAGAGAGTTTTAGCCAAGTTGTGAAGCCAGTGACCATTCGGGTTGTTTTGTCTGTTGCAGTAACTCAGAAATGGAGCATTAGACAGATAGATGTCAATAATGCTTTCCTCAATGGTTCTTTGCATGAGGAAGTTTACATGCAATAACCTCCTGGCCATGAACATGGTAATTCTTTGGTGTGTAAGCTTGATAAGGCCTTGTATGGCTTGAAACAAGCTCCTAGAGCATGGTTTGAAAAACTCTTTAGTACATTTCATAAGCTAGGCTTTGTAAGCAGTAAATGTGATCAATCTCTTTTTGTTCGAGCAACTAAGACTGAGATTATCTATGCCTTAGCATATGTTGATGATATAATCATTACAGGATCTTCTCCTTCAAGAATTTCAGCAGTTATAGCTGCACTAAATAAAGAATTCTTTCTAAAAGATCTTGGTGATTTTAGCTACTTCTTGGATATTGAGGTGAAGTGCTTGTCGGATGGGATTCTTGTTATGTCTCAAGCCAAATATGTTAAAGACATCTTACTGAAAACTGGTATGTCTGCTGCAAAAGGGGTGGTAACTCCTGTGGTTACTAATAAAAAATTGTTTAAAGAAGGACCTCATTAGTTTCACAGACCAGAACTTTATCGGTCCATTGTAGGTGCTCTACAATATGCAATAATCACTCGACCTGAAATAAGTTTCTCTGTCAACAAAGTTTGTCAGTTTATGCAAGCTCTCTAAAAGAGCATTGGGTTGCAGTAAAACGGATTCTAAGGTGTTTAGCTAGTACTATAGGCTTTGGTATTCATTTTAGGCCAAATGTTTCCAGTTCCTTGGTTGCCTTCTGTGATGCTGATTGGGGATCTGACTGTAATGATTGATGAAGCACCAGTGGATATTGCATTTACGTTGGTAGCAACCTTGTGTCATGGTCCTCTAAGAAGCAACCAACAGTCTCTTGGTCTAGTACTGAGGCCGAGTATCGTAGTATGGCCTCTGTTACTTCAGAAATCTTGTGGCTTAAATCTCTCTTCTCTGAGCTGCATATTCTACTTCCATATGTGCCTTAGATTTTGTGTGAAAATCAGGGTGCAGTGTTAATTACTGCAAACCCAGTCTTGCATGCTCGTATTAAACATCTTGAACTTGATCTTCATTTTGTTTGTGAGAGAGCTATTCACAAGGAAATCCAAGTGTGCATATTCCAGCGGTTGGACAAGTTGCTGATGGGTTAACCAAACCACTCTCTGGCACTAAGTTCTCAGAGTTCACCAGATATCTTCGGATTGGAGGGTATGTCAAATTTAGGGGGAATGATAGAGTAGTTAAGTAGTTTCAGATGTAACTAATATTATGTTAAGCTTATCATTAGTGTAACTAATTTGTAACTAGGTCACTGGACACGTGTCTAGATCCCAGGCCTATATATGTTGTACAGATAGTACATCTAAGATACCATTCGATCATTCTCTCATTTTCAGTCTCTTTCATTTTCTTCCTCTACAATCATTCTTCTCTGAAATATGAAAACCCCCCCCCCCCCCCCCCCCAATTAAGGTAAATGAAATAAGTAAAGCCTCAGAGATAGCTCACCTCGCCAGAGGAACAACGCTTCAGCTCTTCAATCTGCATAGTAAACCAATAGAGAAATCCAAGTGAATTTTCAATAAAATACAAATCATAGAACAAAATACTCATGCCAGGATCAACTATGACGCAGAAACCAATAAAGAGTGAGTTACGTTCACTAATTTCTAATTGAAAGGTGCTAAAACAAAATGCGCCCGCAAAATTATGACTCTAGTCTTGAGCATAAAAGAGGCATAATAACCTTGTGACTGCGACCATCAGTATTTATTTGGAACTTATCAGTGGTGTCTTGGAATCCTCTGAAAGCCCCAAAATAGCCCACATATCAAAATAACATCAAACTAACAAAATAAAGAATGAGTAACTAAACAGAACCTGAAAACAACTGTGCGATTTGAAGGTCTTCCATTAATTCCAATCGTTGCCTGAAACACAAAGAAAACGAAGTGTTTAGGCAGCAAAATGCAGATGATGCGAACAGAAAAGAACCAAAGGGCACGTACGAGCTGGAAGAAGGAAGAATGCTTGAGGTGAGCGTTGGATTCCAAAGCGTTGATCAGAAGCTGCTTCCACGGTGCTATCGCCATTCCTGTAGCTTGGGAATTTGTTGCAGACATGTTTCACTTGGTTGCGTGTCCTAAAATGGGCTTAAAGAGTCAAGGTTTAAAACCACGCATCTGTATTGCCTAAAAGCATCTAACACAAAAATATTCATGGACGGTTAGTAGAAGGGAAAATTTCATTTAAATACCATTTGAATTTGTAAACAGGAGGTCCTCTGAATTTGTAAAAAAGGCTCGGAGAGTCTTAAGGATTTTATATGGGATATACGAAAGTCGGGTGAAATGCGCTTTTTGCTTCTTTTAAATAAATGAAAAAAAAAAAATAAAAAAGCCCCCCCGGTGGGTGGGAGGACGGCCGCCGGTGGGGTGGGGGATTTTTTTTTTTTTGGGAGGTTTTTTTTTGTTTTTGGGAGGGGGTGGGGTTTTTTTGAAAAAACAAAACTATTTTTGAAAGTGTAGGGGATAGGGTTGAACCCCCCACCCCCAACACAAAAAACCAAGTAGCTCAATAGGTTAATTTCTTGGTTCTTTAATTATATATATACATTAATAAATATATATATTCTTCTTAACATTTTTTAATTGTATTTACCATTCCACAAAACGCAAATTACCATTCCACAAAAACGCCAATTACCATTCCACAAAACGCGAATTACCATTACTTTCCAAGGTTGTCATTTTTTACTCTTTCATGTATGTTATGGATAACAAAAAAAATGACACTTTAACCATTCCACAAAACGCCAATTACCATTACTTTCCAAGGTTGTCATTTTTTACTCTTTCATGTATGTTATGGATAACAAAAAAAAATGACACTTTAACCATTCCACAAAACGCGAATTACCATTCCACAAAACGCCAATTACCATTGTTTTCCCAGGGTGCCATTTTTTACTCTTTCATGTATGTTATGGATAACAAAAAAAATGACATTTTTACCATTCCACAAACGCTATTTACCATTCCACAAACTCCATTTACCATTCCAAAAACGCCAATTACCATTTGAAAGAGTAAAAAAAATCATAACATAATTGGCGTTTTTGGAATGGTAAATGGCGTTTGTGGAATGGTAATTCGCGTTTGTAGAATGGTTAAAGTGTCATTTTTTTTGTTATCCATAACATACATGAAAGAGTAAAAAATGACAACCTGGGAAAGTCATGGTAATTGGCGTTGCAATGGAATGGTAATTCGCGTTGCAATGGAATGGTTAAAGTGTCATTTTTTTGTTATCCATAACATACATGAAAGAGTAAAAAATGACAACCTTGGAAAGTAATGGTAATTCGTGTTTTGTGGAATGGTAATTCGTGTTCTGTGGAATGGTAATTCACGTTTTGTGGAATGGTTAAAATGTCATTTTTTTTGTTATCCATAACATACATGAAAGAGTAAAAAATGACAACCTTGGTAAGTAATGGTAATTCACGTTTTGTGGAATGGTAATTGGCGTTTTGTGAAATGATAATTCGCGTTTTGTGGAATGGTAAATACAATTGAAAAAATGTTAAGAAGAATATATATATTTATTAATGTATATATATAATTAAAGAACCTACTTGGTTTTGTGTTGGGGGTGGGGGTTCAACCCCACCCCTACACTTTCAAAAAATAGTTTTGTTTTTTCAAAAAAAAAAACCCCACCCCTCCAAAAAAAAAAAAAAAAAAAAAAACCCCCAAAAAAAAACCTCCCACCCCCTCCGGCGGCCCTCCCGGTCCGGTGGGACTTTTTTATTTTTTTCATTTATTTAAAAGTAAGCAAAAAAGGTAATTTCACCCGAATTTGCATATCCCTCATAGGTCCTTAGTACCTCCGAGTCTTTTTACAAATTCCAGGACCCTCCAGGGGTTTTGCAAATTCAAATGGTATTTAAATGAAATTTTCCCTTAGTATAACTTTTTTATATTTTTGAGGCTCATATAGACGATGATTCAGCTAAATTTCATCCTAACTAAAATGGATTTTTTTTTTAAAAAAAAAAAAAGACATAGATGTTTTTGAAATTACAGTTCAGCCTTTCTCTCTCCCAATCTCAATTTTACTCATCAGGCCTCTCATCTTCACTTCCTTGCCACTGTTACCACCTTTCTTTAATTTTCAAAACTATCTGAGCCCTTTTCTGTAACTTTCTCCAGTTCTCCACTGCTAGTGAGATGAAATTTAGTTAAGTCATCGTCCATGTCAGTCTTAAAAAAAAAGAAGTTAAATTAGCAGTCAATGAATATTTTTACTCCACTTTGTAACCACATTATCCTTTTTGCACCCAACAAAAGTACTTGGTGTTGGGTGCACTTTTGAAAAAACCACATGTGTTTTTTTTTATCTTAACCTATAATTATAGCTATCTATATACAGTGAACAACGATTGGAGTGTTGAAAAATAGCTTTACAATCGTGATTTAAATGAGGTAAGTATAAGAGAAGAATGTTGTCTCGACTTATGTGCATAAACATTTATAAGCCTCCCAATTGCTCAACCAAACATGCTTGTATGATCTATATTATCAAATTATATATCTAGATTGGTCAGCAAATGAAATGAGCATTAAAAAAAATATATGCAGGGTACTGCTAATTTGCTAACAATAGCATTTTAGTCTTATTTACAAATTTAAATTAACTTAATCTTAGGTATTAAGGGGGGTTAGTTAACCCATTAATTATAAGCTAAATTTTTAATTTTGTCCTTCTCTATGATTGGTTCTAAAAGTTAATACAAATAAATTATTTTTGTTTATTCAATTAACAGGGAAAAAAAGTAAAAAGAAAAACGCATGTATTACTCTGAAACACTGGACTTATAATAAGGGCTATTTTTTTTTAAAAAAATAGACTTATAAATAAGATCGGAGTGATAACTTTATTTATTTGCATTTGATCATCTCCATAGTGCTTTGGGGGGGGGGGGGAAATCGCCACTTTTTGCTTTCACCTAGGGCTGAGCTATGAGTGAGTTAAACAACATATGTCTTAACCTATAGCACGCCCATTTAATGTTACACGTGTATGGATTAGCCTATACTTGTGACTCAACCTATTTGTCACACCCCTTTCGGTACACCGACATTCGTCAGAGATAAATGCACAGCTTAATAAACATACTGGTTCCAGCATAGTAATACTGATTACAAAATCTGGTTACATAACCGCAAACCATAATAAGTTCATACAAATATTACAAACTTTCATAACAGTCAAAATACAAACATATAAAACAAACGGCAGATCTTGGCTCGGCCCAGCACCATCAATTACCGGTATCCACTGCCTTACCACGTGAGCCACATCCACTATTGTGTTCCCGTCCTGAACTTTGTGGAATATCTTGGATTCAACTAAATCCCAGTAGTAACGTTAATCACTCACATAAGATGCATGCACAGTACATGGTAGATAACCAGTTGCAATAAATTCAATATTCAAATAAATTCAAAATTCAAGTTCAAATACAATTTGCAGTTCAACCATATTCAAGAACCTACCAGTTCATTCGCACAGCGCTGGATATTCAAATGGGTATTTACCCTTCATTTTACAAATACAACAATTCTCTTATCGCACTACCACCCCCGGCCTCAACCGTGATGGCATCCAGGGTTACCCCACATTCTAGGGCACTACCTCCCGGCCTCAACCGGCGATAAGGTTAAGTATTCACAATTCATATATCACAATGGTACATACATGCATATAAAGGCACACAGAGTATGTGAGAGAAAGTTACTACCTGAACTCCAATTAGCTAAAAATAATTCTCCGGTGCTTGAACCACTTGGAAACCAATTCCTAAAATAATATCATCATAATATTAATTTCCCTTATTCTATAAAGTACTAGAATTACCACTTTATTCTATTATCCAAAATATTCAAAAGGGTTCTTATCATCATTTAGGATCCTTATGACCCAAAATTGATAATTTATCCAACTTAAACCTTTATTGTATCAATTTTCGGATTAACTCCTTTTCTATTCAGAATTTTCACTGATTTTCGAAAATTCATAATTAAATGCACAAAAGTCCAATTGATGTGCTTCCAAAACTCAAATGTCCATTAACATGTCTATTATCATGGAAAAATAGTCCCATAATCCCAGAGAATCAGAATAATTCCCAGTTTTAATATTTCCCAATGCTGTTCAGGTTTCACTTCCAAAAACGTAGGTCATCTTATAAAATTAATTCCTCCTTGTACAGAGCTATACTAATTACATATTATATATCAATAGAAAGCTTAAGATGTCTACTTCAAATCTGGAAAATTTCATAATTTATAGACATCATTAACTTGATCGAAAATGGTGTACAAGTCGACTGCCTTCCAAACCGTTAAAACTAGCAGTTTTGACAACTTGTACAATTTATTCCCTTAGGTACTAAAAATCATTTCTAACCTTATTCTCACTCAAGCTTTTGTGGCAAACCCTTTGTAAACCTTAAAATCTTCAAAATCCTTATAGTTTCACCACTTTTAATTAACCCAAAATATTACATAAATCACGTAAAACAACATTTTAATGCAACTTTACAAATTCTAAGACTTTATGAACCAAATTGTCTTCTAACTCATTTTCTAGTCCATTTTAGAAATTTGAGCAGTATATCCCCATAGGATTTTATGCTTTCAGAAACTAAAGAAACAATGGATAAACCATACTCCAAATTATCCATAACATAAAATAACACAAGACAAGTCAAAGCCTTTACTTACTTGTCTTGATCCTTGAACTTAAGTAACTTCTTCTTCTTCTTCCTTATTCCCTCCTAAAATGCCCGGCCTTAACTCTCAAATAATAAACAGGAGTGTCTCACACACTTGAAGCTCTCACACTTTTTTTTTCTATTTCTCTTAGTCGTCCGAATGGAATAAAAGAGAGGCATACGTCTGAATATATTAACATGCTCTCACTGAATGTGATACTCGTGACTGAACAAGAGAAAACAGATATTGCCCATAAATAATTAGAGGTTCACTCGTGATACACATGCATTTGTCCGGATGAGAAGTTAGTGGAATTAATCTTTTGTCCTTTGTATCTATAATTGAAGTAGATGATGCCACCTCATTGCTCATATGAATATTTAATTAATAGAAAAGATGAAATAAGAGTGAGTTACGGATGAGGACACGAATGACAATTTGAGAGTGGAAGACAAGTTGTCTTCACATATATGAATCATTTCTTCATCTTTCTATCCTTTGAAATAATGTGTTGTCCGTGAAGTGCATGTTAATAAGGAAAATGCATAGGATACTCAAGATATTAATAAATAAACATGAGTGGAAGACATATTATTGTGAATGGATGTACTAAAATAATAAGAGTGAAAGAGTATACGGAAATGAAGATAAGAAAGGTTTGATAGTGGGATGATTATAATATTTATAAATGGGAGACAAAATAAAGTAAGGGGTTTTAGGGATATATTAGAATAAAGAGTGGATGATTGAAGTGGGTGGCAAATGTTGAAAATGAGGAAGTTACGTGTGCATTTTCTTTTGACTGCAAGTTGTTTTATTGATTGAAATGAGACAATAAAAGAAACAAAAGGAAACATATAATCTGATTATAACGAAATGAGAGTCGGGATGTTACACTATTTAGCCCGTATTAAATTGTAGGGGTGAGTATGGAACCCACAACCCAGTGAGCCCGCCCATAACCCCATAACCCAATGTAATTGGGCCATTTTGAGCCCGCCCAAAAAGGTTCATGATGGGTTGGGTTAAAACCTGTCCATTTAAGACTTAAATGGGTGGTAGCGCTTTAGGTTATCATCATACCCGCCCATTTAGTTATATATATATTATTAATTATTTGGACATTTAGACAATAATACGCCACATTGCCATGAAATATTCATTCCCCATATCCCCATTTAACTTTTTCCCCACTTAGAGTTTGAATATCAAAATTATGTTATGATTAAATTTGTCTAAATTTTGGTTCTTTTGTGTGAATTATTATTATTGAATTTTGAAAATTCATATTTCAAAATTTATAATGATAAATTTGAGTGGATCTTTAATGCTTATATATGTTTTTCTTTTAAAAAAATAAACTTGTCAAATTTAAATGGGTTACCCAAAACCCAGTTAATATGCCCATTTATATGTTAGCCCATTTAATATGGGTTTAAATGGGTTGAGGTACGGGTTTGGACTATCTCATACCCGTTTACAGTTAAATAGACGGGCAATGGGTTTAGGCATACGCTACCCAACCCACCAATTGCTCTGCCATGTTAAATTGGCTAAGGCATAAATACACAAGTTAAAACGGGTAATGGGAAACCCATTTAGATCTTAACCTTTTTTTAAATAAAAAGAAACATCATGATCATACACAACATTAAGCATCAATCGATCACCCTAAATTTATAATCTTCAAGATTCAAAGTTCAATCATTATAGTTCTAAAAAAAGAGCTTGAATTCATACTGATACCATTATAACACCATTTTAATATTCAAACTTCAAACAAATATTAGAACTGAAGCTCAATAATTAATCAAATGACATGCTTCAATCTTCAATTGGATTTTCATGCTTCATTATCATCTTCAAATTCACTTGAGGAGCTGTAGCTTCAGCTTCTAAATCTTCTTGTACAAAATAAATTAAGAGAAATGGTATTCATTAATATGTCATAAAAAGATGAAACTATACAGATTGAATATGTTATTGAAAATACCGGCAACAAATAGTCCTATCAAAATTATTAATATCTAGGTCTTTAGTTTTGGTAAGAGTCTTGCTAGAGTTACATGTATTAGGGAATAGGGAGGGAGGGAGTGAGAGTGAGGGAGAATAATAATAATAATAAATACGCCTAAATGTGTAGGCATGGGCAACCCAAAGGTATACCCATGACCCACCCATTTTAGTTTTGAATGGGCGGGTTTTAACTCGCCCTGTTATAAACTCTTTTTGGGACGGGCTAAATATGGGCTAATTTTATGCGAGTGCAGGCGGGCTCATCGAGTTGCGGGTTCCTTGCTCAACCCTACTTTCACCTGCCAAGCCAGGCCTTCAAATTTGGCAATCTCACACTATCACACGGACCTGACTTATCTCCTTTTATTTTCCTGTATATTGTTGTTATTTTCCTCCTTCATGACCATAAGATCAAAATTTAATATTTTATAAATATATTATTACAAAGGATAGGTTATTCTGCCTACCTTTGCCTACCCCTCTCAATACCATTAGATTATAATCTCATCCAACAGTGAATATTTGAGAGGGATAAAATAAATCTTTTTACCCATTCCTCTCTCCCACCACCTCCCACCCTCTCTCTCTCTCCTCCGCTGGCATGTACAAATTCGTCCCTTGCAAAAATTAGAGAAGTACAAAATTGAACTTTTTGGTAACGATTCAAGTTGGGGAAGCTTGTTGATGACAATGAAGCACAAAGGTTCATGTTTCTTGGTCGAGATTTTAGATTTCGATGCCCAGGAAAGAAATAGGAGCCCTAGAATTCTAGGATGAAGAAAGGGCACTTTTTGAATATTTTTTTTAAGGGAAAACACTGCGAAGCAAAATAAAAATCGCCATTGGAAGGGAATGAAACCGCGTCGCCCGTGACAGGGAAATCCTTACCACAGTACTATATCGTCACATAGTTTAGGTAGGAAACATCAAAATACCCACCCAATGCAGCAAATGATAGTTTGGTTGCTCCAACTTCTGATTGCGTACAAATGAATTAACTAAGAAAGTTTAGTTTTGTACTTCTCTACTTTTTGTAAGGGACGAGTTCGTACATGCTAGCGGAGGAGAGAGAGGGAGAGGGGGTGGGAGGCGGTGGGAGAGAGAAAGGGGTAAAATAATTTATTTTATCCCTCAAATCTTCACCTTTGGATGAGATTATAATCTAACGGTATTGAGAGATGTAGATAAATGTAGGCAAAATAAGGATAAGTAAAATAACCTATCCCTTATTACAATAGAGAAAAAGATGGAAAGAAATGGAGAAAATGATGGGAAAAAAATATTAAATGTAGACCATTAGATTTTTATCCAATAGTTATGAAGGAAAAAATGCAGCAAACTGAAAAAGAAAACAAGAGAAGCAAGATCTTGTCACATATACAAAGATCCGAATCTCCAATGCATCTCCAAAGATTATGGGAAGGCTATATCCATTTCTTTTTTTCTTTTTTCTTTTTGGCTTGATGAGTATTTTTTGTAAATAATTTTTTTTATTACTAGTATTGGTTTGTAGATAAAATAAGGCATATTCTCACATTTTGCAGACATAAAATATTGTATTTTTGTATTTTCAATATTCTATTTAAAAAAAACGAGATCTACATATATGAATCAAATTTATATTTGAAAATAATCATTACTGTCAAATTTTAATGCAACAGTCCTATCATGATGGAAGGGCTCTCACAGTCCCCCTTCTCCTCATCTCTTGCCGCCGCATCTCAACCGTCCGATCCAGATTTGGACGGCCGAGATGCAGTCCAATTTTTTTTTTAAATTAATTCATTTAAAAAAAAAAATCAAAAAAAAAACGGGCCCGAGTTGGATCGAGATTTGAATGGTCCAGATGGGACTGTGAGGGATGGGGAGAGGGAGGACAATGAGAGGATCCGGACGCCTATCATGATAGATCACTCTATCGAAATGGAAAAAAATCCAATTCCCACATACAACATATTTTTTTGATCGAAGGGTAACACACAACATATAACACATAGAAAATAATGCAAATTATTCTTTAAGTTCCGCATTGATTCTTTATAATAAAAAATTCTATAAATATTATTTTTCTCGTCAAATGTAATTTGCCATTTTTTTTGTAATGTCTGGACATCCTCGTGCATTTAATGTAGAGATAGAATATTTTGATCTGGCCAAGAAAATGTAGAGACGGAATATACTTCCGCCATTACTTATTGTTTTATATTTTGGGTTAAATATCATTTTTGTCCTGAAAGTATTGATAAGAGGGCATTCAGCACTAGGAAGTTTTTTTGGTATCATTTTTGTCCCGGAAGTTTAAAAACATAGTAATCTTGCCGATTAGTTGATCCTGACCGTTGGATCGTTCTCTCTTTGCAAACTTAGGGGCAAATTTGCTCTAAAAAACTTTAGGTTATATTTGCTCCTTTTTGTAAACTTTAGGGGCAAAAATGATACAAAAAAATTCTAGTTGCTAAGTCCCCTTACCAATACTTCCGTGGCAAAAATGATATTTAACCTTTATTTGTCTGTTAATTTAAAAGTTTGAGGCTATATTATTTTTTAAAATTTAAAATTATACTTTTTATAATATTTATTTATTTATTTTATATGAGAATTTTAGTAGAGGGGTTAAATTTCCTTTCTGATCCAAGGCGGCGTTTGGAGCTCACTTCGCAAGGAATTCATGACTAAGTACACATGCCTCCATTTTAACCTGGGTTACCGTTGCTTCACAGACCCCTAGGATCTCCTCCTCCAGGTGTCTTAACCATTTCAGGGATCAAATCTCTTTCCTTTTGGTGAGAGTGTCTGACCCCTTACCACTTTTTATAATTTTTTTATATGACTTTTTATAATATTTTTTTTATACAAGGCGATAGGGGAGGGGATCGAACGGGGACGCAGGGGAGAAATGGAATCTCAATACCACTACACTACTTAGTAGTCTTGGTGACTTTTTATAATATTTATGTTGCAGGAAAAAACTTAAAAGCATCATCCTTCTCCTTCAGCCCATAAACATTACGTGTTTGTTTTGAGTTCACAGCATTGGGCCTAAAACCCAATCTAGAATGTGATTGTACCCCCAAGCTACTTGAATTTAGATATCTGATGACTCCAAAAATTAATTGTGAAATATGTATATGTCTAATTTATTATATGAATGAATAAATGTTATATGATTTTCATATTAAAAAAATTCACAGTTTCATTTCATCTAAATTATTAGGTGATTGTTTGGAATAACGATTATAATTAATGAAAAAGGAAATAATATTGAAGTTTATTACCAATGGAAGAATACTTTTATATAGGTCTTCTTTTTATTTTTTTAATGTGCACCTTAGGAGTGGGAATAAGTTATACCTCTATCAGGTGCCCTATGACATGACTTGGTTAGAGCCTAATTTGATTTGACCTTTTTAACAAATAAGTAGGTTAAGGCCTATATGCCTACACATGCTAGGTTTATTTTGTTAAAACATGAGCTATATAGGTCAGTTTACGCATTTAAGAAAATAATTATATTTATATTATAAATCCTATTTAATATTTCTTTATAGTAATATGTAATTCAAGTTTTATTTTAATTTAACATAGGTTTTAAATAGGGTCAAAGCCTATTTAAAGCCTGCAATTTATAAATATGTAGGTTTTGAGGCCTAAAAAACTACATAAATGTTAGTTTTATTATGTTTAAAGCATACTTATGACGTTTAAGGTCTGAAATGTAAGGTCTTTTTAAAGGCCTACATTGTAAGTAAGCCTTTAAAAAATCTTCAAACCTTGTCAGGCCTTATGGGCCTGAAACTAAAAAACAGTTCACATATAGGCTCATGCCCGGCCGTGCTCATGCTTTATGCTTTTATTATAGGCTCATACTTATTTAATCAAAGTCTAACCTATTTTCACCTCTACCGAACATCATAAACAATTTTTACATCAAAACTCAGTATTATGAAATAATTTATTGTGCAATCTTGCCTTTAAAGTATTTTTTTCAGGAGTAATTTTACCCTTAAAATAATGCAATTTTAACATTGTCATTAACTCCCAAAAAAATTTGTTAACTAGGAAAAATTGCACTATAAATTATTTGAATTTCAGTATTTAAACCAAATAGTCAAAGACTAGTAAGTCAAAATAATATTAAGTGAAATGCAAATGAGTTCAGCAATGGAAAGAGCAGACAACATCGTAAAAGACTAAAAAGCAAAATTGAATTGGGGTGTTACCTCTCTTAATCTTATTTGCATTTTTAAAAGATTCTGAAAGCTACCTCAATTTATTACGTATATTTATTATGACATGAATATGTATATGTGCGTATCTATATGAAATACATTGTTTTTTTTTTAAATATTCTTAAACATTTCGAAGCCTTCTCTGTCTTTTTTTTTTTTTTTTTTTTTTTTTTTTTTTGGGAATAAAAAGCCAAGTGAAAATCTACATGAGACTAGCTAGTGAAAGGAAGAGTAAAGTTGAAATTTTCCAAGAGAATAGATTATCTATATACTTTGCAGGAGAAATAACATTAAAACCAAATTTCAGTATTAAATGAAATACAAATTATTATTTTAATTTCAATATTCAAACCAAATTCAACATATATAGTCAAAGAACAGTAAGTCAAAATAATACTATTAAATGAAATACAAATGAGTTCAGCAATGGAAAACGCAGGTAACACGGTAAAAGACTAAAAAGCAAAATTGAATTGGAGGTGCTACCTCTCTCTTAATCTTATTTGCATGTTTTAAAAGATTTTGAAAGCTGAGTCATTCACTACCTCAATTTATTACATATATTTATTATGACATGAATATGTATATGTGTTTGTGTCTGTATATAATATATATATATGAAATACCTTGTTTTTTTAAATATTCTTAAACATTTCGAAGCCTTGTCTGTCTTTTTTTTGGGAATAAAAAGCAACGTGAAAATGTACATGAAACCAGCCAGTGCAAGGAAGATTAAAGTTGAAATTTTCCTAGAGAATAGATGATCTATATATAATTTGTAGGAGAAATTTCAACATCCATTTGATGACCTTGATGGGTCACGAAATCTGCACAACGGTTAACTTCTCTTAAACGAGATCAAATGTAATATAGTTCACGCATAAGAAGGTTGTGAATTCGTCTAATACAGCCGTTGAGAGATGATCCCGAGTTAGATCACTATTGATGAATTGTAATGCTTCTGTAACTAAATATCAAAATTTTACGGTAATCTTGGTTCCAATTACAAAGCCAAAATCCTTATTGAACCTCATAATCTCTGCAGAATAGGCCTTCAATAATGAGAAACTGCACAAGAGAGAAACTCACTACAGACTTGGCCCTTTTATCGGATGATATGCCCAATTCACTTTTCCCCCAAATAGTTTGTGTTTGTTAGTATAAATAATATAAATTACGAGTGAAAATTATTTTGGAGGAATCTACGTTTTTTTATTTATTTATCAATTTTCAATTTGGTACTTGTGTATTATTTTCTTTTAATTAAATCATTAAATTTAACTCTCTTTACATCTTTTGTCCTTGTCCCTGTAACTTTGTTCCATTAGCACCTTCGTCTCTATACATGGGCTAGGCTAATAGATCTATTAAAGTGAAGTTAGAAGTTTTAATTATGAGAGAAAAGTACACAAATGCCAAACTACAAATTAAGGAAAGGTGTAAGTACTTGCAAAATGGGTTTTTCAACGACAAGCCCATACGGACATGAAAGTAAATGGGATGACGATAGGCAATATTGACTTGATTGCCAACAAATTGGATGAGACATGCACTTGCTCGATGTTTGATCTCTATTGCGTTTCTCTCTTGTTCACTCAAGTTTGTTTGAAAATCACGTAATTATCAATTTTTGGACGCTGACGAATTTAGCATGTATGATGTATCACAATTTCACGATTCTCCTCCCACCAATTGCAACTAATTATTTGCATTCACACCCATAATCTTTGTTTTCCCCTTTCTGTCTGAGACTATCAATAAAAAAAGTTTTGATATTTGAAGTGCCCTAATTAATTTCCATTATATATACCCCCTCTAGGATCTTATAGAAAGTGTTCTTAATCCTTTTTATAAGGCATTAATTTGCTAGTTTCAATGAATATTAATTTTTTTTCTTCCATATATGAACCTATTTAGTAAAGGTAGAGAGGGAGGGAGTAGAAATTAACAGTATTGGAGTTTAATATAATTAATAAGGATAATATTGAAAGTTATACGATAAATTTAATGATTTTAACTATTTTTTATTGGTACGTGTGAATTAGTTGCAAATGACTTATATTTAAGACTAGAAGGAGTATATTATTTTCAATTTAATCAAGGCATTTAATTTATTGTAATTGCAAATATCAATATTGTTAATATTAGTTATAAAATTTAAAGGAATTGTAACTTGTAAATATGGCTAACCTTGCATACTTCGATTTTTTTTTTTGGTTAATATTATCTTTGATTTCTTAAGTGAATCCCCTTTTGGTTTTTTTTTTTTGTAATGGATTTACAAATTTAGTAACGACATTTACAACGTTTTTTTCAAGTTTACATTTTTTTTCCTCTTTAATGCCTCTGAGTGAAAAAAATGGTATTTACAAAACTTGCAACGGTATTTACAAATCCTGTAACGCCATTTACAAATTTAGTAAGGCCATTTACAACGTTTTTTTTAAGTTTACTTTTTTTTCCTCTTTAATGCCTCTGAGTAAAAAAAAAAAAATTACAAAACTTGCAACGGTATTTACAAATCCTGTAACGCCATTTACAACTTTTTTCAAGTTTACATTTTTTTTCCTCTTTAATGCCTCTGTGTGGAAAAAAAAAATGCACTATCACAAAACTTGCAACGGTATTTACAAATCCTGTAACGTCATTTACAACTTTTTTTCAAGTTTACATTTTTTCCTCTTTAATGACGTTACTAAATTTGTAAATGGTGTTACAGGATTTGTAAATACTATTGCAAGTTTTTTGATAGTGCATTTTTTTTTTCACTCAAAGGCATTAAAGAGGAAAAAAAAGTTGTAAATGACGTTACTAAATTTGTAAATGATGTTACAGAATTTGTAAATACCGTTGCAAGTTTTGTGATAGTGCATTTTTTTTTTCACTTAGAGGCATTAAAGAGGAAAAAAATGTAAACTTGAAAAAAAGTTGTAAATGACGTTACATGATTTGTAAATATTGTTGCAAGTTTTGTGATAGTGCATTTTTTTTTTCACTCAAAGGCATTAAAGAGGAAACAAAGTTGTAAATGACGTTACTAAATTTGTAAATGACGTTACAGAATTTGTAAATACCGTTGCAAGTTTTGTGATAGTGCATTTATTTTTTCACTCAGAGGCATTAAAGAGGAAAAAAAATGTAAACTAGAAAAAAACTTGTAAATAACGTTACAGGATTTGTAAATATCATTGCAAGTTTTGTGATAGTGCATATATATATATATTTTTTCACTCAAAGGCATTAAAGAGGAAAAAAATGTAAACTTGAAAAAAAGTTGTAAATGGTGTTACTAAATTTGTAAATATCGTTGCAAGTTTTGTAAATACCGTTGAAAAAATGTTAAGAATAATATATATATTTGTTAATGTATATATATATATATATATATATATATATATATATTAAAGGAACCAAGTGGCCCCACTAGCCCGTTGACCCCATGGATAGTACTACTACAAAAACGACCTAAATAAGACCCAATTAACGTCCCTTTACTGAGGGACGTCTCGGTGGGGGTAGTGGTTCTCGTGGCTTTTGGCGACCTGAATATTCAATCAGGTCGCCAATTTTAAACGCCAAATTTAATATTATGGCGCAAACAAAAAATTCTCCCATATTTTCCTCTGGCACCAAAATATTTGGTAGATTTTAGACGTCTTGAAACAATATCAGGATGCCAAAAATTAATTTTATTCCAAAAAAAAAAAAAATACCATGGCGCCAAACAAAATTCTTATATTTCTCATGGCGGGAAGCGGTTAAAGCGTCCCGAAAAAACTTAGAACGCCTAAAATCAATTTTAGAAGACCTATATAATAATTCGGGACGTTGCATACTCATTTTTCTCATAATTATCATTTTTTACTACCTATTTCTTATTTAGGTCGTTTTTTAGGGTAGTAATATCAAATTTTTGTAGTAGTGATGTGTGGGGGTTTGGGGGTTCAAACCTCACCTCCCACACTGTCAATGAATATGTTTTTTTATTTTAAAAAAAACCCCCACCCCCTGGCCGGCGGCGGTCCTCCGGCGAGGGTATTTTTATTTTGTTTGATTTATTTAAAACTAAGGACAAAAGGGTAATTTTACCCGAATTTACATATCCCTCATCATAGGTCCTTGGTACCTCTCAGTCTTTTTACAAATTCGGGAGACTTCTGGGAGTTTTGCAAATTCATATGGTATTTATTTGTCATTTTCCCAAACAAATATCGTTGGCAGAAATTTTCAGAAAATATATCTATATATAAATGAAGGGGTTTATACTTCTCATATTGCATGAGAAGAAGAAGATTCCTACACACATGAAATGGTGGGACCCACATCTTTTTTATATAAAAAAGAAACTGAAGCATGAAAATGGTGGGACCTACATCTTTTTGTATCTATAACATGAGGATACATTTCTCCTACAACATGAGAAGTGTATTTCCCAATAAATGAATAATGTCCAGTTTTAGTGAAGATTATATTATCATCGTACATTGCTGCTCAGTGGCTTTGAAGTTTGAACTCAATAGTTGTCGTACATAGATGGGAAGAATGATCAAAAGATCCATATCCATTATCTTCTTGTATTCAACGATTTTGAATAAAATAACTGAAATCTGTTTGACTCATAGCCATAGTGTGCTTTAATTGTATTTGAAGACTACTCAATTAATAAACATATACATATCTTGCACTACGTATTGATACAGATTCAAACAAAAGAAATATATATCTTATCTCATGCTTGAACACTATATTATATATATTCAAATTATTTGGTCAAATTTTCCCGATGGAGTTCTTTCAAGAAACAAATCTACACATTGCAGGTTCCATACTTATAGGGAAGGTACTAACAGAATTCTTTTATGGTGGCTTTAAAAAATCCACACAAATAGATACTTAGCTTATAGCATAAAGTCTGAGTATAAATTAAAGTATAAACCATACATATAGTCTTGATCTAGTATAAACTATAAATTGAAGCTCTTTTCCAGTTATTTGTATAGTCTTGGTCTGACGTTCTTGCCTCTTTGGACTTTGGACCTGAACTTGTTCTTTACGTGGTCTTGTAAACTTATAATATCATAAGGATTAATTAACTGTCCTAAATTCAAAGCTCATTCTTCAGTTTAACACGATAAACAATTATTATTTCTTCTCCGATCCATATAACAGAATATTAATGCAGGTTGATCCATATCTTGATTCTAAATTGTTATATAGTATTTATAATTGATAGTATAGTTGGCAATTTAAGTGATAACAATGAGATAATGTATGTGTAGTGACCATACATTTAAACCTTTTTTGTTTAATGATAAAATAATATCAGCATTGCAAATATTTTAGCGTGTCGACAAAGTTAATAACATTTATTGAAGTTTAATAATATTGACTCAATTGCATATTTTTTAACTACAGAAACTTATCAAAATAACAAAATTTAGTAGCATATGATGATATGAGAACTAAATTTCAAGTATTGGGAGAATAAAACCCCACGCGCCGCAAGCACTGACCCGTCTATAATTTCAAACGTATTACACTAACTTCTATTTCTATCATAAAATATTCTTTGTATTATATAATATTTTAATCCTTGTTAACCCATTAAGATATTGATATGATTTATCTTTTACGAAAATTGTATTTATACAATGGAAAGAGTATATGAACTTTGTTGGAATTTTGATTCTGTAGGATTCTTTATTATAAAGTTTTTGTAAAATCTTCAAAAGAAAAAACTGAGAGAGCTATGAGAAATAAATTTAAGTGAATCTATATATCCCTTAAGAATTTTTGTCATTTTATGTTACTTTGTCTATTCAAAATTAGAAAGAAAAAAAAACTCCTCATTATACTAACAACTCTATTATAGAACAAATAATTTTATATAAAATTAAGATTAGTGATTTTGCAGGAACGTGAATTCTAGAAAACTCAAAAGAATGTTTGAATGTCATGATGATCAATCAATATAAAATATTCTCCTACATACTTTGACTATAAAATACTTTATGAGTGACGTGTTTTACAATATAAAATAAGTAAGCCAATTTAATAAGAGTATGTGTTTAATTTTCAACATGAAATCAAATACGTTCTAAGTTGTGAATAAAACGATTTATTTTGAACTTACGTAAATTCATAAAACCCCTATTTGGTTACTTATAAATTTAAGCGTAAGTCTAATTTTGTTCTTGTGTTTTCATAGAGAATGAAATTTATAATTTATTCTACCATGCATGAAGAAGGTAAGAAAAAGGGGAAGAAAAGAAGCATATTTTAGCTGCACACAAATGACAAATACCACTACAATAAATTATTAACTAAACACACTTGTTTGAAATTCAACCACTATTCAGATATTCATAATCTACGCTTCGAAGAAATTATCTCAATTAATATAACATCAAAGTCCACACTTCAAAGGAACCAGCTCATTTTTTCATTGTTAAAAATTAAACAACGTTTAGTCTAAGAAGTGACTTATGAAGGAAAATGAAAGGGCAAGTTGTATATTTTCCTGAAGTCTGTTGATCACTGCGTTTATATATAATATAAATGAAAGTTAAAAAAGCTTTTAAAAAATTGCCTCCCATGGGTATTTTCTTATCTTCATTTGGCAATGAGTATGACATCTTGAATGACTTTTTCAAGGTGTACGTATGAACATCAGAACATGAGCAGAATATTGTATAAAAAAATTACACGGGTGAGAATCACTTTAATTGTTACCTAATAATAATATCGAATAAATTGTGGGATAATTATTTTTTCATATGAATGCTACTTTTGATTTAATAAATTTGTGTGGCTTTGTTCAACCGCATGCATGTACTATATTATTGTCAGTATTGAATTTTGCCATCGATCCAGATGACTTTATAAGAATTATACATTATAAATAAGTTTTACAATATTAACTATAACTTTTGTTCCAATTATGTCGTACTTAATAAATTATATATGTCTGTGTATGCATATCACCCACCAACAAGTTATGACTTATGAGAATACCTTAATTATATAGATCGAGCTCCGTAAGAGATATATACTACTATAATAAGCTTATTTCATAAAACACTTCTTGATCGCTGTTGTTTGATAAGGATTAGGGACTTATAAAAGAGAATAAGAATATTTCAAATGTTAAAAACAATGGGAATTTTGAAAATTCACACTAAATTAATTTCCTTAATTACTCATTTTCAGGCAATAAGAAAAAAAGAAAAAAGAAACACAGGAGAAAATGCGGGTAATTTACATGTAGGGTGTGTGTGTCTATGTGTTTCATCATTACCCTCATCTATTTTAAGTATTTTGTATATGAATGTACTACAGACACACATATCTTAGAGGATCTCTGTATATGTATAGCTTATTTGCTTCTTTCGAAGAATATAGACATCCATCAAATATTGTATGTAATACCCGGATTTTAGTAAATCTAGAATTTTTGAGATAAAGGAAATTAACGAATATTTTAATAAAGCAAAATCATGAGTTTAAAACTATTACAGAAAATTGTCATAATTATAGAGTAAATTGTTAAAAAAGTTACGGAAAGATCAGATGAAGAATGACTAAAAATGAAATAATGGTGATAAAAAAAGCGATCTAAAAATATTATGATAAATCTTGAAAGATCATGAAAAATTATGAGAAAAATATGGAAGTGTTATCCCTAATTATGAGAATTTAATAAATTATTTCAGAGGAAATAACATGAAGAAAAGTTTAAAAAGCATTTTAACCATAAAGTAACACGATGGGGGTAAACATTGTTAATATTTTACATAGGATATAAAATGACAATGTCAAGTATAAAAGTTTGCAAGATAACAATATACTGTAAAATTGGTAAAGATAAATATATGAAGAAACCTGATCCTAAAAAGATCACTAAACGAAGAAATTAGGTGCGATTAAGCCTTAACGAAGGCGAGGGGTAAAACGAGAATTTTGGTAAAAAATATTATATTTTTAAAAAATGGAAAAAATTATGGAAAAATAATTAAAACTGAATTTTTAAAAGAGGGGGCCGAAATTATGGTTATTTTTAATTAAAAAGAATTGTTTAAATAATTAAAATGATAATTAGAATAAAATAATAATATAACGGTGAGTCAAAGATATAGGCAGTAGGGGGGGAAAAGTTAGAAATAAATTTACAGGTAAACCAGAAGTAAAAGTCTTTTTCAGACTGATCAAATTAAGAACAAGTGAATTTTTACACGAAGAAAGAATTTACCAGGACGTTGTTTCCACAACCGAAAACCCTAATTTCAAATAAGACGAAAAGTTGATCGATAGAGTAGAGTCGGATAGGCAAAGTGAGAACCTATAGAAACAATTGCGTCTTTTTAAACACGAGATTAAGTTAGACAACAACGGACGTTTTACGATTCACGAATTATTGTCCGAAGTTGGTTCTATCGAAGCGATTTCCAGAATCGGACGCGTTTGTCCGAATATCTTCCGACGCACCGGAGAATACCTGGATATGATCAAAAAGAGGATCAAAATATATAATATGAAAGAGGATGAAAAGACCTTCAAAGTTACACGCTCGCATTTTTGAGTTTCGCAAAATCGCGAAACGGACACCGTCGGGTAGCTTTATCGAACCGGAGGCCATAAAGCAAGATCCATCATGGATGACAACTCATCCATTGAATTTTGGGCTCTTAGATTTCGATCTTGACTATGGATGGCCAAGAGTGTTTTGTCCTCAAAATGCGATCCAACGGCGGAATCCGATCTCGAAGACTTTTGTGGAAATTCCCACCTTGTCCCTATTTTTCCCTATAAATAGCAAGCTCTCTTGCTCTCATTCTTCACACCAAATTCGAAACCTAGAGAGAGGTTCTAGAGAGAGAAGCTCTACAAAAAATTCTGCCTTGCTCCGAGTAAGTTCTTCTGCTCTTAGTTTTTAGTTTCCGTAGTTCTTTCGGTAGTTATAGTAGAACTATTGTTTTGATCTAGGAAGTTTCAGAATATATTCCTATACTTGTTTTTATGCCTCATTGCATTGAAAGATGCCTGACGAGGTAAAAACATAGTGGGGAAAATTTTGAAATGGAATACGGTCAAAGTAACGAAGTTCTGGCGAAATTCCGCCAATTAGGGGTAGTAAGGGCAAAATGGTCTTTTTCACCTAAAATGCCGTAATGCTGCCAAATGTTGATAAACGTTGTCCTTATAGGATATCGAGCTAATCGAGCCGCATTTGTTGTGCCGCCGTCATACCGATGTTTTTCTCGCTGTCGAATTTCACGTTTTTCCGTAAAAGTTCCGTTGTACCGCCAAAAAGGTACGTTCGCGTACTATAACACTAGCTCTAATGTTTATTATATGATTGTATATGATTGTTGTGTAGTAGTGTACGAGGTTATGCTATATACATGGTATGTTACATACGAGGTTATGTCACATACGAGGTTATTAATGTTGTATCATACGAGGTTATGTTACATACGTGGTTATTATATTGTATACGTGGTTACGTGTTTTTAATCATACATCTGTTATGGACTGTTGTATTGATTCTTCATTGTCGTATATATGTAGTCGTATTTAAGCATGAGGTTATCGTTTTCGAGATCCAAATTGTAATTGGATCTCGGCTCTTATCATAGCGTCGGGTTGGGAAGGCAGAGGAGAAAAGCGAGCATTTTAGCCGCAGAGACCAGTGAAGACTTTCTTCGGGTGTTATTCATTTTGAAAACTCTCGGTCAATGTACGTTTCAGTCAAATCAGCCCGGACTTACGGCATTTATAAATATATGTATCGATTACTCAATCGCTCCAATGCTCTACTCTGATGAAAAAAAAATTATACTGCTTTTGAAAATGGGATGTTACATTGTACTATATATACCCTCTTACTAGCATGTGTTGAAAATTGCGGGAACAAAAATATAAGAAAATGATTAAACAATTAGAAATCACATAGAAGCAAAATAAGATAAAATAGTAAAAGATGACACACAAAAATTTAACGCGAAAAACCCCAATGAGAAGGATGAAAACCCACAAGTATCAACCGAGAAAGTTTAATATGAAAAGTAGATCAATGTGGATACCTATTTTAACGGGAATTCAAACTTAGATTCATCATATATTGTGAGAGACTACTCACTTCTCCTAGACCCTTGTTGGTTATATATTATAGTGTGGTTTTTCCGCTTATTATAGTGAACAAATAAATATTATTATATTGGCTAGGATGAGGTGGTGGTTATATTACAATATATACACAAGACTTTTGATTATTATTTGTCTTTAATCCGCGCTGGTATGTTCTATATATCTCGTGACTTTTGATTATTATTTATCTTTATTTGGCCAGAGAACACAATAGTTACGATCTATTAATATCAATTAAATTGGAACAACATGCCAAATTCTAATTTTCCTAAAGTGGGGAACAACGTACGTGTTGAAATATTATAACTGTCCTTTTGCATGACAAGATTCTTACGCCGAAAACACAAACAAATATATGGACGGGTTCCAATATGCCAAAATCAACTAGGGAAAGTTTATATATAGAGACAAACTTATGATTCCCTTGTTAATTAATTAAATTTAAATTGATATTATTATGTTAATGTCATGATTTATGACATCAAGGCGTATCATTGTTTTGATTTGACATGGCAGCGTATGTTGTGAAAATCATGAAATTCATAATTCTAGATCGATTGAACATCAAAATATATATATTCTTTGATTCAAATTTATATGCTGATTCCCCTTCAAACCATGCCCTTATTGGGCTCTCTCTCTCTCTATCTCTATACACACACACACACACGTGTGTGTATATATATATAATCGATCTAGCTACTCATCACATTTAAAATAATATATTTAATATATAACAAATTTAGTGTAATTGTATATGGCTATATATCATCGATCGGTAATGAACTTAGATTATTAGCTAGAGTGCAAATTTGCTCCGAAAGTTTTTGTTGAGGAGTAGTGTTGCCCTGAAAGTTTTTCAGGTTCAATTTCACTTTGAAAGTTTCAAAACGTAGCAATGAATGCTAACATTAGTTAAAAAGCGCGTTGGACCGTTAAAAAATTAACATTAATCGTTAACTTTTTAACGGAAATGAGCTTTAATATTGCTATATTTTTACACTTTCAGGGTAACATTGAACCTAAAAAAACTTTCAGAGCAACATTGCTCTTCAGCAAAACTTCTGAAACAAATTTGAAAATTAACCCAAAACTAAAAAAAAGTTGTTAATACTAGCATTTTTTAATTATAACAATACACCGACAGAAGTGTGAATATCGATTCAATCAACAAGAGTGAAGAGGGTAATAATTCAGTCATTATCGAGAAGACTAAATCATAGCATTGATTCTCTTACTTTGTGCTTTTTGATTCTTATGAAATGGTCAAAAGTAATTTTTAAATAGGATTTACATTCATTTGTTGATTTCATATAGAAGCATTGAAAATTCTTGTATGAACTTGGTTTGTCACGTTATTTATAGTTTAATCAATTAAAATACAACAACTCATGAGCTGATTTAGCATATCTTCTAAATATTAGTTGATATTTTAATAAATTAAAAGATTTCAAAAGATATTTTTTTATCTCTTTTGAAATCTTAATTAAGGGATTTTTTTTAAAAGAAAAATAAACATGTGAATCACATGAGCAGCCAGAATTAATGTTAGTTGAGTTGTCGTATGTTAATTGGTTAGATCACAATGACGTGATGACAAACTATGTTCACACAAGAATTTCGCTAGAAACATGATGATTGTTACTAAATTTTGTTGGAAAAAGATTACTTTATATCCTTAAAAATTCACCTGGTTTGTGATTTAGTTTTTTATTTTTTATTTTTTTTAAAAGGTATTTATTCCATCTCTAAGGTTTCAAAATTTCAAATGAATGGCATTTGCACTTTGAAGGCCGGATATAGACATCAAATAAAACTATATTAGATTTATTTGACGTTTTAAAAACATGTAATTGATATTTTGAATCCATAGAAACTAAATATCAATTAAAACAAAAGGACTAGATTACAAATCTAGTGAAACTGTACTAAGTGGACTTAAGTTTTAAGGTTATGTTTTTTGGTTTCCAAAATTCTAATATCATATATCAAATTACAAGCCATGTCTAGTTAAAATACTCTCTAGTCTCTAGGACACTTTTTGTAAGAGATTCTTGATCTATAATATAAGTCACTAGGTGAGTTATTATATTAATGAACTTTTCCTAAATAATACCCTTGTTACAATTTATTAGGAGAAGACTCGAAGTGTAATACTCTATCTGATCCTAATTATAGGATAAAGTTTGTAGTACGAATTGCATTATAAACTTTGTTCTATACTTAGGACCAGATGTAGTGTAATGTTTTTCTATACTCTTAAATGTTAGTATACTTTTAGACAGTGCTAATGAGTCAATCACATCTCTTTAATTAGGTTTTTGATGAGATACCTAGCTAGAGGTAACTTAAAGGAGTATATTATTGACGATCTTGTCAACCTATGGATTACTAGAGTAACTGGTGGATTCATTGAATCAAAACTTTAAGCAGTAATTATGTTAGCTTCCCTGCTTATGAGTATAATAAACATAAGGTAGTTGCACTGGTTGTCCAGCATGCTATAGTATAATTGAAATGGAATTTGGTGGAACGTGTTTAACAAACCGTTAAGATTTGTCCAAAGGTCAAACTCCATTATTGGAAGACATAGTTGACTATAAGGTCGATGGAACCAAATATCAAAATGAGATTAAACTATGAATGGTTGATATACGCAATGGTGGTGGATTTTGGAAAAAATATTTGGGGGGCTAAATGTATACTTATTAACTAATTGAGAAAAAAATATTGGGGGGCCAAATGTATACTCATTTAAAAAAATATGCAGGGGGCCAAATGTATAATAAAAGTATTTTAACAAGTCTAATATATAAGATAACATTACTTTTTACATTATATGAATTTTTTTAAAAAAAAATTCTGAACATTTTTTTTTGGGGGGGGGGGGGGGTGGATTGCTTAACTAAGCTCCGCCACTGGATATACAAGGGAAAGATATGGTGGAATTTAATTAATTCATGAAGAAATTAAGATAATTGAATCTAATAATTATCAGATTTGATCACTGTTAATTTGGTTCTTCATGTATTGACTAGTAGTTAAACCTTGATGCCAACTCGAAAATTCTGATTTGTGAATCATGTGCCAAACAGTACCAAACGGTGAAACAAATTAAAACTAATGCGTAGTGGTAGAGTAAGTAGAAATTGAAATTCGAAGTCCATTATTTTATTGAATAGGGCCATATATATATATATATATATATATATATATATATATATAGTATAATATCATTTTTTTTTCATTGCAAAATTCCTTGACATAGGTATGCCCTTTTGTTGTTTACTTGTTTATATTGCCTAGGATCTCACGCTCTGTGGATTGTGAAACATTATTTATCGAGATTGTTTGAAGAAAATATATCTAGCCAATCAAGAAGAAAAATATATACTCCCCCTTATTTCTTAATTATATAAATAAAAAAATTGGTTGAAAATCTCTGCCTTAAAATTTTATTGGCCAAAATGATCAAGATTCCAATATCGATACTTTCTGTGTATAAAAACATATTTGGTCCTTTGAGTCTGATAAAATTCTCAAACATGAGCTTAGCTTTCACCAATTTTTTTTAAAGAAATATCATTTTTTTCTAAGCACACGTTAAGAAACACTAAAAATATAATTGCCCCCCCCCCCCCCCCCCAAACACCCCAATTTGGCCCATTAATGATGAAGATGTGCATTTTAATTAAATAACACTTAATAATTTTCTTCCTTTATTTCTTTATAAAAAGTATTTTAGGAGAAAGTCTTTGATTACACTTCAATTTTGATACGGAGACTAATAATTAGAGATGTAACATAGCAATGTGTGTGTGTGTGTGTATATATATATATAAAAGAGATGTAACATAGCTTAAAAATTGGGAAGTTGGAATTATAGGGATGGAGGGAGAATATCTAAAAGGTGCACAATCATTAATTGTTTCCTTTAATTTTTGGACATCCAAATTATTAAGTATTAGCCAATAAGGAAATAAGTTATCATCAATTTTAATTATTATTATCTTGTATTGCATAGCAACGGCACAAAATCACACAAAATTTCTTGGGTAATTCATTTTTAAAAGATATTTCCTGTGGTTCTTATTATAAGACACCAACTAACAATTCTTACAAACCAATAAAAACAGTTAAAGTCCTTAAATTTGTTTTCAAATTTAAATAATTTTCAATACTACCCCAACTAATTGCACTAAACCCTAGTATCATTTAATTACTACTCTCACCCACTACCCTTATTAATTATGGGCATATATGTAAAATAATAATAATGCTCTTTGGAAATAAGCAAGTGCCTTATAAAAATGACCAAATACACTTGGTAGTTGGTGTCTTATACTAAAAACCAGAGGAAGTACCACTATAAATTCTCGCTAACAATATCTGGTGACGATACTCCCTTGTTCATTGATCACCTCCGACATTTTTTTAATTCATTCATAGGTCAACTTTTTTCAAAGCAGATTTTGAAAAGGATTGCCAGCTAATCCATGTGATGTTTCTCATGAAAGACATATAAAATAAGAATTATTTCCTTTTCTAAAAATTAAATAATTAAAAGTGATAATGCAAAAATAATTAGTTCTCAATGATCTTGAATTAAAATTTTCAAACACTCAGTTTAAGTTTAAAATTTACATACAAACATGCAGTGGCGGAGCTAGGATTTTATATTTGTGGGTGCACAATTAATGGGGGGATTCGGGGATTCGCGGGCAGCGCCCCCAAATTTTTTTTAAGGAAGTTTTAAATACATTGAAAAAAAAAGAATATAGACAAAAAAAGAAAAGAAAACTTCAATTTAACATAAAATAATAATAATCAAGAGTCAACTAAGCAATATTAAATACAAGATTAAATACAAGAATGAACTATACTCTGAAAGATACAGGCATATCTCACTGAAGGAAAATTAGGAAACATTTATGTGTATGTGTGTGAGGCTGCTAGTTTGCCAAACCCAATTTTCATTCTCAAAAACCAATTTCCTAGAAGTAATACTCTTACCATTTGCAAAACCTAATTTTAGGTTAATATTCCATTTTTCAAAAGTCACTTTTGAGTTACTCAAATAAGCATTACCAAAACTGAGTTTTGTAAAAGTCAGGCTAGACCTTCAAAAATAGTAGCCACACATATACTATGATGTTTTACTAATTTATTTTTATTAGGTTTTCTTTACTTGTTTCATATTTTATTAAAAATCCTAAGCATGTATATTTATGATTTGTGTGAATGTATGTCCATATTTAAAAGATCTGAATTTCTTTTTTCTTCCCATTAAGGGCATCTTTTATGGGTGCACTTGCACAATGCAACATCATACATCAATGCTCATGCAGTCATGCATGCTTATAGTGACAAATTATTAATTATATATGAGGATTTGTCATGAAACTTTCGGTATTTTAAGTTTATCTCTGTTATCGATATAGTCATCAACGTTGAATCATTATCGATAAAATCCTTAAAGTTTTATAACCATACATATAATTATATAAAATATATCAATATATGTGTCTACGATATGATTATGTCTTCAACATAAATGTTAAAGATTCAGTTACCTAATTACTCACAAGCATTTTTCATTCATACCCCTTCTTGTAACTTATTCAACATCCTTTTGAAACCATAAGGATCGGTTGTGTATACTTGAAAAATTGCAAGGGATTGGTCAGGTAGGAGAAATGGAGGTTTGGGCTCTAGAGGGATTTGGTGTTAGTGCATATTTTATAAGAGATGCTTACTTATAAATCGGATCATATTAGAGCTCGCCAAGAAGTACTCGGGACTACGATCATTGGAGGAACAATACCTAAACCCGAGGATGCTCCAGAATCTTTTCTTCCATTCTTCTAAGCATTCAGTCTCTCCCATTGTTGTAAGTGAGTCGATGAAGATATTAAGCTTTTGAGACCAAATAAATAACTGAGAAAATTGAGGATAAAAAATTTATTATCCCAGAATTAGGGAGGTTGAAGCTATGCTAAATTTTATTTTAATGGAATACACCTAAACCAGCCCACTTTACACACACATATTACACGCATGTTTTATTTGTGTGTGTACGTACTCTTACATTGTAATCAAATTCACGAGCTGACTCTCTGATTGGAATGTTTTTGTATTTTTAGCTTAAAAAATCATATGTACGAATTTACTCTAAAACTCATGCTGGTTGCAAACTCAATTAAACTTGCAAGTTCACGTATCAAGTTTATTGTTTTTTAACTTGTGCTAGCCTTTTGTCTTTAATCATGTTTAATAACTTTATACAGGGGCTTAATAGAAATCTCTTTATTAAATATGATAAGTTACGAATATGAATGAATTTAATTTCAATTATTTTAATTTAAAAAATGTTTAAACTAAATTGTTGTCACTATTCGTATCTTAATTATATGTGTTTAATATATATTTATTAATAAAAATAAGCTCTTACGAGCTCACGATTTAGCTTTATCTCCCTATCATGAGTTTTCTTATATTATATTATATATATACACACACACGCATTAAAATTATGGACCCCATAAGTAATAGGATTACTTAATTAATTAGCATATTCGCATCGAGGAGAATATTTCAGCTACCAAATTTGGAACCTGAGTTAATCATGAGGCTATCTAACTCTTTCGAGAGTGAAATGTGCAAATGATTAATTATTTATTAGCATACAATGTTTTGTTGGGTTTTGTGATCTAAAGAGCTCCATATCAACTATCAAGTTTAAAACTGGATTATTTAGACTCTAATGTGACTTCGTACTTGATAATTTGTCTTAAAAAAAGCCCCCCGGGGGGGGGGTTGGGGTGGGTTACTTTTGTTGGGATCGAAATCACGAAAAATAGGCGATTCTATAATAAACAAATAATTAGAAATTGAACAGAATTAGAATAAGGGAAAAAGGTCCCCAATTGAGAATTTTATTGTTGAGAATGATCTGGAAATTTTTTATAGGGTTAAGTATCATTTTTGTCTCGAAAGTTTTGACTGAGGAGTACTGGGTACACAGAAGTTTTTTTTTTTTAGCAAAATTGCACCTGAAGTTAACAAAAGTAACAATTTTGCTCCTATGTTAATTTTAACAGTTAAGTTTGGTGATATGCACACGTGGCACCAATGTTTGCCACCTCATCAATCAAAATAGGGTTAAATATCATTTTTGCCTCTAAAGTTTTCACTGAGGACCAGTAGGTATCCAGAAGTTTTTTTATGAGCAATTTTGCCCCGGAAGTTTACAAAAAGTAGCAACTCCAGCGATTTAAGGGGGGTGGCTTAGATCAATCTATACAAAGGTAAATATTATCACTATTACTTTGTCTTACTGAACTAGTTTTCTGGACAATTCATATCTCATTTTACGTTTCATTTGCTTAAATCATAAGTGATGCTTCCTCTGGGTTTTGCAATAGACCTTTCAGTCCATTTGACTAGTTTGACTTCACAAATTCCGGCCACCTTGAGCTTAACGTCTCAAGGATCTCCCTTTCTGACTCCAAGTTCGACTTTTCCAAGGTTGGCTTCTTTCTTTGCACCTTTGATTCCTAACTCTACGTCCCTCAACAACTCAAAGAATATGAGATTTCCTGCGTTCTTCAGTCTGATCTTGTTGAATCGGTTTATCCCTTTAATTTCCTCAATACCAATGATTCCTTCAACAAGACGAGATTGATCTCTTTCTGTATTTATTTCCTTATGCTCGCTGTATTGGGCTAAGTGATGCCCTCAATATCGATGATTCCTTCAACAAGAAAGAGATGGCGAGGTGTGATGCCACGTCATATTGGACTAAGTGATGTGGATGATGAGGTGGCATGACATGTGTGTTGTTTGATTGATTTAACAGTCAAATTTAATATTGGGAGATGGCAAGGCAAAATTGCTACTTTTTGTAAACTTCAGGCGCAAAATTGCTCCTAAAAAAACTTCCGGATACCCACTGCTTCTCAGTGAAAACTTCTGGGGCAAAAATGATACTTAACCCTATTTTGATTGATGGGGTGGCATGCCACGTGCACATATCAGTTAAACTTAACAGTCAAAATTAACATAGGGGAAAAATTGCAACGTTTTGTAAACTTTCGGGGCAAAATTACTCTTAAAAAAACTTCTAGATACCAACTGCTTCTCAGTAAAAACTTTTAGAGCAAAAATAATACTAACCCTTTTTATAAGCAACTTTGCTCTATGAAATTTGTACACACAGAGAAACGTTGCTCTAACTTAGATCCTTTTCATCAATAAAATTTTTAATGGGATACTTTTACCCAATTCTCCCGTTAAGAAAAGCGAAAATTGAAAATGACACACAAAACATATATAATTAACATTAGAACCCCGGTATGAGGGGGGAAAAATCATTGGCGCTAATGAGAGAAAACAAGGAAAAGGGTCAGCTAAATTCTCGAACATTACCTTAATTATTGTAAATTTGTGTTTTCCGACCATTAAGTTCTTGAACTTGGATGTGTACATTTGTGTTTTCGGAGTGCTACATCCTCTTATTTGAACATACGAATTTACATTCTTTCAGTATCAAATGATTGAATATTGACTTGTAAATCAGTAAATGTATTTATTGGGTGCTAAATGCTTTTAGTTTCATCGTAAAATGGTTTTTAATTTGTTATAGATTCACCATGAAAATTTCAAATTTCCCTTTGTTTGACCTATAAATATATATATTTTTAAAAAAAACTTATACTTCCTAAAGTAATAAATATGTAAAAAATCATTTTTGTGAAGTATGTCTTTATTTATAGGGGCAAGTAAAAGAAAGAACTTATACTCCAATGATAAGAAAACTGATGAAAGAAAATGTATGAAAAAAGATGAAGAGAGATAATAGATTAATTAGAAGTAAAAACACATTTAAAGTTCAGATAATTCCAAACTCGATTTTATAAAAACAGCACCAACCCAATTTAAAAATTAGGATAAGATAAGAGTACAAAATTTCATCTCTTGACGCCAGAAATGTCATCACCCAAAAAAAAGCACCGTCGGGAACATGGGCATATGTTGGAAAAGTTGCCGGGAGCGGTGGTGCCACAGAAACAGGGAGGATGGAATTTTGTTTTCTAAATGATTGAGGGTCATTTTGGTTCAATCATTTTTTTTTTTTGGAAAATGACCGATGTCTCTTGGAATAATTTTAGAAATTTGAGGTCTTTCTAAACAATTAATTTCTGAATTTGGCTTAGAACATAAAGTTTCCTAATTAACTTCTAGTTATAACTAAAATTCCTGGGCAAAAAAAAAAAAAGAGTTAGAATCAAAATTCCAAAAATGTAAATCACGAATGTTAATATTAAATGTGACCATCAATTTAACTTTGGCAGCATATCAAAAGGTCATGTGGTCAATTGTTAAAACTTGTATCTTTCTACAATATCTAATTAATAAACATAGCTTTTTAATATGAATAAACGATTGTTCACAAGACATAACTAAATATGTAATAATACTAGTAAGGTTGTTAAACTTGTCAATTTAAGCAAACTTGTAATAGTGATGTAAACTTGTATCATAACTTTGAATCATAAACTTGTAAGAGTTTACTTTTATCATTAAATATGTATCTATAGTGTTTAATTAAATAATTAAAATATAAAAAATGACAACAATTTAATTTAAATATATTTTAAATCTAAATAATTGAAATTAAATACAGTCAACATTCATAATTTATCATATTTAATAAAAAAAATTATATAAAATTCATATATAAAGCCAATAAACATAATTAAATTAAAAAATTAACACGAGTTTAAGAGTAATGAATTGATACGGTTTTGTAAGTTGAAAACGTAAAAACGGTAAAATCGGCATGTAAACTTGCGAGTTTATCTGAATTTATAATTAGCGAGTTTATCGGTGAAACGACTTGATTTTATAAGATAGAAATATAAAAATAATAAATTTGAAGAGTAAATTCTTGTGTTTGAGAACAATAAATATTAGTACTTATATGGCTGGGACCTATAAATTTTGCCCACTTAGATTTTGATGACGCCAGCTAGCTATATATAGGTTTCGTGTACAAGTTAACGAATGAAAATTTCGTAATTAAATACGATCACTTCGTTTGAAATTAAAATATGCGATCCCGGACAAAATAAGTGCAATTTTTAAATCAATAAAAGGAAACAATATTTTTCTTAACATAGAAAATTTGACAAAAATATGTAAATAGAGTGTAATAAAGAAGCGATCACATATCATGATTCATGAGTAAAAGGCTATATCAATTTTCTTTTTATATGTATAGGTTTCCAAAAAAAAAAAAGCATAGGTGTACACCAATTTTTAAATTACATGATTTTGGTGAAGTTTTTTGTATTTGATTGTATTAATTACCTATTGTCAATGCTGAGAGAAAAGTGGAATTTTATACTTCATAATTTAACGCTTGTTGCATTGATGGATACGTGTCAATTTAATTTAAGGGGAAAAAGAATCCTTAAGAGCATATGGCTCTGTTTTTTCCAAAGAAAAATTCGTTAGTTGACAAACCTAATAAATTAATAGTTTGGAATATAATTTTTTTTTTTGGCGAAAGTATTGCAATTAACGTCGAATTTTGTATGTCTCACTCACCATAGTCAGTCTTGTAATCCAGTCGGATTCGGATTAGTGCGCGAAGCTACGGATCTAGGATGGAACAAAAAAAAAAAAAGACAAAACTTAGGCTGGATTTTTATATTTCTTGGTCAAATTACTCAATAAAATAATAATATAATGGATTACTAGCTATGTATGAAGTTGTAACTTAATTTCGAAGTAATCTATATTTTGTAGCTAGAGGTCAGGAATTCAAACCCTCCAAATGTAATTTATAAAGTAATATATGTTTTTTTTATAAATACTTGATCCAGCAATCCTAGATTGAATAACATTTTTTCAAATGAGGTGTTTGCGTTGGCATTTTTTAAAATGAGCTTTTAGACTAAAGCTAGTTTTAAGAAGAAGCCACTAAGATCTGTTTTTCATAGTGCAGATGAGTTTCTACCACTGTCAATCTAAACATAAATCACAGTTATAATATGACTTTTAATTATCCTATCTTAAGTTTGCAAAAGTTAGATTGAAAAAAAAACTACTTCTTTCACTGTTAATCCAAACAAAAAAAATTATATTTTAACATTATTCTCGCGTCATTAATCTATTCATTTTTATGTACAACTTAATTTAACTATTTCAGAAATTGCAGAAAAGTCAAACATGATTTTTGTTTTTGTTTTTTGGGTATAAAAAAGTTTAGG
Source organism: Acacia melanoxylon (assembly GCA_019022615.1). Lineage (NCBI taxonomy): Eukaryota > Viridiplantae > Streptophyta > Magnoliopsida > Fabales > Fabaceae > Acacia > Acacia melanoxylon. The sequence continues at coordinate 1,897,078 of JAFJYJ010000087.1, forward strand.
TGGGGTACCAGCGTGCCCCGAGAATCGGGGTAAATTTCAAAAAAACGCTTACAGAGGTATTTACAGATCGCCCATCAACACCAAACACAAAAAGTCAAACATGATTTGAATTTCTTGAAGTATACTTTACCTCACAGGCCCAAATTGGGATAGATAAATGAGTGAGCTTCATTTCTATGTGGCGTATATATATATACGTGCATCATTCAAAGTGATTCCCACATCTCTGTCAATTATTTCATATGTCAAATACTTCATTTATTTCAAAATAAATGTTTTCATAATGTTTTGGTTTTGTTTTAAAATACAATTGTTTTAGTTCAGGAATTTCAACAATTTGTTATTATTTTCTTAAAATTTTATATATCTTTCACTTATAAAAATAATGATAGGTGGAGTAGATCTAAATACTTGCACAACATTTTTAGTTAAGGAAAAACCATAACTCTTGGTTCTAGAACTATTCTTCAATCATTAATCATTTAACCATATATAAGATTTTGACTCAATAACTAGGTTTATATACTTGTTTTTCAACTCCATATAACTCAATCCATATAATTCCTTAAATTGACTGAGTTATATATTGAATCAAATTTTATGCACTAGATTGATAATTGATAGAAAGTTTAGAGACAAAGAGTTATATTGTCTCTTTAGCTAATTAACTACTACTATATTACTAAATTTTATAATAAGATCCAGACAATTCAATAATTTTTTTAAAAAGTTTATATATGTGTATCAACTATAACAACAGATATCTTGAAATGGAAGAAGTATACATAGCAAGTCTCGATGGAAGAAGTATATATAGCAAGTCTCGTATGTAAAATTTAACCGCACACATATGCATGTGATTTGGGAGTGCAACACTTGCCCAAAATTCGTTTTTGTGCATCAATTTCTAAAGTTTGGTGCCTTATTTTTGACTAAAAAACGAATTTAACTATACAAATTATATTTTGAAAACCGAAAAAAAAAATACTTATGAGAGCTCAACTTTTAAGACGACATTACCTAATTTAAAACAAAAACAATTACTCAACTGTGTTTTTCACCAAATCATAAATCTACCAGGCTGTAACGCCCAGAGTATATATATATATATATATATATATATATATATATATATATATATATGGACTAGAAGGTCAGCACGCGAGAAAATTAGTAAAGCCTTTCCTTTTCATCATTTTCAATATCACATGACTTTATTGTTCTTATTTACTTTTCTAAAATGTCCCCAATAAAAAAATAAACAAAGAAAAGAGAGGGTGAGAGAAAGAGAGAGGGCGAAATTATAAAATAACTGTATATGAACACGAAGGCTTAGCTAGCTTGATCAAATTTTATTCTGAAATATTTAACTTTTAATTGATCAAACAAGCAAGGACTCAGCAAAAGACTCCAACTCGTCTTGGTTTTGTTGGTTATTCAAGAGCTGGAAGTATTCCTCGTACAGCTTCTCCAGCGTCCCATGTTGCTCGGCCGACGTCGGAAACTCCGATTGCCCCTCCATGTCGGACCCGTTGACCAAGTCATTGTCCTCCTCAAGTAACCCCACAAACTCATGATCATTTTCGTCAACATAAGTAAAGTTATTATTATTGTTGTTGTTATAATTATAATTCTCTCCCCAGGGAACCTTCCCTTCCTCCTTCTCTTGGCTTGTAGATCCACTCGCTGAGTTGGAATCGAACGAGTTCAAGTTCTTGTTACTATCACTTCTGGGAATCGGAGAAGAAATACAAGCCGTGACTCTGACTGGCTTTGGAAGATACACTATTGTCTTCTTCTCTTCATCTTTCTCTGCTGCTACTCCATGATTATTGTCACGCGCCTTGCCTTTCTTCTTCTTCTTGTTCGCCTTCTTCGTCTGAGAATTCGGTAGGGATGACGACAAAGAAGAGAGCTTCTTGTGAGTGGATGGGTCGGTTCCTTGGTTCCTTAGCTTCTTGCTGAGATGTGTGTTCCAGTGGTTCTTGATTTCATTATCTGTTCTTCCAGGTAATCTTCCTGCAATGAGAGACCACCGATTGCCAAGAAGAGAGTGCATTCGGATTATGAGATCGTCCTCTTCGGGTGTTATGTTTCCTCTCTTTATGTCTGGTCTCAGATAGTTCATCCACCTCAGCCTGCAACTTTTTCCACACCTCAAAAGCCCTGCACATACATACCAATAATTAGTACAACTTGAAAATTAGTTGAGAGAGAGAAAAGGGCAACTCAATGCATAAGACTCCCATTGGAAATAGAGTATGAGAATATCAGATATATACAGTCTTATCTCGCAAGTGGAGAGGTTGTTTACAGGATTTGAACCCGTAATCTTTTAGTCACATAGCAACAACTTCTATCGTTGCTCTCAGGCTCATCCTCTTTGAGAGAGATTGTTCAAATAATGAAGAGTGTGTGACAGTGACATGAAGAGTGTGAGATGGATCGGAGATTGGTAGGTGAGAGAAAGATGAGGTTAATGAAAGAAGACGAAGACGAAGAAGAAGAAGAAGAAGAGAGAAGTTGGGATATATACCAGCTCGTTTAGGTAAGGATCTCCATTGGCCTTCGCCATGAGCTTGGATATACTTGGTGAGCAATGCGTCTTCTTTAAGAGTCCATGGACCTCTGTGAAGCCCAACTTTTGCACAGCAAGGAGCTCTTCCCATCTTCAAGCTTTAAGAGAGAGAAAGTGGAAGAGAGAGAGCTCTGTACCTGAGATGGAACAAGAGCACCTAAAGATCCCAACGCCCATGTTCTCCTTTTAAATGATGAAAGCATCCACCTTCCTTCGCTAATTTTTTTTTCCCTTTCACTTTTTTTTTTTTTTAAAAAAAAAAAAAAATTCAAACCAGGACACGAAACTACTGGTTCTCGTTAAAACCCACTCTTTTTTTTTTTTTAAAAAAAAAAAAAAAGACACGAAGCGGTGAGGTTACCGATTCGACCCGTAATTTTCCATTTACATGAAAGTGCGATCAGGTTACAAAACCATTTCTGAAACTAAATTTGGCCGCCCTTGTTTATTATGTGTATACAAATATCCAAGGATTAATACATCATCACCCTAGCTAATAATCACTTGCAACTTTTTTAAGATTTCATTCATTCATTTTTTTATTACAATTTTATATACTCGTTCTCTTAAATTTTTCATGAATATCCAAAAACTTGGCTTTTTGATTAATTAACTATACTTAAGTTAACATTAATTTCTAACATAAAATCATTGATTTTAATTTTAACATGATAGTGATGAATATCATTAAGTTATTTTATATCTAAAAATATTTTTTTAAATACTAAGTTTAGTAATAAAAATAAAAAATGAAACGTAAAAATCATCAATACCAATAAAAATAAAATCTATATTAATATATACTATTTATAATTATTAATAACATGCTTGTTTTTTAGATTTTATACCATAGACCCACTTTACAGGCGGGTTCACATGGCACGCTTATAATTACATGATAAGCATATTTTTTTTTTAATTTTTATATATATTGTATTTATTTAGATTTAAAGTATATGCTGCTTTCTGAGATTTTTTTTTTCACCCAGTATCTCAAATTAATTAATTTTCATAATACTGGTGTTACAGACAAATGCAGAACTGAAAGTTAATTAATTTGAGATATTGGGTGCAAAAAAAATCTCATAAAGTTAAAGATATACTTTAAATCTAAATAAATACAATATATAAAACAATTAAAAAAATTTAAAAAACATACTTATACCTCTAATTAGAGGTATAAGTATGCCATGTGGATTACTTTACAGGCTAATATCTAACACCTATATAATCTAGTCTGCTAGTCTTGTGATATCTAAAATCCACAAGAAACTATATAATTTACAATTCATAAATAAAATATAAAACTTCTTATAAAATTAATTTTTCAGCTTCTTGTCCTTTTTATTTTTTATTTTTAATTTAATTTAATTATTATTATTTTCAAAAATTTATCATTTCTTCTGTATGGCACCAATATACACACACACATAGTTTGATGTGAATAGTTTATGATAGTGATTATAATAATAAAGCGCGAGACTCGTGCACGAAACTCAACAAACGTTCTTCCATCTGTCTTTCTTCTGCATTCGTACTTGTTCCCTCCATCTTTGTATTACATTGTTGACTCTCTCTCTCTCTCTATATATAAACTTTTTTTTTTCCCTTAAGAAAATATTTAATACTCTTTCTTTCAATCCTTAATATAAGATATATTTATCTAATTTTATTATATTAAAAAAGTTAATTAATATAACATATATTTTCCAAAACACCTTAATTATCTTCTCTCATAATTCATTCTCTTTCTTGATTGTTCTTTGAAGGAGCATAAATATGGGTAATTTAGAAGAAAAAAAGATTGATAAATATAAAACCTAAGTCTTATATTTAGGATTGACATTAACTCTCAAAATATATCTTATATTAAAGACATTATAATTCACTCTCATTCTTGATTGTTGCTGAAGGAGCATAAATATGGGTAATTTAGAGGAAAAAAAGATTGACAAATATAAAACTTAAGTCTTATATTTACAGGGGCGGAATTAGGGGGCTAGGGGTGGCCCCCCAAAATTCCAAAGTTGGACCAAAAAATATAGGGAATTATGCTTTAGCCTCATAAAATTTTTAAAATATTCACTTTAGTCCCTATTAAGTAGAGTCGTCAATGCGGCATTAAAACCTGGCCCTTCGAGGTCGGGCAAAAAATGGACGAGATATTTGAAATTAGCGCAGGGCTGCCACTGAGCCACCGCAGAGGCTTACACGGCCGCTGGAGGGCACACGGCCCTGGCGCCCTTTTCACTAGCTTTTTCTTTTTTTCCTTTTTAAATTTATTAATTTATATATTTTTTGTATTTGTTATAGAGTTGTTTATCCATTTAACTACAAATACATAATAACTATACTTTAATTTTATGATATTCTTACTCATGAGGCAGGATCTACTACTCAAAATGAAGAATTTTATGTTTTATGTGAGTTATTTGTGAATATGGCTTTCTTTTGATTATGAATTAGTGATTGTGTTTATTTATTAGATGATTCGTGTTGTAATTTACTAATTATATTTCTTTGAAACACACGGAGGAAAAATAGTTAAAATTTGGAATAGTAATTTCCACAAATCTTTTACTGCGGTAGAAAAACATTGTTTTTCTTATTCCTAGAACCTGGAGGGCCGGCCTGGCCCTTCACTGGCCGGCCCGGGAGGGGCCGGCCCACGATTAAAACTCTACTATTAAGAAGTCTCATGGCATGACTAAACTGAAAATGTTGAAATATTTATGAGGCTAAAGCATAATTTTTTAAAAATTTGGGTTCAATTCTATAATTTTCTCCCCCTAATTTCAAATACTGATTTTACTAAGTTTTATTCTGTAATTTCGCCGCCCTAATTTCTATTCCTGGCTCCGCCCCTGTATATTTAGGATTGACATCAACTGTCCAAGTATATTTTATATTAAAAACACGTGGGAGTATAATTTTTGTGGCCCTAGCTAGTACCTACGTCAGTTTGAATCTGAAAATAATTCTTAATTAGTTACGGCCACTCCCGGCTAAAAAAATTTCAACAATTTTGAAAGTTATATTAGTCAGACTAATACCAAAATTATTTAACAAATTCGTAAACTCACTAGAGTAGGCTATGGACGCTGATATTTATTCATTTTGTAACAGCTCACTCCAATCCTATTTATAAGAATTATTAAGAAATTAGTTAGTTAAAATTGATTTAAGCTCATTAAAATATTTTAAATATATTTTTAAGAAATTACCCCATTCAAATGAAGTTTATTATACTAATTAATATATTTCTATCCTTATTTTAGATAAACGGCTGTTTCAATAATAAAAAAATTAATGATTTAAACAATTTCTAGATGAAGAATAAGATTTTAGGGAAAATCCAAAAAAAAAAAAAAACACTTAAACTTCAAAATCTCAAATAGATGATTTCCTACTAAAATAAGTTGTCAATTGTATTATTGTTGTTGTTAGTCCTATTACTTTTGCGGGTAATAAGATTTTGAAGTTCAAGTGATATTTTTCTATCATTGTCCCAAGATTTTAATTAGAACACACGAAACTTGTAGGACACACCAACAAAGATTGGTCTTAGTAGAAGGGATTTTGACGGTTTAAGTACAAAATTTTTAGTTTGAGTCTAAGTAAATACAGATAACTTATGTATCAAAAATATGTAGATAATATTTTTTAGTGAATTAAGTCTGACAATATTTAAATATGACAAGGTCAAATAACTATATAAAAAGAAAGAAAATTTTTAGACCCTAATTATAGAAAGGACTGGAAGAATGAGCAGTGGGAACATACATCATAACAGCAAAATATATATTAATTGCACTAGTTGGAACTTTAAGAAAAAAATTGATGGAAAAAAAGAAAATTTAAAAAAATTATTTGAATAATTATTTATCATAATGAACCGGATCTTCTGACTTTTATGGAGTTTTCTTGCACGAATGCTTGATATTTATAAATTGTAATGGCTCTCCATAGATAACTATCAATAATAACAAATACACTTTGAATAAATTGACACAAAATTGAAGTTTTTAATTCCTGTATATTATATGACTTAGTATAACCTATATCTACACACTATTTTTCAAAAAAAAAAATTTGAATAAACAAAAATATATTTTCATTGGACAATCCATAATTCCATATATATAATATGTTCTAAACGTATTTAACCTGATAAATTTTGCGCAGTCTTAATTTGTATCAATTAAAAAAAAATAAAGGTAACTAAAAGACAAACAGTCTCTATCATGCGGTGGGGATACTTGGGTGCAGGTGGGCGATCACATTTTTAATATGGTAATGGATTTCTGAGAACCCTACGTACCACGACATGTTCCAAATTAAATATAAACATTATTGCTATTGATTAATTTAGATAGTGAAATCAAATACAAATAAAAATACTGGAGCTTGAGAGTGTCAAATATTAAAAAAAAATATTTGGTATGCATTTTCCATTAGACTTTGAGAGCATATATATATAAATTATGTTGGGACCTGGAAGGTTTAAATTTATGGATCCTTCCATTTTAATATAAAAATTGGCCGTTGGAGATTAGATTTTGTGGTAAATATAAGATCCTATCCATTTTGCCTTTCAAATTTATAATTTTTTTTCTTCGAAAGTTTCCCTATTGATTGCACAAGTTAAATAGTTTTTATCAAAGGATATTACATGATGAAATATGGTATTTTAGGAAAATAATTTATATTTATTATAATTTACAAATAACTAACATAACAACTAACGTTCTTAATCTATCTAACTTAGTCAATTAGCTCTTATATTAAGAATAGATGTATTATCTACTGTCTCCAATTATTAATTATTAATATAAGACATATTTGGAGAATTAACATTTGTCATAAATATAATACATAGTTTGTGCATGTATTTGTCAATCTGGTTTTAATTTACCCAGCGTATTGATGGTCCCTCAACCATAATTAAAGGGGAAATTAAGGAATATGACTAAAGTGTTTTAGAAAATACATATCATATTATTCAACTTATTAACTAACTTCATTAATCTAATCAAATTAAGTAAATATATTTTATATTAGCAGGGATGGAGGGAGCATTATAAGTTCAAAACTTGTAATGACTAATGAGCTGGATATATAGTGAAGCTTTTTAACCAAATACCGCTTGTCCTAGATGGAATATATTTACCATCAAACACCAAATACACTTTTGTTTTATGTTGATGATTGCCTGAAATGCAGAAACAATGCCTAGCTAGTTACCTTCTATAAATATTTACACCCAAAGGTTTCACAGATATGTCGAAGAAGCCTTCTTGTTTGTATGTTGTTGAGGGGAACAAAATTAAACAAGAAATTAATGTTTCTTCTTAATTTGATTTGATTCGCGGTCAAAGTCAATTGTATGTGGTGCGTATAAATATATCCTTAACTTGGGTCAGTCAGGGTCGTACATTTGTTATTCTATAAACGTTTCAAAATTATAGTAATAGAAAATTGGAAAATATTTTGTAGTCAAGAAATTCAATTTAATACTATTTATTTATCCATATTACATTAAGATGTTAGCTTCTACATAATATATGAATTATTTTCATGCATGCTGGGATATATATACAAACTCCGAAAATGTTTATAATATTCTTAAGCTACATCAAGATATTGCCATATTATATTGGTACGAGGTTATCCCATGTGTAGTTAAAAGCATATACTAGTTTAATGTAACTAGAGAAAGATAAAATGTGACGAGAATAATGAAAAAAGTAACTCTTAGTACATTTTTAATTTTTTGTGCCACTCTTTCTCTAAATACATAATTATATAATCTAATTGAGACGTCAATTTATTAATATAAATTATATTTAAAAAGTAAATTATTATCTCTTAAACGCATAATATGTTCTTATATTTTCATCTTTTTTATCCGAGTTTGAAGTTGAAAAGCTGGAAAAAGTACTAGGAATTCTATACTTCTGGAAAAAGTACTAGGAATTCTATACTTTCGTTATATATATATATATATATATATATATATATATATATATATATATATATATATATATATATATATATATATATATTTTTTTTTTTTATAAAAAAAGTATCCCAGAGTTTTAGGTCATCGCGATCGACCTAACACATTACTTCTCGACTTTATAATCAGTAAATAATGTGTAGTCGATATATAGTCATTTATGAATAATTTGAAATAAATCTTTTTCATTAACTTCTGTATCATTATATATATATAAATATTTAAAATTAGGCTAAAGTATACTTTTAATCTTTTAAGTTTGCATTATATTTTGTTTTAGTTTTTAGTTTATAAAGTGTATTTTTAGTTTTTAAAATTTAACATGAATAACGGAAAATCTTGACTAAGAAATTTAAATGGTGATAAATTAACGTTGATTTAATCAAGCTGGCCTTTCCTTAAATTTTATTATCTTACTTTTTAAATAAAAATCTAATTTAAATAAATTATTTTAATCAATTTCTTAATCCTTTTATCTCTTCTTGAGTTCTTTTTTTTGTTGTTGATCAGTTTCTCTCTTCTTTCGTTATCGTCAAACCCTAGCATTTGCCACAACACCCTTCTTCATCTTCTTCCCCAAACTTCCTCTGAACTAGATGAATCCTTTGTCATGGTCGATTCCCTCCAAGCATGCAATCATAAACTATCCTTATTCTCTTGAGTTGACAATTAATTATTATTAATCCAAATACATGCATGACAGGCATTGATGAACGGCAGATTCAAAACCGTGAGGCATAGAGCGGTGACAAATAGCAACAAGCCAAGAATGTCAAAATTGATGAAGACTATAGTTTGAACATCTTTGGGTTGAGCATATATATTGCACAACTATATTAGATAAAGATTCTCTACAAAATAGATTCACAAAATACATCTGCGCTGGAATACATATCAAATCTAATGACAAATTAGAGGACACCAAGGTGTTTCCAACTAGTGCAAAGTTGTAACCCAGCCAATAGAACAAGAGAATTTCATTGGATGAAATGAAGAAGGGCGATGCGTCAGAAGGCTAGGGTTGGATGATGAAGAAAGAAGAGGGAAATGGATTCAAGTAATTTATTTAGATTAGATTTTTATTTAAAAAATTAAATAATGTAAATTCCATGTAGGATAAAAAATAAATGAGGTGTTGTGCTGCAAGTCTAACTTACTTCGTCAGCATTGCACTATCACCGGTTAACTTTGTTTAATCAATATTTTCTGTTAGTAACATTAACGTTGTTAAATTTTAAAGATTAAAAATGCACTCTATAAACTTATAAGACTAAAATGAAACCTCATGCAAACTTAAAGGACTAAAATCATACTTTAACCTTTAAAATTATGCGTCAATAAAATATCCATGTGAGTTACATATTGGATATATTGCATAAAACTCCTATTAATTTTGAGCCATATTCAAATTATCTCTATGTTATTACGTAAATAACTCGTAACTTTAATTCAGTGACGTGTGCATATATAAAACCCCTGTTCAACATTTTCCATTGTTGAAATTATATTACAGACAAATTAACAATATGAGAGAGTGTTTAATTTGCATAAATTTAGTTTACAAGAATTAATAATTAAATCTTAAGAGTTATGGAGGTCAACTATTTCCCTGCTAATATTTTTTATTCTAAAGGATATTATGTAATAATTTAGTCTATAAATTTTAATTGTGAAGTGAATGAAGGATGCCGTGGCCTGTGAGGACATTTGAGAAAGAATTAAATAAGTAATTAGTTATTCTTTTATTTACCATAATTAAAGTGATGTTGTATTATCTAATTTGGAATGTTTATATAGTTATAAAATCATGAACTCAAAATCTGTGGCACAGAGAATATTATGAACTCAAAAAGAAAAAGGGGATATCATAAAGTATGTTTATTCTTTATATTTTTATCATGTTTTATTCTATCTCTTTTAAAAAATATTATATATAAATATATTACTGAGGTAATTATAGAATATCAAATGATAATTTACATTGTAATATTTTGGAAGAGTGTGACCCACCAAATCGAAACCTAATAAATAACAGTGAGACCAAATCCTTCAGATATTATAGAAGCTGCCAAAAAGTTGGTGGCGATACCTTTAGAATCAAAGTAAGTGGCTCTTTACGATGACACGTTTTTCTTCTATAGAATGACACATCAATTTGATTTTAATCAAATAGAACAAGTTTACTTCCCTTTTTTTCTCTTCCGTTTCTCCCAAGTAAGATTTAAGTCGCAGTAAATTTATTTAATTAATAGACCATGTATAGAGGAATATAGGTCGTGACAGTAATTAAGGTTGAAATTTAATTGAACGAACCATGGCGGTTGCAGACATTGAAGTATACAATTCGACAATATCATAGTGGAAACTGGAAAGCATCAATAATAAACACTATATATGTATAAATTTAATAGAGAGAATATATACTGTATTTTATATTTTATTGTCCATCGATGTTGATATCAATAATACGAGAATAATCTTCCATCATTGTTACAAACTTACAATTGCAATTGATTTTATATTAATATTTTTTTTTTAGAGATTTTACCTCTAACCAAGTTGATACTGCTTTCCCAAAAAAGAGGGATATTCAATTATTCATGCACATTAATCTTTGCCTCAGACTGTAACTTTGATACTGATCTATTATTTTGATGAAAAACAATTAACCACGCCAATAGCTCAAACATACATATCCAATATTAGCCAAATTGAAAAATTCGTAGGGAAGTTACAATTAAGACCAGAGATTAAGGTGGCTAAATACAATGTCCAGAACTTAATAATACGGTTGGTATTGATTGCTGGAGGATACAGCCAATTAAATGGAGAAATTTTTTGCATTGAGAAATATCGGAATCATGATGTCAGATTGTATATTAATTGATCTATGAAAATATATATTTCAATTAGGAATAAATCGTAGAAAGTACAGCTTTTTTTCTTTGAAAATATAATGAACTTAAGAAGTGCAGCACATATTTTCCATAAGTAGCTTACGTATGATTACAAGAGTATAATGAAATATTACAGAAAAATCGAAGAATGATGCCATAATATTGATCTCATCACACCATCTCACAAAAGGATTAATCAAACCATCTCAATTTTTATTTAATTTAAATCTTGTAAAGGAATAAATTTTCTTCGATATTTTTAATTTAAACAATTATTTTTACTTAAATTAAAAGTTAAACATCTGTTATTACTTTGGGAAATTAATAAGAGATCCGAATATCCTGACACCACGTATGTACGGATTGAAAGGTTTAAGTATGAATTCAACTATCGTTTCTATTTAATTTATAAAAAGGAAATGTGTATTATCCTGCGAGGAAGTGTACATCTGAATGAACAATATATATAGTCAAAAGTTGAAGTCGTCTGACATTAAATTCTGATTAAAGACTTGAAATCAAGAAACTATAACCAAGTGTCTTTCCTTCAACATGCAATAGTATCATTTTGAACTCTTCCACACTGACTATAATTAGGCCAAACTTTTGTATCTGACGGTTTATTGCATCATCCTCAGGATTTATAAGCGTAAAGGCCAAGATTGTCTTGTGGAGAAAGTGAGTTAAACCTACATTTTTCTGTGGCTTATTTAAATGACACGAGAAAACGCCAATTAATCTAGACTTTAACGTAAGCTTTTAATCAATCTTGTCATTAAATGTCAACCCCTCTTACTTGCTTGAGGTGACAAATTAAAGCATAAAAGAAAAAGAAAAGCTTAATATATATATGGGGAAAATAATGTGTCAATTGATTCCTCTTTCCATTTCCTCTCCATTAAATGTCTCCACTATTAAATCAAGTTTCAATAGTTGCGATTTAATATTATATTGATATTTTTATATAGTATTAAATCTTAACCATTGAAACTTGATCCAATGGTGAAGATATTCAATTGAGAGGAAATGAAGAAAGGAATCAATGGGGACATTCCTCTCCAATATGCGTGATTATCTTTTAATTAGAAGAGATGTGGCCTTTAATGATCACAACTTTGATTTGGAAGAGAACTTAGGTATGGGCGTTATTGTTTTTCGGTGCCGACTGATCAATATTTGATACTTGAATTACTGACCCTCCCATCTTAAGATTCACCAAAAAGGGAAAGCCCCCTCCAAAAACAAAGATGGCCATTAATAATTAATTAATATTGGTGTGTGTCTAAGTCTTCATAGGGAAATGAATTTCTCCATTGATATCTCTCTCTCTCCATTTCATGTCCATTGAATGTTTCCACCACTAGATCAAGTTTTAATGGTTGGGATTTAATACTATTCACTGTTATGATAATATTTTTATATGGTATTAAATCACAACCATTGAAATTTGATCTAAAAGTTCAAGGGAGATAGAGGAAATGGAAAGAGAGAAATATCAATTGAGATATTCTTCTCCCGTCTTCCATAAGTAGTCCTGTTAGCTCTAGTTTTCTAGAGTTCAATTTCTACAAAATACATGCATATACTCCATCCGGTTGATAATATACCTTATTTTATAGAAGAATTTTGTGGTTCTTAATATAAATCACCTTACAAAAGTTTGTATAGCATTAATTGTTTTATTTTAAACATGTCCTCCTTCTCAATTTTCAATGATGGGATTTAGCGTGTATTTTTCTAAAATTTATGGTATTTATTAGGGTAAAGATGAAAATTGGAACAAATTTTGAACAACTTTAATATAATGATGCACTGATGTTTCTTAGTTTCGGTAAATTAGTTGAAGTGATTTATCTTCTGGACGAGTATGTTAGGTTTATTGACTCAACTTTAATTATGTTATGTTATTTGTTTCTCTTTTAATACTTAGCTTATTGCATATATGCACGTATGTATATATGTATATAGAGTGAAAAAAGTATTACACATTTCTTTATGATGATATGCACGGTTGGTTCGCAGCGAAAAAAATTACAAAGAAAAAAGTTCTTAGGTTATTGCTCGGAAAACATTGAAGCTTGCGGTACAAGCAATTTTCTTTGCGATACTCAGGGTAAAGAGGTTAAGTATCTTTTTGGACGGTAATTATTGAATATTTTCCACGGAAGTAAAGATAAATACGCACATATATTTCTTCACTTTGCGCAAAGCAAAGAAGGAAAGTATATGTGTGAATACATATGCCTGCAATGGATTTGAGTGTGATGATTTATTATCCTACAATTATTTTTATTATTTCCAGCATGTTGGGTTGTTTCATATTCCACGTGGCTATCTCTCGAGCTCTTTGTTTAGTCCACCTAGTGACGAAGAGAAATTCAAAAGATAAAGGGGTAGTAATGGAACTCACCCACCTGACAGAGACCACTAAGATACAAATAAATAAGCTTTTAGGGTTCAACTTTATGAAGCAAATCAAAGTTTACTTCTTCATTTGGGTTATCATGCTAATACCTACCCGGCTTGATACTCATATCGTCTCCTTTTTGAGTTCCCACTGAATTGTTAGTGTGTCTTCAAGTTCTTGGCCTAAGTTCAATATCCTAGGACCCACATGATGATATATTTAAATATTTAAATCACATTAATATTATGATATTAGATTGTATTTAGGCTATTATCATATCTAGCTCGTTATCTTTTCAGATTGAAGAGTTACTCGGCTATATATATATATATATATATATATATATATATATATTGTTATCGATGAATGATTCATTACTTTCAACCTAAATCACTCTTCTTTGCGTTAACTAAATCTTTATCCATTTACATTTCCCACAGAATACGATTGATTTTACTCTGACCTACCTGGATGTCTCCCAAATCATTCTTTTGTTTCGTGAAGCTATCAGTATTTGAAGTGTCGTACGTGCCATTTTAACAACTAAAACTTGTTTTACTTCATTCAGCAATTAACGTCACACAGTACACTTGTATTCATATCATGACACCTGGTCTAGTGTCTTGATTATTAATACTCTCTTTGGTCCTTATTATAAGACACCAACTACCAAATGTATTTGGTCATTTTTATAAGGCACTTGCTTGTTCCAAGGCAAATTAATTATTTTTTTTCCATGTATGTCCATAATTAATAAAGGTAGTGGGTGATAGTAATAATTAATATAAAATAGAGTTTAGTGCAATTAGTAGGGGTAATATTGGAAGTTACTTAAATAGTAGGATAACTTTATTGACTTTAACTGTTTTTATTGGTTTGTGAGAATTGGTAGTTGATGCATTATAATAAGGACCAAATGGAGTATTATATATACACTTGTTTTGCCTTAATGATATTTTTGTATATCTCAATAACCTATTAATTAATTACTAGAAAAAGTCATAACATTTATGTCAAGTTATTCATAATTCCCTATATTTAGATCCGATAGATGTGAACTGTATTTGCTTTGATTTTCATGCATAAAATTTCAAAATATTATTAGACGTGAAAAAGTGGATCCCATCAACATTTTGGTCCAGATTCACGTTTGTTCTGACTTGGCCACAAGAAGACAAAACGTATAGCAGAAAATATTCAATGTACATAGGGAAGGGACCAATAATTACATTTATATAGAGAAAATTGTACTAGGTCCCCACCAAGGGAAAAAAAAAGGAAAATTGTTTGCAGGGCCCTTTTAGGTGTAAAATTCTTCGAAAAGGCGCCCGTAAAATCGATAATACCGAAAAGACCTTTTCGGTATTTTCAAAGTCTCAAAAGGGTGAGTTGTTAACGGGCAAATGATATAGTTGTTAACGAGGTACTTATATAGTTGTTAAATGGGTTGATTCAGTTGTTAAAAAATTGTTGTTAACGGGGTTGATTCAGTTGTTAAAAAATTGTTGTTAACGGGGCTGATATAATTGTTAACGGGGTACTGATATAGTTGTTAAATGGGTTGATTCAGTTGTTAGAAAATTGTTTAAAAATACCTAAAAATGCCTTTTCAGGTATTATCAGTTTTTGCGGGCCTTTTCAAGGAATTTTACACCTAAAAGGGCCCTACAAACAATTTTCCAAAAAAAAAAATGGTCCATTAAAATCTTAAAATTGCGGTGAAGTTTATGAAACTTTTTATAATATTTTTCATATAAAAAGATACAAATGTCCTGATGGAGCCTCATGAACTTGTTAACACAAACATCTGAACTTATCAAAATAGGCTTATAGACTTTTCAACACATGTATATAGATGGACTTGTCAAAACAGTCTTATGGCCTTGTCAAAAAATGCATATGGACTTGTTAAAACATAATCATAGACTTGTTAACACAGGCATATGAGGGCATTTGTATCTTTTCATATATGAAAAATATTGTAAAAAAGTCTCATAGACTTCACCGCAATTTTAAGATTTTAAGAGACCATTTTGTCATATTTTCCCTTACTTAGGACCTAGGTGCAGTTTTCCCATTTATATATTTCATGGCTCATACGTTATACTCCCTCTGGTTCTTATTATAAGGCACCAACTAACAATTCTCACAAACCAATAAAACAATTAAAGTCATTAAATTTGTCCTAAAATTTAAATAATTTCCAAAATTATCTCTACTTATTTACACTAAATTCTAATATCGTATTAATGATTACTCTCACCCACTATCCATATTAATTATAGACATATATGAAGAAAAAAAAAGTTAATGTTCTTTGGAAATAAACAAATGTTTTATAAAAATGACCAAATACACTTGTTAGTTGATGCTTTATAATAAGGATCAAAGGAAGTTAGTTAGTTGGTGCCTTATAATAAAGACAGTAGTACAACACGTACGCTTGTTAAATGGGCAGTCAAATTGCTGTTTCCTCATGAAGGAGTAATTCCCCTCATCAATCAAAGAGACGTATCACGAGATTTTTTTTTTCCATCTCTATGTAAGCATTGAAACTAGTAACCAAGTAAATGTGAAGAGAATTTTATTGCTAGCAGCCTGAACATGGATGATCCCAAATCCCAATAAGTACTGTCTCACTAACCCTCACATAATTTTGAAGTAAGCTAGATATTTATAATGCCGAAAGTATTTAATATCATATCTTGTTTTAAATATAAGAGCTAATTAATTAATTTGAGAAGATTAAGGAAGTAAAATAAATGACTTAATTATAGCATATATTACATGATTTTTCTGAAATACTTATGTGTATCATAGATTATATATCAGTTTATAAAATAGACATTATTTTGAAGAAAAATGATAAATATAAAAGATAAAATGGAAAAAAAAAATCTTACATTTAGGAACAAAATTCACTTAAACTGACTCTTACTCACATCTAGGACCAAAAGTAGTATTGGTATTAGGTTGTGAGCAGTGCGAATCCGTAAATTTCAATTACAGGGAACAAAAATTATAGAATAGAACCTAAATATTCATGAAATTGCATCTGAGACCTATAAACATTTCAAGATGTTCATTTTAGTCCCTCCACGAAACTTTTAGTAGGGATTAAAGTAAAAATATTGAAATTTTTATAAGGCTAAAGTAAAATTTCTTAAAATTTTTGGTCATTTTCTATAATTTAGGGGGCTCTCCTCTACCCCTGGTTGTGAGTATCAGTATCACACCACAAAAAAATGATTTTCAGGGCGACTTTAGATGAAATTAAGGAATAATGCGCTTCAATGTAAATATGGTTAAAGGAAATTTGCTACCGATCTAACACTACATATCTACCACCTTTGGTCTTAAATATAAGGCTAAAAATATAACATATTTTTTAATTTTTTTTTTTTGAAGAGATTAAAACTAAATAAGTAGAGTTTACTTAATCATTTCATATTTTGGGATTAAGATATCCTTAGATTATATATCGTTTATTAGTCAAATTAATTAGTTTGACATAAAAAAACTAAAAATATAATTACTTTAAAGTAATTTAATAAACTTCCTTAATTTTTTCAAAAAATTTAAATTTATCTTATATTTATGACGGAAAGTGAATCTAAGTAATATATTATGCATACTTCAAAGTATATATATGGACCACCCATTGAAAGTTAGATGAATGGAGGAAGGAAGCATAGTAGAGTTTGCATTAAATTATAATTATTTAGAAAAACTAAATATAGAAATTAAAAATACTTAAATACCCCTAAGGAAATATTCTGCATTCCATTCTCTCTGACATTTTCTTTCACATAATTATTTTTAAAACTAATACAAAATTATTTTTTCAATTACAAACTAATAAAAAATTCTAAATTTCATTAAATAAAATATTTTTTTTATCAAATTTCATTTTTCACAACTTGCATAGATATCTATGGAAAAAAAATTATTCATTCTTCAATTTTTTTTTTCAAAATTATAATTTGTTAAAATCAACAAAAATTTTAATTAAAAATATAATCACATAATTTTAATAAACCTTAGGCCTTTTATAATTTATTATATATGTTAAACCAAAAAAGATTATATGATTTATTTTTAGTCTAGAAGAAATTTATGTGGATTAAAAAAATGATTTAATGTTAATAAAATTGAAAAATCAAAATAGTCTATTATATCATGACAAAACATCAAATGAGTTTAGTTTTTACTTTTATAAAAAGAACTTAATTAATATCAACGTTGATATTTGAAAATATAATCCATCAACTTAATGATATATTCGTTAATCAAATGATCTATTGATTATATGAATCTAGAACTTGTTTAAAAAAAAAAATGGGTTTCAACAGTAGTTAATTAAATAATACAGTATATTGATTTTACATGAGTATGAAACTTGTGAAAAAAATAAAAATAAAAGATATGATCATATTACATGTTAATGATAAGCAGTTTTATTTTAACTTTAGTTATTTTTTTTAATTATGAATACAAGACATAATATAAGAGATTATAGTTTATATTATAATGTCTAATCCTTTTAAGTAATTATAATTTTATGGTATTTCGCAGTAATAATAAAGAAGAGGGAGGACCTTAGAGAAGGAGGGATTTATATATAGCCACGAAGGAAGGTGTGACAATAAAAATGAGCGGCTCTCATTTTGTGTAATGGGACCCTTATGTCCTATGTGATTACACCATGACGACATTGTTACAGTTAAAGCGCTGGGGACAAGTACTAATTTCTTAGGTCCAACATAATTGGAGCTCGCTCGTACCTTGTTGGTATGTTCCTCCGATCTTGAACGTATAAATTTTTGGCTAAAATCTATAAAACCCGGCTGAACTACTTTAGATCAGTTACATATAATCCTTTTGATATATTATAGTTTGTAATTAACCTCCATAACTACGGGTAGGGATGTCTAAGGACCGGGTTAGACCGGGTTGAAGGTCAACTCTAGGTCTGGCTCGATAGGACCTTGGGCTGGATAAGTCAACCTGAGATCCGGTCTGGTCTGGTACCAGCCCGAGATCAGGCTAGACCGGATTGCACTGGCGGATTACCTAGACCAGTCTAGACAGTCAATTTTTTCCCCTTCTTGAGAAGCAATATTTTAGCTTTGTTTTCACCTGACTTTTGAAAGTAATAAAAAGTGATTAAGTGAAAAGTAATTCCTATAAGTTAAAAAGCACTTGAAGATGTACAGACTCCAGTGAGTGTCTGAGTGCAGAGTGTAGTGGTGATTTACAAAAAAAAAAAAAAAAAAAAATTGGATCAAACCGGACCAGTCCAAAGGGTTTAAGCCCCTGGACCGAAGTTCATTCCAACCCGATCAGTCTAGTCGGGTCCGGTCCGATCAAATTGTCTTGGACCAATTTTTTTTTACTTGAACCGAGTTGGGTTGGACTGGGTCAGAACGGACCAACCAGATCGTCGGGTTTTTTGGACAACGCTAACTAGGGGTATGCAAACGGTTTTTTGGGTAACCGAACACCGAATACATGTTTTTTCACCACCGAACCATATCAGACCATCAATCTTGGCCATCCACTGTGAACCGAAGGAAAGGGAACCCATGGTCCGATAAGAGTTCTATATCCTTTGGCTGGGCTATACCTCATCATTAGAGAGCTTGGTGCAATTTTGTCATAGAGAGTAAACCTATTATGTTACAGCCCATTGGGTTCTGTCAGTGGTTATAAGGTGGGAGATGATAAGGATGGTTAGGGTATCAATATGTTGTTTGACATGTTATATATGTGATTTATGATATAAATTTTTATATAGAGATTGTATTACAGAATTTGTGATTTTGGAGATTTGTAAATTATATATTTAATACACTGTTATATGTAATGTTTCACTTGGCATGTCACAAACACATATTAGCATTTATAATGAGCTGAATTAATGGTTACAAATATTTTTCAGTGATAGTTTTCATATGGGTCAATTAGGGAAGGCTTTGGAAGTTTAAGTTACTTTTGTTAACGGTAATGCTTTCATCTTTTTGGTACATATTGAATTATTGTATATTGCCACATTATGGCCCACTTGGCATACTCTAGTATATTTTGGATATTTTGATAAATCTTGAAACAATATTTAGTTAAAAAGTATGGGCCTAATAATTAAAATCTAAAGCTTAACTTTGTGCATAAAATATTTTAATCAACTTACTAATTAATAATTGTCCTAAAAAATAGAGGATGTTACAATTTGGTATCAGAGTAGGTTTGGCAAGATGGGAAATTCATATCCATGATCGTGGGTTCTCACATTCTGATATGTAGCGAAGAATTGGCTCTTACCCCGACATGGGCAGACGCTAGACCACCATTCTTGATTGCAGCGGGGAATTTAGTACCCTAAAGCCACGAGGTGGTGTGACTGAGATAACTTTTGTTGCCACGGTGTATGGGCACTATAGAGACAATTTGGGGGCTGAGGTTTTGAAATGAAAGTGAAAAGTGAGGAGTGAGGCAAGGGCATAAGGCAAGTCAGCTGATGTTACATGGGTTGGGTCTAGTGGGTCCATCGTCCGTGGGTAAC
Source organism: Acacia melanoxylon (assembly GCA_019022615.1). NCBI lineage: Eukaryota > Viridiplantae > Streptophyta > Magnoliopsida > Fabales > Fabaceae > Acacia > Acacia melanoxylon. The sequence continues at coordinate 1,917,541 of JAFJYJ010000087.1, forward strand.
AATTGAAAGAAAAAAATGCATATTGTATTAATACATAAAACAATGTTGTTTTAGTTAAAGTTCGGTTATTCAGATTTAACTGAATTAATTTTACAAAAATCGCACCACAAACTGACCACCAAAGTATGCATTTTTTACAAACCGAAAAAAATCGCATACCAAATACACCAAAATCGAAAAACCAAATTGAGTTCAATTCAGTTTGATTTTCGGTTTCGGTCATGATTTGCTCACCTCTATCCATAACATTTAAATTTTTGACATTAAACCCCCTACCATTAATTTTCCATTAATAAATTATTGAAAGAAACTGCCACATCAGATTAATGAGGATGATATGACATCCTATATGAAATCTAACATGGTGTCTCTATAAATTACTCCTCCGGTCCTTAATATATGATATATTTGGAGAGTTGATCTTAGTCCTAAATATAAGAAAAAAATTCATATTTGTTAAATTATTCTTAATTTACCCCTATTTATCTTCTCTCAATAATAATCAAGGAGGAGAGAGAATGAGGGAATTGATGAGGAAGACGACTAGGACATTTAGGAAAATACATGTCATATTAACTAACTCAACTAACTTACTTCATGTAATCAAATTATGTAAATGTGTTTTAGAGGACCGAAAGGAGTAATAATTTTATGGTAATTATTATATACTTTTTTCATAAGGGTTATAATGTCATTCTATGATTATGAAAACCCTAACCCTCATCCCTTTGCACCTCCTTGCTGCGAGCTAACAAAACTATCGATTCTAAAACCCTCATTCCACAAATCATCGGCCAAGAAAGGTTCTCTTCAGCCTTCTCTATTTCTTGCAGCAGCCTCGTCCATCAGAAATTCTTTTCATCTGCAACAGGAAACCACCTTACATTCTTTTGCCCAAAAAGCAATTTTTTCATCATCTAAGAATCGGAGGCTTAAGTGCTCTAACATCATAACGCAGGATATTTTCATATTTTTGAAGGCCTTTTTCAATACTAATGTGTATGTACTCATTTCAACCCCATCCCTTATTGTTAACTTCATTAAGCATCAGCTACCCCATGTTTTTTTTTTCCCCTTCTGCACTATGTAGTATATATAGACAGATGTACTTATTTTAAGAAAAATATCATCTTGTTCTTCATTAAAAAAAATTAAGGAACAAGCCCTTGGAGATCTGTATTTTGGAGATATTTGACTACTGGATTTAGTCATTTGTCATTTGGAGAAGTTGAAGAGGTTGGAGTTAAAGTGATGACTAGTACTACTGCTTGCGGCAAGAAGCAAAGGGATCAGCGTTTGTTTTTGTTTTTTACTCATAAAATACATTTTAATTTAAACCTTATAAAATTATTAACTATATTGAGATGCCATGTTACGTTGGATGTGATGTAGGATTCCGTTAGTAACTTCATGGCAAAATTAATGGTAGGGGGCCTGATGTTAAAAATTAAAACATTAAGGAAGTTAAATTTAAACTTTAAAACGTTAAGGGGTTATTTAGAACTAATCTAAATCTTATGCGAGTTGTAGATTTTAGTCTAGATTTTTCCACAATTTCATATATGTGTTGGATTTCCTAAATATCAACTTTAATTGTTACTCTCATTTAGGAAAACCCCATTTGATATATATGAAATTAATAGGGATAGCTTGAGGAAAAAACACATAAAATGGATCAAGGTATTATATTTAAGATTAAAATAAACCCCTCAACTAACTTCTATATATTTAGAATCTGAGGGAGTAACGCTTTCAATATGATTTTTTCCTATAAATTAAAGTTTGAATCTTCAATCTCATTAATTAGTTACTTTCTACAATTAACTTGACCGGCCACTTCTAGCAACAAACAACAAAAATGATAACCCAACAAATATTTAAATTGATTTACTTATTACTTAATAATTTAATAACATTATTATAATATATTAAATCTGATTTGTCTGAATTTAATTCGAACTGTCGGTCCAAATAAGATAATTCCAATATAAAATCCCCCTATTATGCAATTGTACATTGATTAATGTTAATCAAAGTTAATTTTATACAAGGCCACAAGCCCACAAGGCCATAACTATAAATAAACCTTTTTTATGAGATTCATAACTTCAGTTTTGAAAGATCCGGCGGATGATGCTCCGTCGCCTATAATTTAATTGTTGGAATTAATTAATAAGAGTACTTCATAATGCAGGGACAGATGCGTAGATGTAATATTGATAGATCCAATGTAACTCGTAATGTTAACCAATTTTTTTTTTTTTTTTAAAAAAAAAAATAGCAAAAAGTAGGTCTAAACAAGTTAGATAGGGAGGTGGAATGGTAGATTGGCAAGAATTGCAGAGGCGACAAAGCATATATCACTTTAATGGCAATGCTTGCTCGCTTCCAGCCATTATTCGTACGGCTCACGTGACGAAAATTTTCCGCCTTGTATTTGTATCCACCACTTACGACGTTCTCTTTTATTCTATGGACTGTAATCAATAGTATATTTATTGAGTATGATTTTAATATAAAATGTCATTTTTTAGTATATTAATTTTAAATTCTTTATATATGTATGAATGTATGTCTTAAATATAAGATTTAGTTTGGAAGTGAATTTTGATTCTTTTTTTTTATACTCCAAGTGGGGGGGAGGGGGAGCGGGGCTCGATCCCGGGACAAGGGGGACGCCAAGCTCCTAGAGCTGGCACAAGTGCCAAGGCGCTACTAAGTGCCAGGCAAGTGAATTTTGATTCTAATAGTAAGACATTTTTTTCTTCTTCTTTATCTCTTATATTTGTCTTTTTTAAAAAACTAATTTGTTTAATTTATAAATTGATATATAATATTACACACAAATATTTTAAAAAGAGTATGTCACATATGCTATAATTAAATAATTTATTTAACTTCCTTTATATTCACAAATTAATTTTGTGGGATTCTGTTAGCCTTTTAATTTAAGATTCGTAACCATCTTTAGCTTTTGAAACCTTGATGTAGGCATAGAAATAGGCCAGACCAAACCAAATTTTGGTTAAATTGGCCTGACTTTTATAATAAAAGGCGCTTGGAATTCAACTTCTTGAATTTAGGCTTTTTTTCAGGCTCGGTCGGCTTTATAAGCATTTAGTCGGGCCCAACTGCCCTTTTAAAGCCAAGATACTTAAAATGTAGCGCTTTTAAAAAGACCATATCAGCGCTGAAGCGCCATAAATATGCTTTGTACACTTTAAGTATATCAAAACCTATATAAATACAACTTAAAATTAGAATGCAAGAATGAAAATAATAAATATTATGTTATTTATATGATATAAATATAATTATATTTATTTATTATGTAAACAGTTAGGCGCTTAAAACAAAAAAAACGATTTATTTACATATTTAATCTTTTAAATGACCTTAGCATTGACTTTTTAATAAACATCTTAAGTACACTGCACCTAAACAAAGTTAGCCCGTCGATAGAGACGCCACTTATTCCCACCCCCAACAAACTATCGGATCCATTTGGTACAATCGAAATAAAGGACATGAAAATGAAATTGAATGATTAGTCCAATGATGGAGGTGGCCGTTGTTCTGGTCTCAGAGAGGGGTTTTTTTTTTTTTTTTTTTTTACAGGATATATTAGTCTATTTCATATGTTATATATATACACTATAGCCACTCCTTAATATACCCTTACCTTATATTTGGATGAAGAAAAAATTGTGGGGGAAGAAAACTATGAGAGGAAATTCAAAAAATAAAATAAAAAATAAATATTATTTTTAAAAGTTTTTCTTTTTTACCCCTCTCTTTACTTTTCTCTCACTTTTCTCTTTATCTAAACATAACGTAGTAGTATATAATGGTTAATATATGTGTGTGTGAGATTTCCAAAGTGATACGCAACACGTTTTTAAATCCTATGTGAATCTCCTACTTCTATATATATAGTCATCGTAAATGAAATCTTTTGCAATGAAATGGGCCCCGACGGCCCATGATTGGGGATCGGACATAGTTAAAGACATTGTGTGTCAGTAATTAGAAAAATGTGTTCAGAGAACAAGTGGAGTGTCGGTAACAAGTATACTTTTTTTTTTTGGTCAAAGAAGATACCATTAAAATAAACCTCAAAAGAGTACTATTACAAAGAGAAGAACTAAACAACAATCAGAAAAATCAAATGACAACCATAGCAGAAAAAAAAACAGCCAAAGCGAAAAAAAACAAATACAACTAAAACCGAGAAAACAAGTAAACAAACTAGCCACCATCCAAAGTTTAATGGAAAGTGAAGAATTATCAACCCCATCACAAGTCTTCCGAGCCTCCGAGTTAGAAGAGATAACAAAGCGGGTGTTGGTCGTGCAACCCACCCAATAGAAAGACACCCTTTATAAGCATCACCGCAAGGAGATCCGCAAGACGGTTGCTGCCCTCTGAGGTAAAGGCGAGAACCCAACCTTAGAAGACAGAAGACAATTAACGTCCCTGGATGATACTTCTACATCTCCAATCATACAAGTCCGGTGACTTAGCCTCAATACAAGAGAGCAGGGATAGACAATCCGATTCAAAGATCACCTTATCAAGCCCAAGGTCCAGAGCCAGAAGCAGAGCCCTCTTCAGGGCTAAGGCTTGATCATAAAGCGAGAAATAGATTTGACCTTATCCACAAATCCCCATCTAAAAAAGCCAAAGCCAAAATCACGACAAATTACCCCAATATGACCTTTCCATTCACATGAGAAGAAAAGGCTCCATCACAATTAATTTTAAGGCTACCAAGGGTTGGGGAGACCATTTAATGCCGGGACTATCACAAACCCTCGACAAAAAAGGATCCCTATCCCATTTCGCACTATTAGCCCAAAATTCAAAATTACTCCTCCGAGCCAATTCAATAACAGTACCCAGGTTCGGCTGCCTGTGGTCAAAGGTCATTTCATTTCTAGCCTTCCAAGTAAACCACAAAAGCCAGCAAATCAAAGAAAGATCATGCTTACTCGCCACAGAGGCGATCCTGTCATCAAAATCCACCACGCATTGAAGTTAGTGATTCTGGAAACATCAACTCTAGCCCCAAGAGAGCAGCCAAACCATATGCATCGAGTCCAAGGACAATGGAAAAATACATGCTCAACAGTCTCCTCGGCATCAGTACATACTGGGCAATGGCTATGTTTGGACCTCCGTCGCCGAACCAAAGCGAGGGTGGTGGCAATTGCCTTACTTAAAACCCGCCATATGAATTGTTGTACACGAGGTATCACTTTAATCTTCCAAATCGAGTTCCAAAGATTGGGTGTGGATTACGGTCGAAGAGCTAGCTCTATTCACGAATGTAATTCCAGTTTTTCCGACCGTGGTAGCCCAACTTCACCGTATACACTCCGTTCCTAGCACCATCCACAACAACTTATCCTCCAACCCATTAGAGGGGATAGGGATACAATAAATGGCCTTTTTGACTTCGGGAGATACATATTGGTTAATAGGCGAAAGGTTCCACCGCCCATCAATAATCGATCACGACTCTACCATCTAAGATAATCGGAATGTCGGTGGTCTTTGGTCTCTCCGGAAAACCGCTCTCCGGGACCCACGGGTCACCCCATATTCTGATAGCAGTACCATCGCCAATGTCCCACCTAAGATCCTTCTTGAGGAAATTTCTGCCATCTAAGATACTAGACCAACCCCAAGATGCCTTATAGCCTATCTCCGCATTAATGAAGTTTTGTTTGGGAAAGTACACACCTTTTAACACCCGAGCCCAAAGATCAGTAGGCCTCGTCATAAGCCTCCAAGCCGTCTTAGCCAAGAGGGCATCATTCATCATTAAGAGGTCCCGAAATCCCATCCCTCCGTAACTCTTACTACTGGTCATAGCTTCCCAAGATTTCCAATGAGTCTTGCCTCCGAAGGCATTGCCGTCCCACCAGAAGTTAGCTATAAGGCTATTGATTTCCTTACAAGTCTTAATGGGGAATCTGAAACAATTCATTGGATAAATCGGGATTGCCTGGATAACCGCTTTGATCATTACTTCACGACCTGAGAAGGATAGGAGAGAATGACTCCATCCTTGGATTTTATTCGCTACTCGCTCCGATGTAAGCCAAGGCACGATGTCTAGTTTTCCCCCAAATGCTAGGAATGCCCGGATATGTTCCTGGATCCTCCATTCGGGATGTTCAACAATCGCTCACCATACTTCTCACTGCGGGAGGAGTGTTAGAAGAGAAAAAATACCGGATTTATCTAGATTAATAACCCGACCGAGGTGGCAAACACAAATCCGAATATTAGCCAAATTAATACAATTTCTATGACTAGCATGCATGTATAAGAGGGCATCATCGCGGCAAAAAACGTGAGTGAACGGACACCCATTACTCAATTTAATACCTTTAAGCCGCTTGTCATTCTGGCTCTTACTAATCATAATAGAGAGAACCTCTGCAACAATGATGAAAAGATATGGCGAGAGGGGGTCTCCCTGGCGAATACCTCTAGTAGGAATAAAAGATTTCACATTTTCCCCAGATAAACAGATATTTAAACTAACAGAGCGCACACATTTCATAACAAGAGACACCCACTCCTGACAGAAACCAAATCGTAATAAGACATTCTCAATGAAATCCCACTCGACCCGATCATAAGCCTTACTCATATCCATCTTAAGGGAGAACTCATACTTACCTCCCGAGTACTTACGGCGAAGGTAATGGTAAACCTCATGTGCTATAATAATATTATCATGAATACGGCCGAGAACGAATGCACTCGATTCGGGAGATACACACATCAAGCAAAGGTCGCAACCTATTGGCCAAAATTTTTGAAATGATTTTATACGAGAAGTTGCAAAGGCCAATAGGGCGAAAATGTGAAACGTGTTCCGGTTTATGAATCTTGGGGATAAGAGTGATGTTAGTCATATTAATCCCCTAAAAAACGAATGACCCGCAAAAAAATCATTGACCATAGAACAAATAGAATCACCGATTTCGAGACCAGCGAGAATGATAAAATTTAGGAAAAACCATCAGTCCCGGCGCCTTTGTACTCCCAAGACTAAATGCGGCCGATTTAATCTCCTCCCTCGAAACAGGTAACATAAGACTGTGATTCATATCCTCAGAAATTTTGGGGTCAATACAGTTCAAGACAGCACCCATTGGTTGAGGACCAGAAGTAGCAAAAAGATTCTGAAAAAAACTGGCAATATTCTGAGAGATAGCATCCTTCTCCATTAACCAGTTGCCCACATCATCTTTAATACAAGAAATTCGGTTCCTTTGTCTCCTCTTGATAGTAGATACATGAAAGAAACGAGAGTTTTTGTCACCGACTTCTAACCAATTGATCCGAGAGCGTTGCCACCAATACTTGTTCTTCTAACTCCAAGAATCTCTCAGATCACCTTTTACCTCCAAAATCCCTCTAGCAATATCGGGAGTTCGCTCACTTAGTGATAACTCAACCCGGATGAGCCTTTAAAAGATCAATACGCTTTGCACTATTGGGGAACTCCTTCTTACTCCATGAAATAAGATTCAGTTTGCACCTCTTCATATTGCCTAGAAAAGACTCCGAGACGAATTATCTTGCTCGAGAGAAGGTCCGCCAACTATCTTTTATTACCTCAAGAAAGTGACCATGAGAGGCCCAGCGGCTTCAAAACGAAAGTCCCGAGTTTTCTTATAATTTTCGTACCGGCATTGGATAAACAAAAGATGATGATCGAGGATCTAGCCGGGTCAATATTAAAGACCCGAAGAGTAGGAACCGCTCTCTCAATCGCAAATTGGCCAAGGCCCTATCGATACGTTCATGGATAGTATCAGGACTATCACGGTTATTACACCACGTAAAGCCGGGAGCCATTGTAACCCAAATCCTCTAACTCACAATCAACCACAAAACATTTAAAATTAAGAATTTTCCTCCGTGCTCGGGGCAAACCGCCACACTTCTCGATGCGGGATAAGATGTCATTAAAGTCCCCAAGACACAACCACGAAGTCCTAATATTTTTACTAATTCTCTAGGACCTCTTGCCAACATAACATTCTATCATCTTCATCAAGTGGGACCATAAATAAAAGAGATATATGTTGGAGTAGAAAAGCAAAGCAGACATCACACTCGTATGAATAATATTCGGAGATGAGAATAGAATATTAACCGTAAGCACATCCGACCACCATAGAGCCAGTGCCCCCACTTCTTCCCACCGGATTAACTATCCATTCTTCATTAAAGCCACATCTACTTCTCACCTTTCTTACGTATCTCGCTTTCGTTTAGTCTCCATTAAGAAGACTAAATGGGGTTTTTTCCGAAAGCACTCTTCCTTGATTTGGGCGTCAAGGCAACCCCAAACCTTGACAGTTCCAGGCTAATAGATTCATGGCGAACCGGTGGCTGGTTTCATCCAACCACCGGCGTTACCCACAGAGGTGGGTTCCATATCCTCGTCCTTTGCAATACCAGCAACCATCCAACTCTCCGGAAAATCTATCTCAATAGGAGGAGGGGATTCATTAGATGAACCCATTCTTAACGCATTACCAGGATGTCGGAGAAACTTTTTAACAGATTTAAAACTTTTCCTGCGTCCCTTCTTCTCAATACCCACTGTAGATTTATCACTATTCGAGTCCCCCGCAAAATCAAAATTCAATTTTCTGCATTTACTCAATTTTTCACACTCAGGGTCATCATCATAATGTCTCTTGATCTTAATTCCTTTTAAACCAGCAGACACAACCGAGATTGGGGATAATCCATTAAAAGGAATTATCGATTTTGCTTTGAGCTCATCACCATTTGGAAAGTCAATGCTGTATGGTTGGGAATTATCCAAAGTAATAGGACAAAATGCATCAAGAATGGGGAACCGACCATTTGTCTGTTTGGAGTCTCGGAATCGATGATTTAATCATTTGTGCTTCAGAAGTATCCGTTTCTACAAAAGTTGGGCCCACGATTTGGGAAGAAACGATCGACTCCGTTTGTATTGATGGAGAAGTGCGCTGGGTCTTGGAAACATGATGAAGAGGCCCATTAAATGTTTGTTCCACTTCCTTTGGCCCATTAATGGAAAAATACACATGGAGCTACACGTGGGCCTCTTTGAAGTTGCACCCAAATCCATACGCCTACTAAGTTCGGATATGTCCAAGTCAATTGCACCTTTATCAACTATCTTCACATAAGAGGGCCCACCATGCATTTTCTCCATACCCTCTTTCCTCCCTAGCACGTGAATGCTTTTCCCATGGTTTCCATTATTGAAAGAATCTCCGACACTTTCAATACCGAGGTTAACAAAGACATGGGGAAAATCCCGACACCTTCAACGACTCCAACGGACAACCGTGACGACTAGTTTGGGCCGAGAACATCATGCCGTCCACCGACCGTGACTCGCCTAGCAAGGTTGGTAACCTCCAACATCCAATCACTCCCCAGAGTCACTACCACCGATTTATCCACCACATTAAAAACGTCATCCCTATGCTCTTCATCCATTTGTTTTTCCGGCGAGTTTGAAAACCAGCTCCGGCGGTTAGAGCTGATAGCTTCTTTATCAATAAAAGATGCCTCACACCACTCTGCCATGCATATTTCCAGAGCCTCCTCAGTGGTCCGGACAGCAGGAGTGGTGAGCCAGCTCCCGAAATCCTTCTCAGTATCAGCACTCTGTTTTCGACCCACTACCTCAGAACACCGACGACCATCATGACTTATCCGACCACAATTGTAACAAAAGGTCTGTAGCCTCTCATACTTCAATGAAACCCAAGCGGGTCCCTTCTCCTTCCGAGGAATCCAAAAACCAGAAACAAGGGGACAATCTAAACTAATAATAGAACGCACTCTGATAAAGCTCCTGTCCAACCGGCCTTCCTTCAGTGGTTTTTCGAACATAACTGCCTTCCCTACAGAGTCACCGAGAGTCTTCGCATTGACATTATTAAAAGCTTCAAGAGGAAGCCCGTGAAACCGGACCCAATACGGCGCTTCATCAAAACTAACGTCCGAGAGTACCATGTACTTATCCCATACCGAAGGTTAAGAAGGGATCCCCGAATCGACCAAGGCCTCCCCTTTCAATATACGAGCATAGTCACCGATATTCCTAAATCGAAAACGGAAAATAAGCCGACTACCGTCAAGGACATGAATCTCCCGGATCTTCGTCGATATTCCAGCCCTTCTTAATCATAGTAATAATCGCTTGAGTATTTAAGCTTTTACTGGTGAGGACCTTCCCTACCATCGTTCCACCACACTTTACAGATTCACTATCGAGATCCAAACGAACATGTTTCAGTCTATGAGGACCGCAGCTTTGTCCTACCACCATTCCTTCCAAGCACCACCGAGCACTCAAAAAAAAGAAAACACAAGAGAAGAGGAAGGAAAGAAACGGGGATCAAGCTAGGAAAATGGAGGTTCAGCGAACCCAAAGACTCTCACGAAGAGAGAAAAGCTCTCACACACGGTAACAAGTATACTCAACATGTACAACTGTCATGTAATTGTGTGTGTGACTCCCATGTGCTTTTAAAAAAGAAATGAGCGAGCATGTTGGAGTGGTCTGACGACTGACAATAATAATAACCTGGTTTAACGTTGTAACTGTAAATCACATGCTTTCTTTTCGTCCTCCTTCTTGTCTTTATTATAATGCATTAACTAGCAATATCTCACAAACCAATAAAAACAATTAAAGTCAATAAAGTTGCCCTACAATTTAAGTAACTCGCAATATTATCCCTATTAATTGCACTAAACTTTAATATTATATTGATTATCACTCTCATTCACTACCCTCATAATTATGGGAAGACATGGAAACAAATAATTAATGCTCATTAGAAACAAGCAAGTACCTTATAAAAGGGACCAATTAAACTTGTTAGTTGGTGCCTTATAATAAGGACCAGAGGGAGTACATCTTAAATATGAAATAGACTTGACTTTTTATATAAATATTAAATAAGTTAGGGAAAATCACTTTCTGGGCTCTTTTTACAAAAAAATCCTAAAAAAGGCCCCAAGATTCTGATAATCTCAGAAAAAATATTTTCAGAATCTTACGTAAGTTGTTAATGGGGCTGATATAGTTGTTAACGGGCAACAACTAAATCAGTACCATTAACAACAATTTTCTAACAACTAAATCAGCCCCGTTAACAACTATATAAGTACCATCTTAACAACTATATCAGCCCCGTTAACAACTCACATAGATTTTGACAATCCCAAATGGTATTGTCAGAATCTTAGGGCATTTTTTGGGGTTTTTTTGTAAAAAGGGCCCTCAAAGTGATTTTCCTAATAAGTTACTTAATCATATCATATATTATGTATCTTTATATTATACATCATTTTATAAGTTAGGCAAAATAGTTTAGAGCAAAAATATAAATATTTTAAAAGTAATTTAATTAATTTCTTTAATCTCTCTAAAAAAGTTAACTTTGTCTTATATTTAAGACTGAAGAGAGTATTACTTTCAGTCTTAAATATAAGATCCAGTTAGCTTTTTTTTTTTTTTGGGTAGAAATTAAGGAAGTTGAATAAATTATTTTAAAATATTTATATTTACCACTTTTCTTTCCAAACTAATTAGTCTAACTTATAATTGATATATAATCTAATGGATATACAACATATAATATGATTACGTGATATATTTAGTTTCCCTAACCTCTAAAAAAATATCAACTGAGTCTTATATTTAGATCTGGAGGGAGTATATAATAAGCCTTGGCGCTGGTGAGAATCACCATATATATATATATATATATATATATATATATATATATATATATATATATATATATATATATATATATATATATATATATATATATATATATATATATATATAGGGTATTGAGTGTTGGGGTAAGAAAATTAGTAAAAATTGTGTGGAATTGGAAGCACATGAGAAAGTATAAAGGGAATAATAACAAGATTCGAATATGGAAGCAGGCAGGGTTGATAATGGTGGAAGTTCACCAACGTGAAGTGGGTGGTGTTGATGGCGATCCAAAAAGGGCCAAAGCATTAAAGGAGTAGGGTCGTCAATATATTGGGTTCATCAACAAATTATTGGGGCAATACGTCCAGCATTCAAAGCGGAATTATAAGCAGTTTAATTGCACGTTTTAAATCTTAGTCAGCACTATATGGACACAATACAGATTATTGTTTAAGTTCAAGTGACTCTATCCAAACCTCCAAATGTATTTAAATCCCAATTTAATTAACATCCTAAAATGAACTAATCACTATGAAGTTCGATAGTGAAATCACCTAAGTGTCCTTAATTTGAATAGCAACGACTTTTTAATAAAAAGTAGTAACAGTTTAACTTATCAAAGGCCTACAACAATTAATACGGTGACAACCAATTTCCTTGAGGACAATTAGATCATTTCAAAAAAAAAAAAAAAAAAAAAGACTTAGTTCCATGATAGTCTCTAATACTTGATAGAGGTTAACCCATTTTAGGGCACTGTTATGAAATTCTTATACTTAAATGATGGTTTTGTATGTATTTCTACCAAAAAATAATAGTGGGACTTGGAAAGTCGCCGTGTTTAATTTTATTTTCAAGACACATGTATTTTTTATTGGAGGCAATGTTGTTTACTAAATCTGTACACATCTTCATGCAAGAATTCGAATATTGATTCGCTATATTGTGAGATATTGACTTTTTTAGTAGATGCAACCCGTTGGCCTTTGTTTTTTTTTTTAATACAAAAATTTTAGGAAAGGGGTTGGTTTTCGCCACCCACGATTGAGGCTGTAAGAAAGAAAATCTCCCTTCCCAAAGGTAATATCAATGTTGGGTAGGGCGAGCCATCTATTACCCTCAAGCGTTTATCTAGGCATCCAAGAGTTAGGACACCTTCCACAACGCCTTGATCAACTCCAAGATCAAACCCCTCCTTTTGATGAGAGTGTTCAACCCCTCTACCAGTTGAACCCAAGAACGAAGGCCGTTGGCCTTTGTTAATTACATAATTTTGTGCCTATTGGATTATTTATTGTGGACTTCTTATTCATGATATTGGGCCTGTTTCTTGGTCCAAAAACTTACCCGGCATTGGTTTCCCCTAGGTCCATTTAATTGAATTCCTATGGGCTTTTTAAAAAAATTCTATGCTTTTAATAGAGCATAGCAAACTTTTTAGTTTTCATGATCCCTTTTGTAGCTTCATCTGAAATAAATTCAGTTGGTAAAGGAGTTAAGTTATGATAAAAGGTTGTAAATTCAAATCTTACAGATGTAAGAACCTTGTTGATGAACAATTTGTAAGTACCTCTTTAAGTTCGGAGACATACCCTAGCGGCTAGAGTCGTCAAAACGGGCCACACTGTTAGGTTAGCCTACATGCATGTTAAAATAAAAAGCTCGATGTTAAACAGTAGTATAAGTAAAAAATTATATAACCCTAAGGGTTAGCAGGCAAAATTGATGGCCAAAAATCATATTAGAATAATCAACTTAGCTTGAATAATCAACTTCATTTCCAACTAAAATATTGTTCACAACCATTCATTATCTGGTGCTATCAATAGTATACTAGCACTAGTAAGTAAATTGTCTTCAATGACTTACATCACTGGCATTTACACCAGCATAAGCAACTGACCAAATCCATTAAATACTTAGATATAATATAACACTAAAAAACTCAGTGGTGTTCTCAAGATGCTGGTGGCACTCCTAAAGTTGTGAGTCAAGGTGTGGACAACTCTGCAAACAATAAGCAACTGACCAAATCCATTAAATACTTAGATATAATATAACACTCAAAAACTCTTAAATGGTCACTGATAAAAGAAGCATTGAAAAGCCATATAAAAAAAAATACCGAAAATATAGTTACTCAAATTTTCATAATACCAACTTTTTGCACCTCTTTAGTCTTCAATTTGAAATTCTTGATGCCCCTTGAGATTCTGCTGTTGGTGCTTCATCACGACCTAACACACTTAAACTTTTTTGTACCAAAAAATAAACAAATTCAAGATTTAGAATTTTTTTTTACATAAGCACAAGTCTCCTCGTGTTGGAAACAAATCCGCCAGAGGCATCGTTGAGAATTCCTTGCGGCGGAGATTCAAAACTCAGTTTCTTATGTTGTGAGAGACTAACCCGTTTCACAAGATTTAAACCAGTTGGTAATTCAAGATGAGAACTTTGTATTCAAAGCAGAAAAGAAAGGTAGGGATGGGAAAGGTGAGTTGTTTTAATTTGTGGGGTTGAGAAAATGTGAAGTGGGTTTCATCTTTGTCGCGTGGTGTCGGCTTTTGCTCATTTCTTTAGAAAACTTGTTCCCTTCTTTGGCCTTTCTCTTTTTGTTTATTTTGCCTTTTCACTGTTCATCTTTTCCATTCCATTGGCTTACCAATTCAACACAATCATTCCCCACAAAAGCATCCTCCCTTTATCTCTCCTTTTATAATTACTCCCTCTTAATAATTGTGCTACTCCTCCTTCCACTTATTACCCTCAATTCTAAATGTACACTCACCTCTACTACTTCATTTCACATAATTTAGGGGAATTTTTTTTTTTTTTATCCTTGTAATTTTAACTTGGTTGTAATTTAATCGTTCAATTTTGACTCAATGTAACACAATCCTCTATAATTAATTTAACTATTTAAAATATTAATCTCAATATTTTAGAAAATAAAATTACTCGTGTAGTCTCTAATATAAGTAATTTCTGACTAATTCAAACTTACTAATAAGAAAATTATAAATATTAAATTTGTCATAGAATTTAAATATTTTTCAATATTAATTTTATTAACTTTACTAAACTCCAACATTATATTGATTTCTACTTTCTCATTATTTTATTAAATGTAGGCCAATGTGAAAATTAAGAAACATATAATACTCTTTGAAACTAGCAAATTCCTTATAAAAAAAATAAAAAAAATAAAGAACACTTTTAAGTTTTTAGAAAATGCTCTATAGTAGGCACTAGAGGGAATACATTCATCTC
Source organism: Acacia melanoxylon (assembly GCA_019022615.1). Lineage (NCBI taxonomy): Eukaryota > Viridiplantae > Streptophyta > Magnoliopsida > Fabales > Fabaceae > Acacia > Acacia melanoxylon. The sequence goes on from JAFJYJ010000087.1 coordinate 1,932,587, forward strand.
TACTCTTCATTTCATATATTCCCTTCCAGTTCTTAATATAAAATAAATTTATCTAATTTGATTATATTAATAAAGTTAGTTAAATTAGTTAATATGACATATATTTTCTAAAACAACATAGTCGTATTCTTTGACACGTTCTCTTTATAGGTTATTGTTATGGGAGTATCAATAAAGGGCACGTTAGAAGATGATTAATAAATAAAAAAAAAATATCTTATATTAAGAATAAGATCAACTCCCCAAATATATCGTATATTAAAGACCCCAAGCAGTTTAGTTTAATGACAATCAAGCTCAATCGTTTACTTCTTATCCCCACTCCTACTTATAAAACCCTGCTTATCCCTGTATCAGACTTTACTCTTTAATATAACTATAAGATGTTTTGCAAAATTTAGTAAAATATCTATGACTTATTTTCAAAAATGTGTTTATTTATTTTACTCTTAGTTTAGCGGCTTTCCTCCTGATCCTCCATTTCTCTCCCTCCCATGAATTATGCTCCTGTGGTCCAAAATTAGTCCTTTTCTCCTAGCTTTTTTTGAACCAAAATATAAGTACCTCTTCCAGTCCTAAATATAGAATAAAGTTTGCAGTTCGAATTGTACTATAAATTGTCCTATATTTAGGACCAGAAAAGTATAATTTAGTAATATCTACATGGCTAAAGTATACTTTTAATTCTTTAAGTTTATGTAAGGTATATTTTTGGTCCATTAACTTTATAAAATATACTTTTAGTCCTATAATTCTAACACTGTTAATTTTGCTAACAGAAAATGCAAACTCAATGATAACGGTGTAAACTTAAGTGATGATTGTGTAATTAAATGCTATTAAGCTTAAATTTAAAATATGGTTAAATTGAAAAATATATAAAATTTGTGTAATTAAATACTATTAATCATCACTTGAGTTCACTACATCAACATTTTCCATTAGCAACATTAACGATGTTATAATTTTAGGACTAAAAGTATACTTTATAAAGTTAAGGGACCAAAAGTATGCCTTATGTAAAACTTAAAAGACTAAAAATATACTTTAACCTATCTACATTGTTGCAATGTAACAATTTCTTCACTTTATAACTAAAGACTAAAAATATGAGCATGTGCTATACACTTTTATGACATATATAATTAGATAGGATTCCAATACTTTGATTGGGGTATGAAGAATAAATTGTTAATATCATTACTAATCCTTCCTACAGTTTGATCAAATATTGATTTTAGCCTTTGCAATTTTAAGTTATGGTTTTTATTCATTATAATTTCATAAAAATTTGGTCTAAGTTTAAACTTTAACAACATTAACCTACAGTTAAAAATATGAATTAAAACTAAAACTTGTTAAAAATATATGAACCAAAAACAAATTTCATAAGTTGCGTTATAAAAACTAATATTCCTCAAGGTAAAAATTGGAGATGTTTATTTAATAAAATTTGAACATGTAGTACTAAGTTGGTAAATAATATATAACATCTGAAATTCGCTTTACTTGAACAACTTTTTAGAAATGGAGGCTTCAAATATCAAGAACATCTCTCTTTTTCCTTTTTTCACTCAACTTTGACGAAGCATTTGCTTAGCTAACATCATAATTCTGAAGTATCATTCATGAATATGTTCCTCACTCGTTTTAAATATTTACAGGCTGATGATCAATGTCAAAAGAATAGTGATCGAATAAGATAATTATTATTAATAATCCTTGTGAATATATCGACATCCTTGATTAGCGAACCCTATGATTAATTTATTTTATATATAAAATCATTGCTGCTGAAAACACGGGGAAAACAGCTATAAAAAAAAATAAAGGGATCTCTTATAATTAAAAGAAGGTACGAAGCAATCCAATCAAATCTATTATGATAAATCTTTGAAAAAAAGTTCAACAAGAGAAAAGAGGGAAAAAAAAAATTAGTGCTTGAGAATGAATGGTCCCTGATATGAGAAAAAGGAAGTTTGACACTTGAACACAGCAAGGGTCTATATCTTCACAAAAGAAAGGAACCCACAACAGTGTACATTCTCATTATTCCACCACAAAAAAGATGAAACAAAAGCAAACCAAAAAGAAAAGCAAAAGACACCAATTTAGAATTGCATTTAAAATTTAAAAAGAGAAAGCATTAAAGATAAACCCCACATACATTAAATAAAGTAAACCCTAAAGCCTAAAAAACATCACTAACAGAGGAATTTGCTAGTTAGTAGAGTCAAAACAAACACACATCAATCTCTCTCTCTCTCTTCCCCCTCTTCTCTCTCTTCCATCCGCACCATTCATAAAGTAAGCCAAACACATAAAGGCCAACCCACAAACGAGCTAAAACATTCTTTCTTACAAAGGAGCAACTTCAGACAAAACAAGGTAAATCATCGATCTCTTTGTTTCTATCTATATCTGGAAGTACTTAGTCATCTTGCTTTTCCCTTTCTTTCTTTTCTTTTTCCTCTGAATTCATATATAGAGATATATGGTTGAGTGGCCATATGGATGGGTGGATTAATTTCCCTTATATATGTCTTTACTTTAATCTGATGCCCCAATTCTCTGGACTATTTTATTCTGGGGTTTAGGGTTTGTTTAATTCAAAAGCTGACACTATTTTTCACTGGTTCTGAGCTTTATTTGTACCTTCAATTTCATCTTCTCTCTGCCTAAACACACACAGAGACAAGCCCTGAATACTCTTGCTCTTTGTAGTTGTTTCAAGAAGAAAGACTTGATCGACGTGTTAAGTACTCTCCAACTATATATATCTATATATGTGCATCTTTTTCTACCAAAGAAAGTTTTGAGTCTTTTTACCTGTGTAGGTCTTCAAACAAATTAAAAGCACTGCTATGGTACTTTAATTTCTTTTAACTTTTCGGCTCATCAGCTCATTTGATTATTTCTGATACAATGACCAGGAAGAAAAAGGTGTGGTTGGTTATTTCTTTTTGATTCCTTTCAAGTTTTGATCCCTTATAATATTATAAATTTCTCCTTTTCCACAAGAAAATTAAGAAGTATACTGATTCCATCTTCGTTACTTTCCTCCAACAGCTGTAAATAAAATAACATGCTGAGATCATGTGAACAATAACTCTCTCTCAACATCTTTTGGGGCTCTGCCAATAATTTATAAAATTTGTATATAATTGTATTAGCAGTATTATATTGGAGTAGTCACCGGTATGAATAGGCACAAATGGATGAAGAAATGATTTCATATGATCATATTTGAATCCCCGTTTTTATATATACATGAAAAATGTGACCTTTATGCATGTGTATGCATGTATAGTAAAAATAGGGTGGCCCAATGCCACTATGTGGGGTCTAGGGAGATATATATACACGCAGCTTTACTCCCACAAATTGAGAGATTGTTTCTAAAATTTGAATTTGTGATTTCCAAGTCATATAATAACAACCTTACTACTTACTAAAGCTCGCCCTCTGTGTGCAAATATAGTAACCTGCACATTTTAATTTCTCTTCTTTTGGGGTTTTTATTCTTTCAGGAGGATATATATTATATTTTATTTGTTGGAGGTGTGAGACTGATCAGAAGCCATGGAAGGAATACCTAATAATCAAAACTCAGTGACAAAGCCACCAGTAATGGAGGAGAAGAAGGCAAGGCCACAAGAACAATTGAACTGTCCAAGGTGCAATTCAACCAACACCAAGTTCTGCTACTACAACAACTATAGCCTCACACAGCCCAGATACTTCTGCAAGACTTGTAGAAGGTACTGGACAGAAGGTGGGTCCCTCAGAAACATCCCAGTTGGAGGAGGTTCTAGAAAGAACAAGAACAAGATCATCACTTCCTTCTCAGCTTCCTCTTCTTCTTCTTCATCATCAACCTCATCATCTTCAAAGCTTCCTGATCTAAACCCACCATTATTACCAAGTCTCTCAGGGTTTAAAGATCCAAGTTTGAATCTTTCTAGAAGCTTCCCAATTTCCAACCAGCAAAACCCTAAGATCCATGGAGGCCAAGATCTTAATCTGGCTTTTCCAACTTCTTCTTCTTCTCTTTCAGCTCCTAGGGTTTTGAGTAGTAATAATAATATTCCTTATGTTCCTTCATTCATGATGATGCCAAATAACTCGTATGGTGGTAACCTTAATAATTACCCATCTGGGTTGATTCCCATGCAAGAGGAAACTAAACCTAGCCATAATAATATGGGATTTTCTGTGGATGGGCTTGGAAACAGATCGTACGGTGTACAAGAGAATGATCATAACAATGGAGGGAGGCTTTTGCTTCCATTTGGAGGAGTTAAGCAGATTCCAGGTGGTGGTGATGAAGTAGTGGTACAAAATAATAAAGAACAAGGGAATTCAAGTGGGTTTTGGACCGGAATGATTGGTGAAGGATCATGGTAAGAAAATGAAGAAACCTAGCTATACAGTTTTTTCTTTTTCGTTTTCTTTTTGTCTCTATTTTCCATGGATTGTTGTGAAAAAATTGAAGTCAGAATATGTTAGACGTACGAAGATGTTTGCTTTTCAGATTCTTCAATAAAAATATAGGACGTGTGGATGAATTTTTTGTTCTTGTTTTTATGAAAACCTCAATCACATTTGGTGTTGTCGAGTTGTTATAAGCATACATGTTTTTATTGGAGAAACTGATGACAAACATCTGAAAAAGTTGTAATTAAGTGTTGTTCGATTGTCATTTGTATGAAAATCTGAGCTGACAAAATCATATTTTATCAGTTGCTATGGTTTGTACACCCTCTTAATTTAATTTGCTGGCTTATTATTTGGGCTATAGGGTGAGGATTTAATTATAGCTCGATTTGTTTGTTGTTAAAATAGGAGAAAGATGTGAATATAAAGCCTGCTTTATTTGTGTGAGGCATATTTGTATTCTTCATGTGTAGTTCACCTTTCTTTCTTTCTTTTTTGGTACAAGAAGTTTTTACATATAATAATGCTCTCGAAGTTTTGGTTTAAATGACTTTTTATAATCTATTAAGAGAATATATTTAATCAAGTTATAAGTAACGATAGTAATAATTACTAGAATTTTTCGGTTCAGTGCTTGCGCACTTTCCAGCTCCATGTCTAGATCTCTGTCTGTACTGGAGACATTTGTTAGTGGGGCTTTTGTCAGCTTTAATTTGATGTTAAAATTCTCATGTACTATATATATTGACACACATATATTTATAACTTGGTCAAAACCATGGTACTTTAAAGTTCGTTGTTTAAATATCGATCATGCATGCATGCCATTCATTTTAATTATTTTTGCATGATCATTTAAAATGAAATTTATTATCTGCTTTAAAGTTATTTGAATATTATATATATATATATATATGCTCGAAATTTGAACATAATATATAAGCAAAATAGAATTTATGAAAGTTAACCAAAATGTGTATGCAGAGTTGAAAACTGGATTACATGTCAGCCCCGACCAAACGCTATAATGCACCGAAAATTTTGAAGTTAAATGGAATGGGAAGACTAGTGGTATAGTTAATATTATATTTTTTTTTTTGCTCGCAGTATATAATTATAGTTAATATTATATAAAGATAGAGTCAATTCAATAAGTGATTATTATTCTCTATGTCATGTCCATTTGTCCACCGACCTTTGACAGAAGGTATATTTTCCACCTCTATTTACTTATTTTTATAAGAAAAACATATAAATCAAAGAGAGAGAGAGAGATTTACATATTATGTAGTAAGAGTTATTATCTTTTTCAATTTTGTCCTCCATTTAAAATTTGAAATCGGATGTATGTTTATAGACAATTCAAAAAAAAAAGAAAAGAAAAGAATGGACAAAGTATATATATAAGGAAAAATCAATAAAAAATCCCTATTTAAAATTTTTATAATTAAAAAAATACCTCAACTTAAGTACCGGTGCTTTCTGTATATAAAATTCTATAGAATACTGGTTTTTTTTTTTTTTTTTTTTTTGGAACAGAGTATAGGTAGTTATTTCTGTATATAAAAATAGAGCATGTGATGTTGACAAATAATTTTTTTTAACATAAGCATTTTATTGATTTTATATACAATTTAATTTAATATGAGGAAAGTACCAGGAAAATTCTCAAGAGGCGCCCCTTGATTTCTTTTGATGGATTAGTGGGACCCCTAAAACATTCGCTTGGGCAAGTGGAAATCATTTGTTCCACCCAAACCCAATTGTCAATCCTTCACATGTAGGCCATTCATTGAACATCCCCCGTTTCTTGGGTTCCATATTGAATCACATCAAAAGACCATAAATAAAATCGAAGAATTATAACAAAAATTCTTATACAATCAAGTCTTTCTGAACAAATAAAATTTGGTTGACCATAAATAAAAAAAAATAACAAAAAAATAAAATTTGTGTTTTAAAACTAACAAAAATCTAGGATTAAAGAGCAAAAGATAAATTAAGAGAGAAATCAAGAGAGAAAAAGTGTATATCAATTCTCATTCTTCGATGTACATTTGTGTGGGGATGGAGATAATTTACAATGGTTGGAGAATAGAGAAGTTTTATGTAGCTTCTACCTACTCCCCACTGTAAACGTAGTAGGCGACCTTAATGGCCATAATGGACGATTTTAATGTCTACTACATAATATTCATAACACTCCCCCTTGGATTTCTATTATGAATGTGCCTCATTAAAAACTTTAACTAGGAAAAACCTAGTGGGATAAAAACCTAGCTAAAGAAAAGAGTACATCATCCATCGATACACTTTCCAATGCTGCCTCATTAAAAACTTTCTAAGAAAACCTAGGGGTACAAAACCTAGATAAAGGAAAAGAGTACAACATGTATTGACTCCTCCTTTTGACAACATCATGTATTGACTCCCCCTTTTAACAACATCAATATTACTCCCCCTGATGACAACATTACTTCCAATGTCTTCGTGTTGGTAAAGAACTATATTTTGCTAATAAGCAAGATATATTAGTGTTCCAATATCGCTAAAATATGGTACTTCTGGACTAAGTAGTTCTTCAAACAATTAATTGCTTTTTAAAGCTCTTTAAGAGGTCGAATGATGTTGATATCATCAACATGAACATCAATTATAACAAATTTATTTCTAGATCTTTTCATAAAAATGCATGGGCATATTGAATCATTTTTATATCCTTCTTTCAAATAATATTCGCCGAGGTAATTATACCACATGTGCCCTATTTGCTTCAAACCATACAGAGACTTATTTAACTTAATTGAGTATTGTTCTCGAGAACTTGAATTAGATGATTTTGATATCTTGAGTCCTTCAAGGACTCGTGCTTTTGGCACATTAAGTCCTTCAGGGACATGTGCTTCTGGTAGCTTAAGTCCTTCAGGGGCATGTGCTTTTGGCACTCGCTAATAGATTATGAATCATCTTAAGTCCTTTAGGGACATGTGCTTCTGGCACTCTCTAATAGATTATGGCTTATAATCATCATTATCATTCATTACATCATATGCTATATTATAAGCAAAGATATCTTAAACGTTGACTTCCTTTCGATCTCATCGAATTTCATTCATAACATAATTTGTAATACCCGCATATTTATTTATCTGAAATATTACATTTTGGTAAATAAATTGGCTATTTCTGATAAGTGAAATTATTGTTGCAAGACTTGTGTTATTATAGTCTATGTTTCTAGGATGAGTTCTGTGGGAAATTAGAGAATTTAAGGGCCAAAGTGCCAAATGACCAAAATACCCCTGGTATGCAAAATGACTTAGGAAAATTGTGAAAAATCCTAGAAGGCAATGAAATAATTATTTGAGTTAGGAGAGTATATCATCTCTAATTGTGATAATTTGATAAATTATGAGCTTGGAGAAATTGAATAAGAATGCTCAAAAAGTATTGTAATGACCATAATACCCTCTCAAATTCTAGAATAATGCAGAAAACATGGAAACAGAAATGTCAGTGCTAGAATTATGAGGTAATGAGGCATTCTAATTAAGAAAATTATCAACTAGTGATAATAAAGTAGTTAAGTAATTTACGGCTAATTACTTAAGCATAAGTAAAGGAAATTCATAAGTAATTTTGTAAAACCCTAAAATTAGTGGTTTTTGGCTTAAAATTAGTAAGAACATATTTAGTAATTAATTGGAGAATTTTGTGAAAAATAAGTGAGTTTAGGTATTTTTAAGCCTAAATACAAGAATGGACCAATTAGGTAATTTTGTGAAATTTTTGGAAAAATTGGAATAAATAAATATAAAATAAAAATAAAAAGGGTCCAGCCGAAAATTGGAAAGAAAAAAAATAGAGATAGGAACAAATTTTAAATATCATGATATTTTTGTAAAATTGTATTATTATATAATATAATTAAATATAGTGAATAGTAATAGAATAAATAGGAAACAGATCCTATCTAGAGAACCAGGAATAGGAATTCCAAGGTCAAGGTAAAATATTGATCAGTAAGTTTTTACCTTCAAGTGACCTCTTCCGGAAGTTAATTCCGAGGTCGGTAGCGCATTTGCCTAATAAGACGAAATAGGGAAAAATGCGAGATAGTCACATTTTGGATCCGAAGAAAATAAATTATAACTCAACATCCGGAGATGATTTTATAATTATATGGACATATTTGGAATCAGTGAATTTTTGTCCGAGAAGTTGATGATTACGAAAACGATTTTAGAATCGGACGCGCCGGACACGTTTTTCGAGAAAACTTCAACTGGTCATTGGAACCTGTAAGGGACCGAAATCTAAGTTAAATTAGATATTATTGATGAGGAAGAGAAGATCTTCAAAGTTATGAATTTAGAATTTTGAGATTTTCCTAGACTATGCGAAACGGACACCGATCGGGGAAATTCTATCGGACCGGGCATAAAGTAAGCTTGAATCACCATTCTTGGACCAATTGCTTGCTGCCACATCACCCCCCTAAGTCGACCAAGAGCTTCCCATGGACAAGAATTAACCACCATTTAGCCTTGATTTTACATGGTTATAAGGTAGGGAAAAATTACAAGATTTGGAATGTGGAAATTACCAAAGTGTCACAAATTTTGCCTATATAAAGGCATGAGCACCTCTTGGATTTTCACATCCATTCTCAAGCTAGAAACCGAATCTAGAGGGAGAAAGAAGAGAGAGAAGCTCGGAAAAAATTGTGAAGAAGTCTTCAACGGGTAAGTTCTTGGTCTTAGCTTTTAAGTTCTAGTCTTTAGTTCGGTAGTTGGTAGAAATGTTAGTTAGATTTAGTAAGTAGGGAATGAGATTCCTACTATTGTTTTTAAGCCTCATTGCATTGAAAGATGCCCGACGAGGTAAAAACTTGGTAGGGATTGAGTTCTGAAAAGTGAAAGTTAGAGTAGCGAAGTCTTTGGCGAAATTCCGCCAAATTAGGGGTAGAAGGGCAAAATGGTAATTTTTACCTAAAATGCCGATTATGATGTCAAATCACTAATGAAAGTGATATTACTCTTATAGGGCATCGAAACTCGATTTCTTTGCCCGTTACTGTTACCGCCGCCCGACGTGCCGTGGTGAACATTTCACGTTTTTCCGTAAAAGTACGTTTTTCCGCCAGAAGTACCTAACGTCGTCAACGAAGGTACGGACGTGTACTGTAACACTAATCTTGTGCTGCTTAAATGCATATATGTGATAGATACGTTCGTAGACCGATATACAGACAATTTTACACGGGTTATAGTCATAATAACGCCGTATGTTTTTCTAGCGCTGAGAACACGAGTGGTATCGTGGCACTGGTGAATAGTGCAAGCTGTTATTGTTGTTTTCCATCGTGGGGCTTTACATAATGCGTAATGCTTATGTTTTGTTGGCACAATGATCATGCATCTTTGTATGCTTATGTAGTGATATCTTTGTTGTATTGTCTAGAATATCGTTATCCGTATATCTTTGTATTGTTTGGGTTTGAGATTAATCGTTACCGAGATTCAATGCGGTGAATTGAATCTCAGCTATAGCTTCAGGATCCGGAGGAATACGGATCGAAGATCGAGGCAAGCAGCAGTAGACGTGCAGCCAGAGACTTATCTATCTTTACCCGCTCTCAGTTATTCACTTTCAAACTCTAGGATTACTGTAATCATTACAATGTTACATCATGGTTGATGTTTGATATGAATTAGTTACTCTTTCGCTCCAATGCTCTACTCTGATTGAAAAAAAAAAAAATCCGCTCTAAAAATTGGGATGTTACATAATTCATTAAGATCTCATAATTTTTTACATATTTCAGGTACCTGGGTCTCTTCTAGAACTACAACATTCTCTTCTCTACTAGATATAATAACTCTTCAGGAGATGACTCTTTTGGAGCTATTAGCTTTTCTTGATTATCCTTTACTTGATCATATATATTCTTACCTCCTTTTCTTTTTTTCTTTTTTTTGAGGATTTTTGTCTTTGGAACCAATGAGCTACCACGCTTCAGGCGTGCTTTAGATTCATTTATAATTGGTTGTCCTTCAGGGACATCAATTCTGATAGGAGCATTAGCAGCTAGGACATGTGACTTTGTCACTTTCTTTAGGTCAGTAAATGCTTCTGGCATTCAATTAGCTAAATTCTGCAAATGAATTATCTTTTAAACTTTCAGTTTACATTGTTTTGTACTATGATCAAAATTAGTCAATGATAATTCATTCTAGCCAATCTCTTTACCCAACTGCTTATTTTCTCCCCCCCCCAAAGTTAGGAAAACAATGTCAAATCACAATTGACTAATCATGCAGTATAAGTTTTCTAAATCCATTTGTTTCTTTTAGAAACATCATTGTGTTTCATTTAGAGACAAACAAGAAGAAAGAGGTCCTTACACAACATTTATCCATCTATGTGCATTGTGGTGGAATATTGCACATTCAAACCTTTTAAGATGGAATTAATTTAGCTTCTGACCAAAAGCCAATTTTACAAGGAGAATTTTGTTGGTTATATGAATGTTGCAATAAGATCAAATATGTCAACATAGAAATTTTTTCTCATAAGCATTGAATACATGATTTCTAGATCGTATAATCTGGAAATTGTGCGCTTAATTTATTCAAACATTATTGCAAACTTCAGGTTGCGAACATTATTGCAAACTTCAAGTTGCAAGCTAATAATTTCACATGTAACCATCTTATTGATGCATCTTCCAAATTTATCAAACAATTGCATGTTTTACATGCTATTTCAATGGGCCCATATAATCATGTTTGATATATTTCCAGAGATCCATTACCAATCATGACCAATGATATTCTCATAGTCAATTCTATTTGAGAACAAACAACACATAATAATTCTTGAATAATATGTTAACTATACATGAAGAATCTTCTGGTTCTTCAATGGATGTTAATATGTAATTTTATTTGCATTATATATATATATATGACTCAAATGATCAAACAAGTCATGCCAACAATTTGTTTGGATCAGTAAACTTCTAGTTTACTGTAACATATATCTCAACTAATCATAAACTTTTCAATTTCCATAAAATTATGATTTAAATCATTATCTGACATCCATTTTGGGAGATCTTTTAGGTTTTGTGTGAGAAGTATATAACTTTTCAAAAAACAAAAATAGCTCACACTTGTATTCTAACTCACTTGTTTTCTAACAATCTCCCCATTAAGTGTGAGTCATATAAACATATTTTCTTTATTTCAAAATCACTTTCAAACCCTTTAGAGCTCAAAAGGAAAATCTGTTAGTTCTTCAAGAACTACCAGTCTACCATATAATATTACATCACTAGATAATCTCATTACTCATTAATAATAAACTTCAATTAGTTATATATGCAATAAAATTCACCACATATGAAGATATTCATAATCAAAATAATTTAGAATCACACATGAAAATTTTCTAGCAGAAAATTCTCATGGTAACAGATTTATGAGATGTGATCACAATGAATATAAAACATAATAATTTTAATAATAACAAAAATTAAACATCATATTACCTTCTGGGCTTATTTTTTATTTGTCTTGGCTTCAAAATAAATCTAGACATATTTCTCTGCAGCTCTTCACCTCTTTAATATCTCATTGGTACCATCAGCAAATATTTGATTTTCTATATTTCTAAATTTTTGGCTTACAATTACAATTCCTTTTGCATTATTATTTGTAAACTTCTGGTTTACAATAGCATGTGTTTTCTATATGATATCAATTTCTGCATATATCTTTGAAACTCAACAAGTTTCTTAGAATAAAATACATTATTAATACATAATTTTGTTCCTTCAGGTAACAAAATATTAGCTCTTCCGGAGCCTTCAATCAACTTTATACTACCAAATATAGCCTAAACTCTGGCCTCTTGCATTATAAGTTGGGCAAAATATGCTAATTAGTCCTTAAGACTATTAACCTTTAGAACTATTACTCTTGAATGACATAATTCTCTGCCATTTATTTTTCTTCAAGACAATAACTAAAAACACTTTATATCATTCAATATTTGATACATAAGCCTTTAGGGCCTTAATATTTATAACAATCCAGTGCCACAAATTTTTTTTTGTCATGCCATCTCTTTGAACCAATAATGTCCTTTTACAAAAGAACCATTATAAAAATGATGAAATTTCTGGCCATCAAAATTAAAAATATCATGACTACTAGCCATTCAAATATAGCAAATATACCCCGGGGGTGGTTCTGTATGTGGAAATATAGGAATTTTGATATTTTCGTCACTTTTAGAAAGGTGAAAGAATAGAGAAAATTACAGAACTATACCCTAAAATTGATAAATGACTTTTTAGTACCAAAGAAAATTACAGAATAATATCCCAAAATATTAAAATTCCAAATTGGTCCAGTTTTCCGAAAATCACCATTGCCTTCAAATGTATTTGATTTTAAAAACTAGTTTACTTATAATTCTTATCTTATCAGATAATTTATTTCAATATTTGACCTTTAACAAATATATCTTGGGGTACGATAGGGACACAACCAATAACTCTATCCACCACAGTAGTAACATGGATTTTTAGCATATTTTGAACCAACATGATTACAACAATAACCACGTTTAAACTCATGTCCATGGCTGTAATTAAATTCATTCACTTCTGGAAATGGAGTCGAGCCAGTTGGACAATATTCATGATTCCTATAACAAAAACTCATTGTTTTATTTGGCTACATGAGGTCAAGAAATTAATTCAGAGTATTTCTTGAAACCTCTTTCACAATATTACTACTGCAGAAGCAAATTGGATACATACATTTATAACAAACTTTTAGAAGAACAACCATCTTCTGGTGGTTATATAATCTCTTTAATTTGTTCTAAGGAACAAAGGGGTCTTTTAATGCCAAATATTCAATTTCTGAGGCTTTCATACAAATGGTGGCATATAAAAATCATGGATTAGACCTTCATGGCTTCAGTCCAATTTGTCTCATCATGGCTTCAGACCAATTTGTGCCTCACTTTTTTATTGTTTATCTTCAGGACAAACAAAAATTATATATATGGTTTCTAGTCATTCAATAAAATAGATGAAAAATTATATAACTTTTGGCCATATAATATCAAAATAAGAATAAAAGAAATATATCTGCTAGCCATATAATTTTAGGATATGATCAAAATATAGGAAAATAAAATAATTAAGGGCACAAATGACTCTATAATACCTCCAAACTTACACTATTAGGGCGTGAATTGTGGGGTGAGATATTTTCGATTAATGCATTTAGTTGCCTTTGTCACCGCCCCCATATATATATTTTTAATATAAATATACTCATCACACAAACACATCTGACTTAGATGGCCAACAATCTCCTATTAACATCTGACCTATGAATTATGTTTTGTGAGTTTCCTGTTATTATTATTATTAGTGTTTTTATATTAAATATGCTAATAATTCATGAAGTATTGAAACAAAATTAAAATTTTATGGCTCCAGGCCATTTATCTTCAGGATAAATAAAAATTAAACATTATGGCTTCAGCCATACAATAAGATAGAAGATGAAAACTATATGACTTATGGCCATATAATATCAAAATAAGAGTCAAAGAAATATGACTTCTGGTCATATAATTTCATAATAAGAAATCAAAGGCGTATGGCTTCTAGCCATATTAAAATAACAATATCAATAATATAAAAGAACTCGTAAAGGAAATCAAAATAATATATAAAACAACAATAATTTCCAATCTTAGCCATAGAATCCGATGTTAAGAACAATTGGTAGAAATATCTCTCTAATTCCATATAGTGGCTCAGATTATCCCACATAAATAAAATAAATGTATAGTTAAAGAAAGTAGATGAAATCGTTAAAGAAATCATACATTTGTTAGAGCTTTCGTGCTGATAACATGTTTTAAAACTAACACAAATCTAGGATTAAAGAGCAAGAGACAAGTGAAGAGAGAGAAAATGTATAGCAATTCTCATTCAGTTTCTTGTATGATCACAATACATTTTCTTCGATGTACATTTGTGTGCGGGGAGGAAAGAATTTATAATGGTTGAGAGTAGGGAAGTTTTATGTAGCTCATACCTACTCCCTATCATAAACGTAGTAGGAGATCTCAATGTTCATATTGGGTGATTTTAATGTCCACTGCATAATATTATATAATATACCCAATTAATTTTCATGAATTGTGACAGAATGTGAAAACTACATGGAAAGTTAAAAATCAATGGCCATCCACATAATATATTCATAACAATTTGAATGACTTCTGAAATTTTTCGTGAACTCGTGGTCGTGGGATGTAATTGTTCTTTTTTAATATACATACACACACACACATATATATATAGGGATATGATATTGTCACTACCACTTTTATGTCACTACCAAGTCACTACCAGTTTTCCACCGTTAGATCAAAATCTCATTTACCTTTACCATCTCTCTCTCCTATTGAGATTCTAATCTAACGGTGGAAAAATGGTAGTAACTTGGTAGTGACATAAAATTGGTAGTGACAATATCCTATCCCATATATATATATATATATATATATCCTCCTTTCTCATGAATATTTTAAAGTTTTATACCTATTACAAATTCGATGGTAAAAAGGAAAAAAGAACCTATTACAAATTATGCGAAATTTTCTACGATGGTGGATATCGTTATTTTTACCAGCAGTTTTCTATGCTTACAGTTACAAGAACCTGCATATGTGTGTAGGGGGAAAGCCATTGACATTAAAGTCATTTTCAGAATGCTACTCTATTTCAAAGCTGAAATATGTCTAAATTGCTTTTCAGTGAACCAAACATAAATACTATATGTTTCTATTCAGACAAGCAAAACTACTAGTACTCAACTCATTTCCTGAGAAAAATATAATTTTGTTTAAAAAAATTCAATGTAACAAATACAAATAATTTAGAAGTGTGCTCCGAAGTGCAGAGATACAATTAAAAAAGCATATATTAATAGATAAGATTCCACAAGTACAAATTTAACAATTCCTTGTAAACAGTAACTGTTTCATCAGCTCAAAAAATAAAGGGGGGAAAAAAACTGTTTCGTTGCATATTAATAGGATCTCACATATATTTCTCCGCTGTACAGCAATAAACTTTATCTTTTGATCCTTTTAAATCCAAAGCAGCTTCAAGTGGGGGGAAAACCAGTTGTCATACAGCTTCTGGCTTCTATAGTCTATACAATGGTACAACTATTTTTTCCAGAACAAAGAAAACAACAATTCAGAAACATCTCATGAATCAGCATTAATTCCGAAAATTCGGACTTTGTGCATGTGGGGGAACTTGGCAACAACCAGCACAATCACTGCAACAGTGTTTAAGAAGAGCATTGGCTGTTGATAGTCAGTTGTGTGAGAGGCTATCAAGTACCTAAACAAGAGAAAACAACAACATTAACACTGGATTGGACACAAGTAGGGAAAAAGAATACAAGTAACACTGGATTGGACACAAGTAGGGAAAAAGAATACAAGTAACACTGGATTGGACACAAGTAGGGAAAAAGAATACAAGTAACACTGGATTGGACACAAGTAGGGAAAAAGAATACAAGTTATTTATTACTCTTCCAGTCCATAATGTAGGACCTAATTGAGGACTAGGGAGTATTTTTCATATTAGTCAATCTTTTCCCAATTTAACCCTATTGATGATAAGAGGGATGGAAGAAAATAAGGAAGATGATTAAGGTGTTTTAGCAAAACAAGCACGTTATATTACTAACTCCATATTTAATCAAATTAGGTAAAGGACCGGAGGGAGTATTTTATTTGCATGAACAAACTTCAATATGGATCACCCCTGATCCACATAACTTATATATTATCCTTAGATTAGGTGTTTTAGAAGAAACTTTTATTTTCCATCAAGATGGACAAATTTGTCAGCACCAAGTTCCCACAGAATTCATCTTAAAATTACAATTTCGAGAATACATGGAAAAATCATACTGCACATCCAAGTCATGTTGCTGAGTGAGCAATGGGCGATTCAGAAATAGAATCTTCAGCAGACTCACCAACTTTAAAATCCACAACTTGTGTGTCGAGTAATTAATGGGTAGATGGTATGCTATCAGTAGATAACTAAACTTGATCTCAGCACTGGCAGAATGCAAGAATTATGAATTATAGTACAATTCTCTTAATTATTGAACCTCTCCAAAAAAAAAAAAAAAAACCTCCAATAAATTCCATGTTAGAGCAAGAAGTATTGACAAGAATAGATGTTATAACATGTCTTATAAGTAAAAGGGAAGTAATTAGACCTAACAATTCACATTTCTTGCAGGAGTTGCTTGGTTTCATGTCTTTGCCTTTGCATATGCTATAGCATAGAATTATGTATATAACTTCAATAGGGAGTCACTACATCTGATGCAAAACAGCCTTATTCCAGTCATGAATTTTCCGAGCCTTGTGTTTTTGTCCTGGTTTAAGAAATTTCTTGTCTTTCTAGGTTGGAGGATAATCTTATCCTCCAACAAGTCGTACTTTCTCTTCTTTCAATTAAAATTTCTTCTAATTAAAAAAATGCAAGGTGAAGATTTTACTTTTATCCCTTTTAGGTTAATATATTTCTACAAACAGTCCAGTTTTAATAGCTGATGCAACTATACTATGGTCAAATACCAAGATAACAGTGGAGGATTGTGTAGATTTTATCCTTTTAAAAGCAATTAACTTTAGAAAAATGAACTCTATATATGAAACAACAGAGACCTTAGATGCATGAAACTCCCTGCACCATAACACAGCACAAATGATGAAGTAAATGAACAGAGAAAGAGAGAAGTAAACTTACAGCACCAGAGGGACAATTGTTAGGAACTTTCTGTTACGGGTGAGCTGCTTTCCATTTTCTATTTGCTCCCACCAAGTCAATCGATTGTAGATCCCCTGGTCCTCAGCAAAAGGAGTTCCTTTCTTCCAATGGAAAAAGTGATAAGTTACCTAATGGTCAAAAAATGATCAATCAAGACGTTATGAGATGAGAGGTCCACTAATATAACATTCATTCATAGTAACTGACGGATAGAAAATTAACTTATAAGTTGACCAAATCACAAGATATTAGAAAACATTGTTGGCCTTCCTATGGTCTTATTAAGTGATGAATGATTGAGAATGGGTTACCATACTAATTTAGCTAAGACAAACAAGCCAAAAAAAGAGGAGGCAAAAAATATTTCCCAAGTCTTCCCATGTTGGACAAGCAATAAATGTTTCAAAAGACAATTAAACGCAAAGGTATTACACTTTAGAAGTCCTGGTCACAACTTCAGACAACAGGAAACTTGAAATGCGATTGTATAATTTATCCTTCTTTGAAATGTTTGACACTA
This sequence comes from Acacia melanoxylon, assembly GCA_019022615.1. Lineage (NCBI taxonomy): Eukaryota > Viridiplantae > Streptophyta > Magnoliopsida > Fabales > Fabaceae > Acacia > Acacia melanoxylon. The sequence continues at coordinate 1,950,454 of JAFJYJ010000087.1, forward strand.
ACAGATAAATATTGATACTATAATATTTATTTTTTAACCAAAAAAGAATAAAAAAGGGAGATCAAGAGGTATCAGAATCATGTATTCCTTAATTTCTATGCTCTTTTTATGCCCTTATAGACTGACTTTCGAATGATTTCCAATTATTCATAAGTTAGCCTTGTAAGGAGATTTATTTTTTCTCCCCAGAAACAACTTTTGGTAAATTTCAAGTAAATACCATAACACAGTCCTTCTCGCATAATGCAATATTGTTAATATATATCCTCTATTCTTTTTGTTTAAATAAAATAACACAATTGATTATGAAGAAGAGAAAAGAACCAAAAGAATACAAGTTTATCTGAAATTACAAGTAAATCAAAATATGTGTGGGACATATTTTGTTCTAGTTTAATACCCAAAGTACAATCAATTCAACAAACTAGCACTTGCGGACCAGCACAATCCAAAAGGCCTTCTGGAACTCCCAAGTTAAAAGTAAGGGTTGTGGTTCAGGGGAAGAAAAAAACCACGAAAGATTTTTGAAATAGCCTAATAAGTAAGAAACACATACAAAGGTATCGCGACATACTTCTACTCAGGATTGGTATCATTTTGTAGGACAGCGAAAAGTCACATTGAAGTGTCAAAAAAATAGATTACAGAACAAAAGCATGCAGATAGACATGAAAGTGTGCAAAGTACAAGAGAGAAATCTGGCCAAAAAGTCTGGAAATTAATATTCCAATTCGGTACTTATTATTAGTCAAGAAAATAACCAAAACTGGCCAGAAACCATCCCTAATCAACAGAATAACACATCACAGAGGCTCAAACTCAACTCAAACAAGCATCGATTAAACCGTACTAATCGCCAATACTAACAGAAGCATGATACAAGCCCGAAGAAAAGGAATTTAAAATTTAAAAATAAACCTACAGCAAAGTGGGCAAGGTTGACGATGGTCCAGGCCAAGCCAGGAGAGCAGACAAAGACGGAGAGAATCAGAAACCAAGAGAAAAAGAGGATGAGGATGTAGGTGGTCCACACACCCGGATACGTAAACCACTCGGTGTTTTTGTTCAGATCGGGCGGTGGCATAGCCTTGACGTATAGATTCGCCATAAACTCAAAACCTAGAATTTGGATGAATTTCGGAAGGAGGGTTCAAATCCAAAAACCCAGAAAACCTATCAAGATCCTTTCTCTTGTCTCTATTATTCTCAATCAGATCAAACGCAATCGAAATCAAAAGCTAAAATTGATTATTTGACGGGAAAAAAAAAAAGCCATAAAACACAGAGAATAACTTGGGAGAAGAAAATTCAAGGAATGCAGAATTGCGGGTTGTTTAGAATTTTGTAAGAGAAAATGTCACACCGCCGTGGCGGGTGTGAGGAATTAGGAATATATGTATCTCAATCTTACCCGAGAACGGTCCATCCCTCCATCTTTTTCATTTTTTAAATCCATTAAATTAAATTTCGTGCAAAAAAATAATTAAATTTTGGATATAACCCGCACGAAATGAATTCAAGTGAATTTTTTCTCATATGGATTGGGAGTAGTGGATTGCTAAATAAGAAAAGAAAACTAATAAGAGAAATATATGACCCATTTTATGCTCTTCATTCATCCGAATTTGATTCTGATACTATTTTATCATTTAGTATCTTGCTCTTAATATTATTTGTTTTATGCCTATATTTAGACCTTTTGTATTTATTTTTATATAGAAATTTTAGAAGAGGGGTTGGATTCACCTACAGTTTAAAGGCATAGTGCTTGAACCTACTCTACAGGGAAATTCAGGACTGACAGTATATATATCTCCACCTCAATTTGGGTTACCTCTATATCCCAAGCTCTTGGGTGCCTCCCCCAATACCATGGGACTCGGATGCTCTCAGAAGCGGCTCTCTCAGCGTCCCTCAGTAGCTTTTGATCTCAGCCGTCCAAAAATCGATCCAAGGGTTAAGAATTTATTTTAAAAGACCGCATGCGGTAAATATAATTTTTTTTTAAAAAAATGATGTGTCTCTTTCTGGACAATTGGATCAATTTTTGGACGGTCAGGATTCAGGAATACTGAGGGGAGGGATACTGAGCAAATCTGCTTCCCAATACCATGACAGCTAAAGGAATCGAACCCTCTCCATTTATGAGGGTGTCTGACCCTTCGACCATTTAACCAACAAACGAATGTGACCCTTTGTATGTTTCCTCTCCCCACAAGCATAGGCGTACCTAGATGTAAGATTAGGGGGTAAGTTTCCACCCTTGAATTTGAGATTTTTTTTTTTTGGGGGGTTGTTTTTTTTTAAAAAAATAATAAATAAATAATAATACATGTTTGAATGATTGTCCACCCTTAAATTAAATGCTAACCTTTAATACGTTAAGATTGCACTTCATAATCGGATAGAGGATGAATGATTCTTTAGTGTTTTATATTGAAAAGGATGTATTTGATAGCATTGATAATAAGATAATTATGATAGAATTTCAAAAAATAAGGGCTAGAAGGATGACATTGTAATTATTTTTATTGAAATATACTTTTGTTATTAAAATATATGTGATTGAACTTATTGAGTTTCACCCTTCATTGTAATTTATGTAATGCATTTCTAACAAAGATTTAGCCTTTTACTTTTTTAAATGACAAGTTTGTAAAATAAACCGCCTCATTTATTACATCATCGTATTCACTTGATTTCATGAATATTTTTTGTATATTCTTTTCTTTTCTTATTTATATTCTTTTTTTTAAACGTATTTAAAACTTTCCAAAAAAAAAAAAATTTAGTTTTTTCGAACCCCCGATCCCCAAATCCTCCCACCACTGGTGCCCACCATTCATAAATTTTATGGGTCTGCCGCTGCCACGACTTCACAAATTATATTATTCATGTTTAGCCCCAAAAAAAACATTATTCATAGTAAATAATGTATGGTAGTTATCTTTTTAATGTGTTACTATTAAAAATATGTTTATTGACAAATATATATATAACGTTTGTTCTTAAGAAAGTTTCTTGATAAAAAAAATTCCTAAAAAATGTATTCTTTTGAAAATAAAAATATTGGTTAAAATTTAAACATTTTTTAAATATATTTTATAAGTAAAATTAGGCCACCCAAATTTTTATATAGGAAGTAAATAAGGACTTAAAAAGTATATAACCTAACCATTTCGTTCTAATCAATGCCTCTAAATATCTCTTATTATCATTTTTTTTTAACAGGTTGTCGACTATTATTCTCTAAAAGAAAATTTTGACATGTGACCTAATCCAATGATATAAATACTTTCCATATGAATCTTATTCCATTCGTTTGGGAAAATCCTGAATCTTCATTCCATTCAATTGGCGTGTGGTCTAATTTATTATTTTTAAAATTAAATGGAAATGACATAAATATCTATCTAAATTTAAAAAACGTGCTGCTAATTTTTTATTGGGTTTAATAAGTACAGATAAGGTTTTCACAAATTTCAATTCAAAAATTTGGTAAGGTTTTGAATCCCATTTCTGATAAGAATTTCATAAGTTTCGATAAAATTTTCATAAATTCCAATTCAAAATTCACCATTTCTTTGTAATGGAAAGGTATTTCCCGCTTCTAATAAAATCTTATAAAAACTTGTTAAAACCTTATTTAAACTTGTGAAAACCCTTATTAGAAGTGAGAATCAATACCTTATCATTGTAGCAAGTGGTGGTTTTAGAACTAGAATTTATGAAAATCTTTTTAGAACTAGTTAAAACTTTATATGAATTTGTGAAACATCTATCAGATGTGGGAATAAATACTTTAGCTAGCAAGTGGTGATTTTTTAATTGGAATTTGTAAAAATCTTATCTAAGCTTGTTAAACCCTCATAAAGATGGGAGCGCATTTTTTTACTCAGAGAAATATTTTTGTCATTTCCATTTTGTTTTAAAGAGGACAAATAAGGCCTTTACACATAAACATCCCAAACATTCTTTTGTCTTTTAATATTTTTAAAGTTCATCTTATTCAAAATTCCAATAATGTTACCAAATCAAGAAAATATAGGGATTGAGATGAAGAGGTGAAGAAAGATAAGAGAGAATTATAGAGATGGAAGGTGGAGGAGAACTTTTATTCACATAGCATTTTCTTGTGCATTCAATCCTTTATGTTAAGCCTTTATATATAGTTCACAATCCTTTCAAGAGTTACAATGTCATAAACATAAGAATTAACCCACATTATAATGGAGTTATAATGTCATAAACATAAGAATTAATCTACAACATAAAACTACATAAAACCATGGGAGGTTATCGGCATTATGGAATCCTAAGAGACTATGAACATCCACTACCACAATATTCATAACATTCCCCCTTGGATGTTCATAAGCAAATATTGTGCCTCATGAAAACCTTACTAGAAAAAACACAATGGGACAAAAACCTATTGAAGGAAAAAAAATTATACAATACATATTGAAGCTGCCTCGTTAAAAACCTTACCAAAAAAACTCAGTGGGACAAAACTTTGGTTAAGGAAAAGAGTACAACATGGTCTCTACTCCCCTGGATGATAATATCGTATTTACTCCCTTTGATAACAACATCAGTTTTACTCCCCCTAATGATAATATCACATCCAATGTATTTTTGAACATTTCTTTCTTTTAGCTGCCAAACTATGAATGATGCATTGTCACAAAAGGTTCTACTAAAATGTAGTCCTTTAACATATCTTTTGGATATGTTAAAATATTAGTATATTCTGCCTTTATCTTATTCATTGTGGAAACAATAAAGGAAAATTATTCTGAAAATCACAAAAATGTATCTTACATCCACATATTCAGTTTGTTTTAGCAAAATAATATCATATAATATGTTTATAAGACTAATCACACCACATCTCATTCTTGTTTCCACTGTGCACCTACAAGAACTAATTTTTATCAATAAAATCATAATAAAGACAATGTTAGCATGATACATAAATATTCTCATAAAATATAAGGTACTTCTAGACCATGAAATTCAATACATCTTCACAACAAAATTCACCGTGGCAAAATATGTGATTTTGAAATCATTGATGCATCCGATAACTCGATCTATAAGTCAAGTAAAATGTAAAATTACTCATTTTTCAATCCATTATATATGATTGAATTATTTTCAAATCCGCATAACATTTTGTACATACGTACATACATACATCCATACATACATACATACATACATATATATATATATATATATATCGCATATGGTGGCTGAGTTTTATCAGTGGGATGTCTAGGCCATAAGTCCCGTGTGTTGAGGCAGGCGATTTGCCCCACAGTAGGCTACCATATGTGTGATTCTCTAAAGCATAAGGTTTTACGCAAAACCCAGATTCATCACATAGTACCGCCTTATGTGCTAGTGTTTAGGATTTTCAACATTTTATTCTGAGCTGTCTAGATTAACGATTGTTTGGATAACGTCCTATTCATCCTGAAAGGGAAGAATTTGGGTGAAAATCTTTAACAATGTTCAGACGTTCAGATGGGAATGTTCTCATCTTACTCTTCTGATCTAAGAGCATATAATCTAAAGACTCTAATGAATGGCCAACTAAATATTATGATCGGTAAATTACAGTAAATATTTAATCAATATACCCCTATTTTACCTAATGGTAATGATACTAATTGAAGGGAGATTTACAATTATTGTTTATCTCGTTTTACTTTTCTGCTGTTTATTTATCTTGTTTATCAATTTTTGTTCTTCTGCTATTTATTCTCTCTGTTGTTTACATTTTCATAATCTCTTAATTATGTCTTCTCTTTTTCGCGGTTTTCATAAACGTTCCTCTTCCTCCGATTCCTCTTTCTCCTCTCTGTCACATTCAATAAACTCTTCTTTAAACCTTGAGGATCCAAAGTCCTCCTCCCATAATATTTTTAATGAAGAAATCCAGTTTAATAACATCAATCAAAATGTTGATAATTGGACTCTTCCTCAAATTGACCATAAAACCCTCTTCCAAAAGAATAAGAAATGGTTTTTCCAGTCAGATTATATAATCAAAACTGTTGAAGAATCAATTCCTATTCATCCTGAAAATGAAGAATTTTTCCTTCTTTCTCCACAATCTCTTTCCAAGCATAAGGAAAAGTACAATTTTATACACATCGGTTGTGTTCAAATTGCACTTAAACCTCTTGTGCGTAAAGGGTTAAACATTTCTCGGTCTTGCTTGTCTTCGTGATAACCGGCATAATCATTTTGAAGATTCCTTTCGCCGCGGCCGAATTTGGCCTCCATAACGGTCCCGTTTATTTCAATTGTTACCCTACCCAAACTATTGATTTAAACGATAAACATGTTCTTGAAGCTTTGAAGCTGAATCTTTCATTCAGTGGATTTTCCATGAAGCCTGGATCTATTCCTGTTACCCTAATGTATAGGATACAGTATAAGGTCTCAAATTCTTTAGCTTCTTCTCTTCTTCAACAACCAACGGACAATGGTCAAACTATTGTCTTCCTCACAGATCCTACAAACACAAACATTACTATTCCTCGAACAATCCTTTGGAAGGATGTTCACCTTCCTGAGACTTGGGTGATGGAAAAAGCTGTACAATCTATACCAAAACTCACTTCTCACATAACTAAGATCTCACAAATGCAATCTGGAACTGTCCATCTTTCCTTTGACAGATCTAGACGATCAAATTCCTCTTCTTCTGGATCTATGTCTTCAAGATATGAAGATTTTAGATCACCAACTCCCAACCTTCCACAATATTCCTCTGATAGGCCTACTCCCTCACCACCTCCGGTCATTCATCTGCCACCACCTCCTTCTCCTATCACTCCACCTTCCTCTTTTCCTCCTCCAAACTCAGAAGAGGATAAGCCTAATGTTGGAATACAAGGAATTGATAATTTTGGTACAATTTCTCATGCAAACTATCAAAAAGAGGATGATCTAGATTCCGTAGCTTCAATGTCTTATACGGATTTAGGTGAACCTCACTCTATTGGTGTTCTTGAACATCACTTTGAAATTGATAAACAAAGTTTGCAAAAGGAATTTTACTCGAAACAGAATGCTTTGCAAAGAAACTGGTTTTTAGAACATTTCAAAGGACCATTGCGAAAGCAGGTCCAAGAAACTTTCTACAGTTTCCTTGACAAGTATGAGATGAATATTCCATTTTTTGATTGGTTTGAAGCTTATGCCTCACAACAAGGAATAGAATATCCATTTCAACAATCAATAAATATGACAAAAAAAGAGTGGAAAATTTCTGATAACCAAGTACTTTCTTCAAAATTTCCACCAAAAGGGGCATATCAACTTCCTGATATTTTCAACAGTAAGGATAGACTTGTTCTTGCTTCTCCTTTCAAAACTAGAACCTCTGATGATCCCCTAAATGCCAGGGACATCATCAATATCATGGAACAAAATAACTACACAAATCAGTATCTTCAAATTCTTGGAGATCATGTAGTTAACACTTCATCAAGCTCTTCATCTTCTAAACAAGTCAAGGTTGAAGAATTACCACTTAAACAACCTCTGTTTAAACCTTTCAAGATTGATCCAAAACTAGCAACAAGCATACAACAAAAAACCAACGCTAGTGTTATAAGGCAAATTGATCAACGATTACAACAACTAAAGCAAGATGCTAAACCAAAAACTCCTCTTTCTGAACTACAACGTAAAGTTATTCCTGACACCCCTCCAGAATCATCTTCTTCAAATAAAATTATGAATTTAGAAAAACTTTTTGATTCTGATTCTAAATCTGATTTTCAAATAAATCATCAACGTTGGCAAAAACCTTCCTTTCAAAAGTCTTCAAAGTTATATTATCCCAAGGCCAGTCCTTTAGATATTTTAACTGAAGAACGACATGATCAAACTTTTAAGTCTTTCAACTCAAATGACATCTATGAATGGAATATAGATGGACAGAGTGAGACTAATATTCTTCAAATTTTACAACAAATGACTATGGTATGTACTGCTTACCATACTTGAAAAGTTTAAGAGACATAGAAATTACTAATCTTTTAGTATCCGGTTTTTTACTGGTCAACTAAAAGGTTGGTGGGATTTTTATCTGTCTCATGAAGAAAAGTCAATCATTTTTTCTTCTATCCAAACTAAGTCAGATGGAACTCCTATTCTTCATAATGGAGAACCTATTTCAGATTCTGTAAATACTCTTATTTTCACAATTATTAAACATTTTATTGGCGATCCAACTATTTGGCAAGATCGCTCTTCTGAATTACTTTCAAACATCAAATGTCGATCTTTATCTGAGTTTAGATGGTATAAAGATACGTTTATGACTCGGGTACTTACAAGAGATGATGCCAATAAAGGTTTTTGGAAAGAAAAATTTCTAGCTGGATTACCACAATCTTTTGGTGATAAAGTTAGAGATAAACTAAGAACTTTATATGATGGCAAAGATCCCTTATGATACTTTGACATATGGTGAATTGATTGCCCATGTTCAGAAAACTGCTTTAAAAATTTGTCAAAATGATGGGATCAAACATCAACTTTCAAAAGAAAAGAGTATAAACAGAAAAGAATTAGGATCTTTTTGTGAACAATTTGGTCTTCCTTCTTGCTCGAAACCCAAATCGAAACCCCATAAAACTTTTCGTTTTGACAAATCTTTTCAAAAATACAAACCTTTTCGTTCTTCTAAACGACCCTATTTTAAGGAACAATTTCACAAAGATTTCCAAAGTTACCAAAACAAACCTAAACGAAATTTTCGTTCAAACTATAAATCTAAATCTAAGCCAAATAAATCCTCAAAAGATTTTTCCAATAAAAACACTACTTCTTGCTTTAGATGTGGGAAAATTGGTCATTATGCCAAACACTGCCGTGTCTCTACAAAAATCAATGAACTTTCCCTAGAAGAATCTCTTCGACAACAAATCAATAATCTTCTCTTAGAAACAAACGGATCTTCGAAGATGATACTACTTCTTGTTCATCTGAAGAGATCAACCAAATCCAAGATGATGAATTCAATTCAACTTCTGAAGAGGATTACCCTCAAATAAATGTCATTTCTAAGGAGCATGATCTGCTACTTGATGTCATCAATAAATGATAAGCATATATTTTATAATTAAATAAGTATAGATTTTGAGATATATTGGATTGAATTTATTAATATTATACTTATTTAATTATCTTTTATATATTTATCCATCTTTTAATTAAATATAGGATAAAAGAATATTAGGATGAGAACATCTATTTATATCCTATTTTATTTTGCGGGAGATATTTTATGATCTAAAAGAGACAACAAATTAAATTAAAAAGGATAGAATACAATATATTATATTGTTATAGTATGTTGGAAGTGACGTAGGGACCACACAATTCAATGAAGCAGATCACGTGCTGTGAGCCTGTGAGCTTGAAAAGGATATGATATATCCTTTAAAGAAAAGAAAAGAAAGACATATGAGATATCTTTTACAATTCAAGAAGTAGATCACGCACAAGGAGGCCCAACAAGCATAACCTAGTGATATATAATTGAGAGCCGCACGCACAGGGGGAGGACGCACAGAATTAAAGAAGGAAGCACGCAAAGCACAAATATATTCAAGAGGCAGGGAAGATCAGCACACAAGGAAGTGGAGCCAAGACGCAGAACGAGAATTCGAACGGCAGCAGAGCGAGAGGAGCATTGAGGGATTCTTTGAGTCTTGATTTCTCTTTTCTTTCCCTTTCCTGTCTGAATCTGAATATTATTTTACTTTCATGAATTTTCTTATAGCCATGTGTGGCTAGATTTCTTTTCAACCTAGAGAACCTATGAACTTGTTTGGGTTCTAGGTATTATTTCCCACTAGTAGTTTTGATTAATTTTATTCAGTTTATTTATTCTTGCTTTTCTTGCTATTGCTTATTGATTGGCCACTAGTAAGCATGTTTTGGGGATTTAGGGTTGAACTTGGAAGAGAGAATCCTAAATTGACCTTGGGATTAGATAATGTGGAATTAGGTTTAAGTTTAATAAAGAATTAGGTTTTAATCTAATTTGCGTCTAGGATAGGAATATACCTAGAAGCTCCGCATAATCAAATTAGGGTGAGTTCGATCTAAAACGCATTTTAGTTAATTGTGTGAGGCATTACATAGTTAATTAAGATAGGTTTATAAATGGACCGGAAGGCATTTATAAACATTAATACTCTAGGTTAGCTGATTAGGTTAATTCAAAATTAAATTAGTGGGATTAATTCTAAAAAACCAACAAGGGATTAGTGACTCTAGGTTGTATTTCTTGATATTGGAAATTCGCTCTTTTCTGAAAAGTCTTTGCTACTATTATTTCTTATTTATTTTCTTATTGAAAAAAATTCTGATTTTCTCAACGTAAACGAAAAAAAGGAAATTTAACACCTAATCACTAGTTTGACTGAGTCTCTGTGGGAACGATAATTTTCTTACTTACTCTTTATTACTTGATACGGCCCGTGCACTTGCGGAATTTTTAGGTTTAAAGTTTTGCCCTACCAATAAACTTCCAGATTGTGATAAAAGTGAGTATCTTTCTAAATTTAAAGATATTTTCTCACAATCTTCCCCTCTCTCTTCATCTTCTAATTCTAAACTATCGGTTCTTCAGAATACTTATGATCTAACCAAAACAATGGAGAGATTTAAGCGTTTTGTCAAACCAACAACCATGGCTGATCTTCAATTTGAAATAAACAATCTTAAAGTTGAAGTTCAACAACTTAAAACCTCTCAGCAGACTCATGAGTCCGCTCTTTTTCAAATTCAACAATTTCTTTCATCTCCCCAAATCCTTCTAATGAGAATACTGATCAAGTTTTAGATAAAGAAGAAAATGATAATGATCCCCTTGAAGATCCAAATTTAGAAACTTCATTTTTAAACGTGATTTCTAAATGTTTTACCCAAAAATTTTATATTAAAGTCAAGATTATTATCAATGATTTTATTCTTGACCAACCAGTTTTGTTTGATCTTCGGAGCTCAAGCCAATTGTATTTTAGAAGGTTTAGTTCCAACTAAATATTTTGAAAAAACTACTGAACGGTTTATAGGTGTTTCAAAGTCTTATTGCCCTGTTCAGTATAAAGTTTCTAAAGCAATTGTCCAAAATGATAATTGGCAACTCCAAGTTCCTTTCATTTTAATGAAAACAATGGCATCTGATATTATCCTCGGAGCACCATTTGCTACGATGATAATGCCATATTCAACTACTTCTGATGGAGTTACAATTAAATATTTAGGGAAAAATCATATTGAGCAAAATCAGATCAATTTTCTCAAAGAAGAAGTCTCTTTCAAACGTATTGAGCACCAACTTCAACAATCTCTTGTTCAACAAAAAATTCAACTTTGTTTGGACAAGATTCACCAAACAGTTTGTGCCGATTTACCTAATGCTTTTTGGAACCGAAAGCATCATACGGTAAGTCTTCCTTACGAACCAAATTTTTCTAAGAAACATATTCCAACCAAAGCTCGAGCCGTTCAAATGAATCAAGAACTTCTTGAAACCTGTAAAAAAGAAATCCAAGATCTTCTTGACAAAAAACTCATTCGACGAAGCCAAAGCCCTTGGTCTTGTGCAGCTTTCTACGTCAATAAAAATGCGGAAATTGAACGTGGAACGCCTCGCCTTGTTATAAATTATAAACCTCTTAATGAAGCTTTGCAATGGATATGATATCCAATTCCAAATAAAGCTGATTTACTAAAACATTTACATTCGCAAAGATCTTTTCTAAATTTGATATGAAATCTGGATTTTGGCAAATTCAAATTTCGAGAAAATGATAGGTATAAAACTGCGCTTTTGTTCCATTTGGTCAAGTATGAGTGGAATGTTATGCCTTTTGGACTTAAAAATGCTCCTTCTGAATTTCAAAAGATTATGAACGAGATCTTTATAGATCAAAGTCAGTATATTATTGTTTATATTGATGATGTTCTGGTCTTTTCAAATTCATTAAAAGATCATTTTAAACATGTTTATAAATTTATTCGGATCATGAGAAATAAATGATTTAGTTGTTTCCAAACCAAAAATCAGTTTATTTCAAACAAAAATACGATTTCTTGGACATTGGATTTGTCAAGGAACTATCACACCAATTGAAAGGGCAATTCAATTTCGATAAGTTCCCGATCAAATTCTTGATAAAAATCAATTGCAAAGATTCTTAGGATGTTTAAATTATGTTCTTTGAGTTTATTCCACAACTTAGCAAATTTTCTAAACCACTCTATGAACGTCTACAAAACAATCCTCCTTCTTGGTCAAATGTTCATACCCAAATTGTTAAGCAAATCAAATAACAGGTTAAGGAGCTTCCTTGCCTTAATCTTCCAATCCCTTCTACCTTCAAAATAGTCCAAACTGACGCTTCGGAGTTAGGTTACGGTGGTATTCTCAAACAACGTCACGACGGTAAAGAACAAATAATTTCTTTTACGTCTAAACATTGGAATCCTGCCCAAAAGAATTATTCTACGATCAAAAAAGAAATTTTGGCCATAGTTTTATGCATTTCAAAATTTCAAGCTGATCTTCTAAATCAAAGGTTTTTAGTACGCATTGATTGTAAATATGCAAAAGACGTTTTGCAAAAAGATGTTAAAAATCTTGCATCAAAACAAATTTTTGCCAGATGGCAAGCAATTTTAAGTGCTTTTGATTTTGACATTGAATTTATCAAAGGTGCTTCCAATTCCCTTCCTGATTTCCTTACCAGAGAGTTCCTCCAAGGTAGTTCTAAGGTGAGCCAAACCAGTGAGTGAAACCTAACCTACAAACAATTTCCTTTTCCAGAAAATGGTCAAGAAAAAGAAACCAGGGGATAAACAAGTCCTCCAAGAAGAGGATGATAAACAAACCATCTTCCAAGATGCACAAAGCCCAATCTCTGAGGCTGACCTCCAGGAGATAATCAAACAACTACTGCAGCAGCAACAAATTGCTCCCCAAACACAAGGAGCATCAACCAGTCAGTCAGTTCCCCAAACACAAGGAACAAGACAAACACGGTCACAAACAAAGTCTGGGTCATCAACCCCCCAACCAGGGTCATCTACTCCAAAACAGTCTCAAACCCAGGGACTTATTTCTGTTAAGCCTGGAAAGAAAACAATTGATTCTTATGTTAAGAAACCTCCAACCCAAAATTGGAGTGAAGTATTAACAAAGAAAGATAAAAAAACCCAGGCTCTTGATTATGATAAACTTGCTTTATCATTAATTTCCCCATCATCGCAGGCAATCAACAAAAAAGAGTATGATTTTGCAAACAAAGAATTTGCTCTTCAATTAGCCCACCAAAAGCCATCTCAGGTATCTAAAACATTAGCAGTAACCACCACTTCTGCTACTAATCCAATGGATACTCCATACATCAAAAAACAACACGCTGTATTGAATATCCTACAAATTGAACCTGAGTATTTCTTCGAAACACCAAACCAGGTAGCATTAAATGTTTTCCCTACTGGATTTCATTTTCCCCCTACCAGTTTTAAAAAAAATCATGAGTTTTATGAGTTAATTTTAGTTGATTCTGGATCTATTGATTTAGTTCGGTATCAATCAAAAACAGATCAATCATTAATAACTCATTCAACTTTCCAAATTTTAAATGTTCTCACACCAACACAGTGGGGACAAAGTTTACATCAACCCAAATCATTTTCCAAAAAAGTTTTAGATCTTGATGGATATACCCTTTGAGATTATTGTGATGCCTGGTATCATATCTTTTGGGATCAAAACAAAATTTTTAAACATACTTGGTTTATTTATTTCAAACAAAAAACTAAGTATGAATTTCCTCAATGGTTTTTGAGATGGTGGTATGTTTTTGGACCAATTTCTCGCAATCTTTCCACCGAGAAATCCAAAAGGCATTTGACCATTTCAAAAATAAGTTTCAAATCAATGAAGATCCTTTTCCAATTGATCTTCATTATTTTTCAAAATTATCGTATCCTGGATATTTTCTTGGCAATCTGATTTTCTCACATGGATAGAAAATCTCTGTTTTACCAATATTACAAAGACAACTTTTTGTACGTTGGTGGGGGAAATATAGACAAACAAATGCAGATTGAAAAGCAGTAGACCAATGGTTCAGAGACAATCCAGAATTCCTCTGTGCAAATGAACAAAGTCGATTTCTCAACCAAAAGAATTTTGTTCAACATACTCTTGCAGCTGCATCTAATAAACAAGATTGTATTAAACAACTCAGTATCCTGCTCAAACAACTCCAGCAAGATGAGACTGAGATGTCTAAATCAAGTGATGATGAAGATGATGAACTCATCGTCAACCTTGGAGAAGACTAAGATTTTGCAACTTTTGACGGAAACAATAAACAAATACGTTTCCATGTATAAAGTTGTAATTTTCATTATAAAAACTCTCTGTATTACAGTAGTGCTTGGTATTCTCACTAAAGCACCAAATCCTTGTAATATGTAGAGCATCGTAGCTAATTACGTATAAACAAACAAGACGGTCATCAACCGGAATCGTAGCAAAACCGGCGTCCGGTTACCATAACCGGAACTGTACAAACAGTGGTCTGAATCAGTTTTTAAGCTGAAGCTCCTTCAGTTTAAGAACAGGTTCTGATCAGCGAGCCCTTCCCTCTCTAGCCTCTCTCATCCCTCTTTTCTCTGCCTTCTCTCTACATTCTTTCCTTTCTCTCTCCTTTAAGCTTTCTTCTACCTTCTGCTTTCCTGTAAGTTTTTATGATTTGAATAAACTTGTGTTTCTTTATGTCTTGCATCTGCATCTCCTCTTTACTCTTCTCTCTGTTTATGAACTAGATCAGCGTAGTTTACTACCGATCTGTTTTAATTTCTTTCTTTCTCTTCAGCACGTTTAATTCCAGTTCTTTACTTATGTTTTAATTTCGTTATTGCTTTCTCTACTTCTCTGTTTCCCATTCTCCCTTTCCCCTCTGATCCTTCGGGGTCACTCCCCTAGATTGGTATGATTTTCTTGTATATGCTTCTAGCATTTTAGATCCCTCATATAAATTTCACTATTTAATGAGCCATATGAATAGACTGTATATAACAACATCTAACAGATACATAATTTTATTTTCATATGCTACCAAAAATACAAAATTATTGTATCTACTGCAAAATAGTATGTCTCATCATAGTCTTCATTAGAATTTGTTAAAATCTTTATTTTCACTAAAATATTTATATATTTCATATTTCAACTAGGACTGCAACTTCATAATTTTTGCATATCGAAATAATATAATCTCATTTTCACTATGTCTTTTCTCTTTTACTATTCTTTTTGGTCAATCTCCATCCTATCTACTTGCAAGATAAATTTATGCATAAAATCCTCACTTGATCATGTGAAATTATTATCAAGACCGTTGTTAACAACTTAATCTTTTCGGCTCCATTTTTCCTATGACATAATTTATTGATATCTATTTATTAGTTTTGGGTACATGAACCATTTTTTGAAGTTTTTCAATTAGTTATTTCTTGACCTCTTCTAGAATACATGTCTCCTCAATATGATCATCTTGATTATTTGCTCCTTTCTTTTTTCTTTTGGAACCGATTATTCTCTCATACTTCGGACATGTCTCTCTTTAATTTATACTAACTAAAGCATTTTCAGCTGGAATATGAGATTTAGTAATTCTCATTTAAGTCAGTAATTATATCTGGCAAATTTTATGAAACATTTCATGAATGTAAAACCTAATGAACTTCTGGTTCATATTGCTATATTCGAGGATCTATATTTAATAGTAATAATGCATGCATTTTGTTCTCTTTTCCAGCTATTCAATTGCTCCCCCTCATGTTAGAAAAACTTTGTTAAATAACGATCGACTAATCATACAGTATAAGTCTCTTAAATCTATTTATTTCCATTAGAAACATCCTTTTATTTCATTTAGAGATAAACAAGAAGGAGGAGGTTCTTACCTAATACTTATCTCAATTTCCTTTAAATATCCATCTATGTGCATTGTGGTGGATCAATAGGAATGCACATTTAAACCTTTTAAGATGGAATATACATGGCTTCTAACCAAAAGCCAATTTTATCAGGAGAATTTTGTTGACTTGATATATATAAGTGCCACAATATATAGGATCAAATATGCCAACATTGAAATAAAAATTTATTCCCAAAAGTATTGATCTAGCTATTTATGGAGACTTTGATGAATGATTTCTGGATCATATTATCTTAAAATTGCGCGCTCAATATAATGATTTATTTAAACAATATTGCAAACTTCAAGTTGCAAAATAATAATAACCACAGATGTATCTATCAAATTCATTGAATACTTGTATGTCTTGCATGCTATTTGAATGTGCTCGTATGTGAGTTTGATATATTTCGAGAAATCATAATTTGTGATACTCTCATAATCAAATTTCTTTAAGAACAAGCAAGATATGATAATTCTTGAATTATATCATATGTTAGCTTTTCATGAAGAATCTTTTGGTTTTTCAATGAGTGTCATACGTAATGTTTTATATATGACTTAGATGATCAAACATGTCATATCAACAATAAATTTGTTGGAATCAATAAACTGCTGGTTTACTGTGACATGTTGTTTAACAACAAACTTTTCAATTTCCATATGATATTGATATAAAATATCAATATGACATCCATTTTTAGGAGATCAATAGGCTTTGTAAGGAAGTATATGAGAATTTTTTTTTCAATATTAACTCATACTTTTATTATAACAATCCCCCTCTCAAGTGTGAGTCATATAAATACACTTCTTTAATTTATTTCTATATTTCAAAGACAAACTAATATATAGTAAGCCAATAATCTATCTTTCACTTGAAAACTCAAGTATTTCATAACTTATACAATCATGAATTTTTGGGCTATCACTTAGTCCATATAAAGGGTCAAAATATTTCATGATCAATTCTTCTTTCGCCCATAGAATTAAGAAAAATATGTTAGTTTTTCAAGAACTATATCGATTTTGTTACATATATATTCGTTAGGAACTAACATATATTATCACATTTTTATATAACTTCATTACTCATTAATAATAATATGCTTCAATTTTCCTCTTTTGATGCATACTCAAAGTATGAAATGTTTAGAATTTTCCACTATATAAATAAATATGAGGAGATCCATAGTTAAAATACATAAATATCTTATTGCAATGATTTGTAATGTTTAGGGGCTAAAATGAAATGAATAAAATCAATTTGAAGGGAAGGTAGAGACAAGTGCATTATAATACAAAATTATGAATAATTATGTTATTTATAGTCTTCTTTCAAATTTTCCCTACTATTTGAACATCCATAAACTTGACTTGCATTGCATACACATATTACAAAAATTGTCTTGTCTAATAACCTATTCATAATATATTATCTCATAAAATTCAACAAATTCTCATTTTCTCAATTCAAATTCAAATATGATATAATTATATGACTTTTTTTGTAAATATCACATAAACTAATTAATTCCAATATATGTCACATATATCATGATTGGGAGGAGATCCTCTCATTATCTCTTTTCTCATGAGCCCATTTGGGCTATCGATTGAGAAGAGAAGGGAAAATTTAAGGAATATATACAACTTGATGATGCTACCTTTCAGATTGATTTAACGGACATGATTTATAGATTATGAGGGATGATAAGAAAATGGATGATAATGTATGACACTTACACATATCATTAATTGAAAATGCTAAGGAGTAGAAGAAGTAATAAGACACGAAATTGATAAAGAAGACAATGGTTTATCATTACCAAAATAAAATACAAATTGCAAAGAATTTATATCTCTTTCAATAATAAACTGTTTGGGAATTAAGAAAGAACTACGTACACATATATACAAGGCAACATAATAGTGCTCAAGAGGAGAAAAGAAATGGAAGACAAAACTAAAATGAAAAACATGGCCAATAATGAAAGAAAGTTCCTTGATGTTGATGTATATGAGTTAGTGTTTGTTGAAAAATTTATGGTGTAACATACAAGTCCCAAGAAGAAAATAGAAGTAGGTTTTGTAACACCCCAAATTTCATACCACTTATTTGTGTCTGTTGACACGTAGTATTTAGGAAAACGATGTTGACAGATCAGAGTAAAGCGGAACGGAGAGCATGCACTAACGTTTAGACAATGAGTAGCTGATATAAAATGCCCAGACATATATAAACTGGTTAGCTTAAAAATCCCGAAGGAATATTCATGTGATACAATTAAAATGTGTATAATTATAACTCTTACATAGTAACTATACAATCTTAAACCAAGCCTTAACTAGACTTGTGGCTTGGAACCCAATACAGTTTATCATACCTATTGGCCAGGCTTGTGTTAGTCTGGTGGTAGTCTCCCCATCTTTCACGGTGACTAATTATTGAAACCACACTGACCAAACCTTTCTTAGTTTAAACACAAATAGAATAAACTAAGTTTATTGAATTTATACCAAAAACTATGCTCTGACGAACCTCTTCTGGCATTCACTCTGACCGGCGCCTCTTCATGCTCCATCAATTGGTGCCTCTTCTCGGCTCCGTCCATCAGTGCCTTTTCACGGCTCTTTCCACGTTGCATTCTCAGGTCCTGGCTCATTTCCTAAACCTTTAGTCATGATTGAGATTCAATACCCATTGAATCTCATGTTATAATTAACCTTTAAAGCAGATATAACAATATATGACAGATATTCACTACATACCAGCATCAACTATACATAGCACACAATAGATGTAAGGTTCACAACCCAACAATACATAGCACTCTACATACACAACATATGTAATGTCAACAATGTTTGCACTAACCAGTGTCACGACTCCTCGTGTCCTCAGCGCTAAGAAAACAACCATACGACATTATCATGACTATAACCCACACAAAGCTAAATGTATGTAAACATGTGACCTAAGCCTTATAACTTAGTCTCGGTGCATGGCCCAAGAGCTAGTCTTGCCCATAACTTCATGAATCATTCAATCATATATAGTCATACAAGATATAGGCGATTAAAGTTACAGTACACGTCCGTACTTTTCACCGCGTAGTTACCAAAACGTCCGTCCTTTGAATCCGACTTCAGACTTCCCGGATATCCTATAATGTTACCGTCGGATTATTTCCTTTTCCATATATTATATGATATTGTGATAAATATCATATTGCTTAGAATAATATCCTAAAGGGTTATTTTCACATATTTTGACATTTTTACCCCTAGTGGATTATTTATTTCATTTTTACCCTTACATTTTATTAAAAACGCAATTTCCAGCATTTTGCTCAGATTTTTCACTAACTTTGAAAAATCATAATTAATTCTAAAAAATCATTTTTGAGTGCTTCAAAATTCCTTAGGACCCTTGACATGTCTATTTTCAAGGAAAAATATTCCTAGAAGCTAGAACATCAAGAATCATTCCCAAAGATAGGGATGGGATGAGGCTTCTCTCGCTTTTGGCATAGCGGGCCCCAGCGGGAGGCCTGTACGACGAGCTATTAGCTCAGTGGTAGAGCGCACCCCTGATAATTTCGTCATTGTGCCTGGACTGTGAGGCCTCTCAGCCACATGGATAGTTCAATGTGCTCATCGGCGCCTGACCTTGAGATGTGGATCATCCAAGGCACATTAGCATGACGTACTTTCTCTGTTTGAACCGGGGTTTGAAACCAAACTTCTCCTCGGGAGGATAGATGGGGCGGTCGGGTGAGATCCAATGTGGATCCAACTTTCTATTCACTCGTAGGATTCGGGCGGTCGGAGGGGACCACCACGGCTCCTCTATCTTAGGGTACTCTATAAATAATAATATACAACTTATTTCACAAAATATTTTTATTAATTCACTAATTATTAATTAAAATTATTATTTACTATTTTTATTATTTATAATTAATTAGAATTATTATTTATAATTTTAAATATAATTATAATTTTTTATTTATTATATAATCAACTGACAAATTTGATTGCATTAGATAGGTAAATAGTTTCCCAACTGCTCCAATCCGGTACATTGTTTTAAAAAAAAAATTCTTATTTTGGTAAATTTCCCCCAGGTTTAACATTTTCAAACACCGTTCAGATTTAAATCCAGTAAACAAGGTTTATCTTCAAAAATTCATATCTCCTTGTCCGAGCTCAAAATGTTTCATATTTTATTTATTTAGAAAGCTCTAGATGTCTACTTTATTCCTGTAAAATTTCATGATTTTATGACTTTATTTGATGCATAAAATAATAGCATCAATGTTCATTGCCAGCATAAGATTTAAAACTGGAAATTCTACAATTTTCATAATCTTGTTCTATTAATATCTAAACTTATTTTCCCAACATGTTTTTACCTCATTCAGCATTTTAAATGCAATGGAGGCCTAAAAAAAAGTATAGGAATCTATTCCCTAATTTTCTAGATTAAACCACAATTTTACTAAGAACTGGCTTAAGAACTCACCTTAAGTTCTTGAACTCCTTCTTCTTTTCATGAATTTTGATCAGCTCTCGTTCTTCTAGGATCAGCTGAGTTTGTGATGTTGGTGTGAAGTTGAAGAGGGGAAGCCTCTATTTATAGGCAAAATTCAAGGGTTAATGGGTAATTATCCAAGCAAACCAAAACTCCTTCTTTCCAAACCATTGATCTCATTTTCACTTTATTAAACTCAATCCCCTCCATTCCTTGAGCTGGTCGACATACTCCACCTTTCCTAGCCATTTAATATGTTATTTCATTAGCAAATATCTCTTGGTTCACTCCTCTAATTGGCTAGTTGCAAATGTTGACTTTTCAAAGTGGATTTGTGTGTTAATTATCATGAAATACTTGGCTTATATTCCTCCCCCTTGGCTGCACGTTTTTTATGACCCTTAGAGCAGATTTTATAAGCTTTAATTAACTCTCTAATTAAGTGTTTATATGCCCACTAATTACATGTTTCATTGTATCATTGGTTTGTTAGCTAACCATGGTAGTTAGTGCTTATTTAGACAAATATTATTTCATTATCTTTGGCTTAATTATTTTCAAATATAATCAGCCATCTTTTGATGCTTTTAATTTGTATCTAATTAATTAGGAGAATTTATGCAATTCATCTTAATTAATGCAAGCTAATTTGCCAATTTGCTAAATTGACACTTAATTGGATTAAGTGTTTTTATAACTTTTCCATGGCTCTTTTAAACTTAAAATAGTCATTATTTTATGTGACTCTATGTCACATATGTTAACCAATTTAATATGGTAACATATTTCTAAAAATACAAGATTTTCGGTAAATCGAAAATCGGGTATTACAAGTTTGACGTGGTAAACACCATTGATGTATGAATAATATTTGCGTACATTATATACTTAAAGTTACAAATAAATTGTACAATTATACATAAAGAAGAAAATTAAACAACTTAATTGTATAATTGAAGGTTATATGAATAAATACTAGAAACCATTTAATTTTGGAGTTATTAGGCACAATGACAATAACCATGAGGTAGAATCCTAAAAGTCATGGAATTATATGAACATCCACACATTATAACATTTAAATTTAACTTGCAAATAAAATGGCACAATTTCAAAATAATCAATAATCACTTTTTGGTTTATTTGAGTTCATACTGTTAGATATGATTAGTTTTGATGATATCTTATATAAATGTCATTCTTAAGAGCAAAAAGGTTGCACACTACATTTACATTATACTTTTACTAATTCTTCTATTTAATGTAGATGCAAAGTTTAATAATGGAGATTGATCAAGAAAGGAGACTAAAGAAAGACGAACTTGCACTGGAAGTCTCTATGATCAAACAGAAGTTAGAATGAAACTTCATCATATTTAAGCTACAGTGGAGTATACATGAATAGTGCTGATACGGAAAGTCGACACATTAAATTCTGGAACAAGTTCAGCATAGGCTCAGCTTTATAGATATTAAAGAAGATGTAAGAATGATCAAGAAAGTAGATTGAAGAAAGAAGTTCTTGCACACAATATAATGAGAATATCATAATGTCAAGGGAGCAAGAAGTTATCAAAGGACTTTGGGAATAATCAGAAGAAGAGGAAATGTTGAAAAAGGTAGAACTTGCAAAGAATGGTGAGTTCAAGTTGAATGACGGAGAACGTTCAACAAGAAGAAGTACTGAATCAGAGAAAGAAATTGAATCAAGAAGATGTGAAGTTAAATGATGAAGAATGATCAAGTTGGGAGATGGAAAAAGGAAGAACTTGTTGAATGGAATGAAGATATCATTATTCGAGTTCTTATATTGATGCTAGAAGCCTCCAAGATCATATGGAAGTTGGAATCGCTCAATTCGGAGCTAAGGTCAGCAAAAATCGGCTTCAGGATGAGAAAACTCGAGTAAAGAACTCAATACTCGAGTTTAGGAGTCAAAACTTGAGTATGTTCATCAATACTCGAGTATTGGAGTGTTTTCATCATCTCTGGCGTCTCTAGACTAGGAATACTCGAGTATTCAAGTCAATACTCGAGTATGCAGTGTTTTCAGCATCTCTGGGGTCTCTGGACTGTCAATACTCGAGTATCCAAGTCAATACTCGAGTATGTAGCGTTGATCAGCTCTGTTTCACGTTCAGCATGGGCGACATCTGG
This sequence comes from Acacia melanoxylon, assembly GCA_019022615.1. Lineage (NCBI taxonomy): Eukaryota > Viridiplantae > Streptophyta > Magnoliopsida > Fabales > Fabaceae > Acacia > Acacia melanoxylon. The sequence continues at coordinate 1,973,191 of JAFJYJ010000087.1, forward strand.
TAATTTGATGATATCTCCTAAACCAGAAATCGGATTGAAGTGAAATCAGTGGCATATAAAACTAGACTCCCAAAACGTCATTTTGATATAAAATTCAAGCCTAAAGGAGTTCATATGAGAGAGCTATGAATTGTGTAAGTTGACAGATAAATCCACGCCACACAGCAAACCTAGCTTCAATGTTTTGAGTGTAACTCACAAAATACAAATCCGATTGAGCTGAAATTAGTGGCATATGAAAGTATACTCACATAGATTTCTATCAAGAGTTAAATGAACCAAAACGAAGTTCAGACCAGGGAGATATGACCCTCGAAAGTCGAAGGTTTGTTCAAGAAGTTGCAATACTCGAGTATGTAAGTTCAATACTCGAGTTTCCATCAGACAGAGAGCAGCGAATGTTGGAGCATCTTCCAATACTCGAGTTTTCATCTCAATACTCGAGTATTGATCAGACAGAGAGGAACCTGGAGTTACGCAACAACCTCAATACTCGAGTATTCGTCGCTGGTTCAGAAAACGAAGTTCTAACGGCTAGTTTCCATCTGAGTCTAACAGCTATATTTCTTCATCCAACGGTCATATATTGATCTCTACCTATAAAAGAAGACAGATTCAAGACAGAAGAATCAAGACACAAACCTACAACTTCAAAATGCTCATACTCTGATCTTCATCTTATTTTACTCTTTGTTTTCCAAATGTTTACATAGTTTATCAGAGAGAGTGAAATTATTTGTAATGCACTTCAATGTTTATTCATTCACTTCGAGAGAGAAGATTTATTGTAAACATCCTACCATACTATCGAGAGTTACTCAAGATTGGGTGATCTGAGTGGGAAACCCATTGTATTGATTACGCTTGTAAGGGGAGTGAATCCTAGTGAGAGGGTTACTTGAGTGCGAGTGTGTAATCAAATGGGTGTATTGATTATAGCTTGTAAGGGGGAGTGAATCCTAGTGAGAGGATTACTTCGAGTACAGAGTGTGTAATCAAGTTGAAAGAAGATAGTGGATTGAAAATCTCAAGTGAAGCTTGGGGACTGGACGTAGGTCAAGGATTAGCCGAACCAGTATAAATCTCTGTTTGCATATTCTCTTCCCTTATCTCTTATATTCACAGCATACATATTTGATTGACTGTTTATTGCTTCATAAATCATTACTGTCGTACAAACTACTTTTAGTAAATTGCGAAGAGATTTTCAAAGACGATAAGTTTTGATTAGACACCCAATTCACCCCCCCTCTTGGGTGACAGCCCGGTCTTTCACATACATCACCCATGAGCACTTACTAGTATCAAAATATCAAATAATAATTCATCTCTCACAAATTAATCACAATAAATTTAAACACTAATCAAAATTAAATAGCCTTCAGGGCTTATAATTATTTCTTTTGACTTTACAATTTGATCATCTTTCTCCATAACTTATTGTTTTAAGCATCATAACTATTTTTGATATTTTTCATAATATCTTATGGTCTTGCTGGCTTCACAACCATTTTGATATTTACTTTCAATAAATTGATACATATTAGTCTATATGACTTCTGGTCATATTATACCATTTTTTTTCTATCCATATGACTTCTAGTTATAGTATAACATTTGCTCATAATTTTAATGACCTTAGAAATGTTATTATTTCCACGACTGTGGTCCAATAGCCAAGACAAAATATTCTTGGCTTTCAACTATTAATTCCACCAATGCAATGTGATCATGGTCATTATCACTCTTATAGACATGTTCTTTGCTTTCAATAGCATATAATCAATTTCTCCAAATATTGGTCTTTAGGACCATAGCAAAAATCTTACAAAGTTAAAAAGTTTTTGTTTTGTTTGATATTTGAACTTTTTAGCCTTCAGGCTTTGATATTTGTAACAATTAAATCATCAAGGTGTCAAAGTTTTTCTTGTCAATCATGCCATTTAATGAAACCAATAGCATTATTTTATATAAGAACTATTATAAAAGTGATGTGACTTTTGGCAGCTGATCACAAAGATAAGAATATTATGACTTATGACCTTTTGATAAAATTAAAATATTGTAAAATAAATTAAGTAAATTCAAATTTATAATCAAATATAAACAATAGTTAAGCCTATGATCATATAGATCACACTATATGGTCATATATAATACTCTTAATATTAAACAAATGAAAATAAAATATTGACATAATGATATAACAATAATATATTAATATTAATACATGAATGTAAATAAAACAACAATAAAACAAGATGAAATACATAGTATAAAATAAATAAAATATAAATATTAAATAAATAAATAAACAAATGAAACATAAATAAAATAAAATATTAATACAAACATAAAATGTAAAGAATAGCATAATATAAAATAAAGAAATATAAATGTTGCACAATAAGAGATTCCTGAAAAATAATAAATAAAAGGGCTAAAGTATATTTTTAGTCCTTTAAGTTTACATGAGGTATATTTTTGGTCCCTTAACTTTATAAAGTAAACTTTTAGTCCTATAATTCTAACACCGTTAATTTTGCTAACGGAAAATTCAAACTTAAGTGATAATAATGTAATTTTAAATGATGATTGTGTAATTAAATACTATTAAACTTAAATTAAAAATATGGTAAATTGAAAAATATATAAAATTTGTGTAATTAAATGCTATTAATCATCACTTGAGTTCGCCACGTCAGTGTTTTCCGTTAGCAATATTAACGGTGTTAGAATTTTGGGACCAAAAGTATACTTTATAAAGTTAAGGGACCAAAAGTATGCCTTGTGTAAAACTTAAAGGACTAAAAATATACTTTAGCCAAATAAAAGTTTAAAAAAAAAAAAGTTGCTAAGGAAAATAAAGCAACAAAAATATGCAATCTTAGCCAAGGAACCCGATGTATAAAATGATCCATTTAATTACACATAATGGCTTAGATCATTTCAGATAAATCAAATAGATATGTAGTAAAATAATTTAAACCAACCATGAGAAAAATAAACCTTCGTTAGAGCATCGTGTTGGTAACATGTTATGAAATCATGAAAATATTAGAGATTGAGATTAAGGGATAAAGAAAGATAAGAGGGAATTGTAGAGATAAAGAGTGGATGAGAACTTTCATTTACATAGCATTTTCATGTACGAAATCAATTATTTAGGTTAAGCCTTTATATATAGGCTCTCAATCCTCCAAAGAGTTACAATGTGAAAAACTTAAGAATTAACCCACATCATGATCATGATGGAGTTACAATGTCATAAATATAAAAATTAATCTACAACATAAAACCACTTAACCATAGGAGGTTATAAGTATTACTCCCTCTGATCCTTATTATAAGGCACTAACGAACAATTCTCACAAACCAGTAAAAATAATTAAAATCAATAAAGTTGTCCTACAATTTCAGTAACTTCCGATATTACCCCTACTAATTGCACTAAACTCTAATATTATATTAATTATTACTCTCACCCACCACCCTTATTAATTATGGGCATACATGTAAAAATAATAATTAATGTCTTTAAAAACAAGTAAATACCTTATAAAAATGATTAAATACAATTAAGATACCTTATAATAAGGATGACAAGATGGAGTATGTAATCTTAAAAGACCATAGACATCTACGGTCACAATATTCATAACAAATACTAGTACTTTTTTAATTTTTGAAAAAAGAGCCACAAATGTTTTGCTTATTCGGTTACTCCTGCTTCGAGATTCTATATATTTGCAGAAACAGTCGCGCTTTCCATGCAAGTGTCTGTTCCAGCCTTCTCTCTCGCTTCCCCAGTTAAATTCTCATTTTCACAATCTCAACGGCTTCGCTTTCTCTCTTGTCAGCCATTAGCAAACTCATTTGCAATTTGCTATTTTCCTTCTGGTTGATTTTTTCTTTTTGGTGTATTCCAAGTAAATTTTCTTCGCAGACTATATTCAAATTCCATAGGCTCAATTTCGACTCTTTCTGAGGTTTCCGGAGTTGGACTACCCAAGGGAAATGGATTTTGGTGAGAAAATCGTGTTGGGTTTGGTTTGAGAATGAATCATTGTTATGATATGGACGGTGGAGTTCTGGATTTAGATTCACTGCCTCCAAATGTCGTCGAATGCCGATGCCTATTGCTATCGGTATTCGATTCGTTTAGCTTCAACGCTGCATCCCAAGCTTTCTCTAAGAGTGTTTGTTCTTTCGTTTTGATTGGGTTTGATCATCAGCGTGGGCTTTGACCCCAAGCGTTATTGAGTTAACAACGAAAATCTAACAAAAAAAGAAATCACTGGCTTTTTTGTTTAGTTGTTGGATTTTCAGCCCGGAATGAATTCGTATGCCGCAGACAATGGACATGGGGCAGGGGAGCCTCCCCAGTTCGAGGAAGATTTTGTAGAGAAAGATCCTACTGGCCGCTATATTCGGGTACTTGATATTATTTGAAACTGTTGTTTTTTTATGTTATTTCTGTCTTCTATTATCTTCTGAGTATGGTGGTGCTGGATATTGATTTATTGTGGATTGGATGGTATTTTGGGTTGGTGATATTGTGCCCGGGATTTATAGCCTTTTAGTTTAAAAATTAACACTAAGCAATCTGAACAAGAGAGCAGACGCGTTATTAAATTTCTCATTGTTCTTTACTAGGAGACTATTTGAGATTCTTATTTTATCAATGAAGAATCTAAGTGACAACCTCAAAGTAAATATAATGGTAGACCTCTTTGGAGCCAGAACCTCATCCATTCTTATTTTACCCTTCTGCAATGCAACTATTGATTATAATGCAAGACAGATAAGTTGGGATGTGATCAAGTCTCCTGGTTCTGGTAAGTGTAGATACTGCAGTAAAACATCTCATATCCATTGTTCTGGATTGGGCCAACTAAATGGAGCTTGAAATGCTCCATGTGATTTTGGATTCATATCTACTTTGGGACTTGCCTTCTTGGTAATTTAGATAATGTTTGGTGGGGAAGCTTCAAAGACCTCTTGCTAAAGCATAACCATGGACAAAGACAATCTGCTCAGCTCTTCTTAGCAGATTTCTTAGCATCTATAATTCATATTTTCCCATGTTTATTTTAATTTTGTCCTCTTGGTTTTTTCCACAGTACAATGAAATCTTGGGCAGGGGTGCTTTCAAGACTGTGTATGATTCTGATACTTATCTCTTATTTTATTCTGTTTCCCCTCAATCTCTATGCTCATCATATCTGTTCTTTGTCTTATAGTTCTATTCCACCAAATGTATATAAAAAATGTGCAATATTTTTTGGCAGCAGATTACTAAAACTCATTATCTTTCTTTTGAGCAGTTATAGGGGATTTGACGAAGTTGATGGGATAGAAGTTGCTTGGAACCAAATTAGGACTGGTGATCTCCGGCAGTCAGCAGAAGATCTATCAAAATTATATTCTGAAGTTCATCTTTTGAAGTCTTTAAAGAATGAAAACATCATTAAGTTCTATAATTCCTGGATTGATGACAAGAAGAAAACTGTTAACATGATTACTGAGCTCTTCACCTCTGGAAATTTGAGGCAGTATGTGTTCTTGGTCACTTTTAATCTTTGTTTCTTTGTTGTTTGATTGTAATATGAGATTCAAATCATTATTTACCTTTGGCTAACAGATACCGGGAGAAGCATAGATATGTTGACATGAAGGCTATAAAGAATTGGGCTAGACAGATTCTTCGGGGCTTAGTATATCTACATGGTCTCAAGCCACCTATTATTCACAGAGACTTGAAATGTGACAACATATTTGTGAATGGAAACCAAGGAGAGGTTAAAATAGGAGACCTTGGCCTGGCAATTATCTTGAAGCAGTCAACAGCTTGCAGTATCGACGGTAACATGCTACTTTCCTTGTTTAGTTTTCAGCATATTGACTCAGTATGAAGTACTGAACTCGGCATTTATTTGTTGATCTTTTTTTTAAAAAAAAAAAAAAAAAAAAAAACTATAAGGCACTCCTGAGTTTATGGCTCCAGAGCTATATGAAGAAGAGTACAATGAACTTGTCGACATCTATTCCTTTGGGATGTGCTTATTAGAGATGGTTACTTTAGAGTATCCCTATATCGAGTGTACAAATCCAGTTCAGGTCTATAAAAAAGTAACTTCTGTAAGTAGCAATCATTAGCATATTTAATACTATTAACGGAATGCTTATAGTTGTAACTATTGCACTGATATCTTTTGTATATTCTTTTAAGGGCATCAAGCCTGCTTCGCTTAGTAAAGTGAAGGACTCTCAAATTAAGGAGTTTATTGAGAAATGTATTGTTTCAGCCTCTCAGAGATTGTCTGCAGAGGAGCTTCTCAAAGATCCATTTCTCCAAGTTGAGAGTCCAAGGGGACCAATTCGTGATCCTCTTCCTTTATCTTGTCAAACCCCAAAAGCTATGGATGTGTCCAAGTCTGATCCTCTCTCTGTGAACATAGATGTTGAATACAGACAGATTTTCAAGAGTACAGACACAGAAAGTAATTCTGGAAGTTCACATAGTCCTGTTCTAGAATTTCAGAGGACACATAAGAATAATGAACTTAGGTTAAAAGGGACCAAAAGTGATGATACCTCAATATCATTTAAATTGGGTATTGCTGATTTAGATGGTGAGCATATGCTCTTTTCTTTGCGTCCCTTTTTTTTTGGCATGCTTTACTCTACTTTCATTTAATTTGATCTTAACACGTTGTAGTTTTATTGATTCCAGGTGAGGGACAGAGTGTAAATTTTGACTTTTACCTTGATTCAGATACTGCACTCTCCATTGCCTCAGAGATGATTGAAGAATTGAAGTTGGCAAATCACTGTGTTTTCCCCATAGCTGAGCTTATTGATTACTTGATAATGAACCTAATGCCTGGGTGGAAGCCTTCTCTGATTATTCCTCGCGTGGACGAACAAGTCTCAATGGTGGGTCTTCAATACTTAGGGATGGACAAACTAACAACATGTCCATGGGATTCTATTCCAGATAGTGTTCCCTCTGGACGGAGTACTGATCAAAAGGCTTTGTGTGACAATGTTGATAATGCCAATTTTCAGACTTCTTCTTCTCTTGGTTTGGCCAAGAGACGAAGCACGTCCATGCCAAGCTTATGTCTATCCACCTTAGAGCTGGAGCCGGGAGATGCATATTTCGAGCATAGTAGTAACAGTGTTAGACGACATAGTGGTCCATAATGTCAGGGAGAAGTTGAAGTCAGAAACTTCAGTGTTTAATCCAGCATCTATTTTGAGCTTGACAAGTAAGCCTTCTTGTCTATCCTTGGCAGAAAAAGATGCTGATGTTGAGCTTAAGCAAGAACTTGATGCAATTTAGGCAAGGTTTCAGCGATGGTTTGAGGAGCTTTCTAGGATGAAATTGGAAGCATTAGAAGCTACCAGAAAGAGATGGTGTGAGAAGAAAAAAATTGGCCGCTTATTGAAGGTTAATCTTCTAGAATGAAATTTCTAGTTTAAAATGTTATTGTTTCAAACGTGTCTGACGTGGCTCTTTTTTTGAAAGCCTATTCCTTGCGAGACCTATTTTCAGTGTTATGGAAATCTAAGATGCTCTTTAAATATTACGAGTATCATCTAAAAATAAAGAAATCAAGATTAACGTTACGATTCGATTTCGCAAATCACACAGGGCTAATCAAGTTGTCTTCAATTTTAGTCTTCAATATTTAGTCAATATCACATTTTCATTATATAAATAAGAAAGAACTAAAAATCCATAGGTCGAAGATTCACAATGGTTAGTACATATGCAAATCATCATACGCTATTATTATCTCAACGATTATGCTTTCAATTTTAAACCATAACAATGATATGTAATGAATTGTAACATGAACAAGAGATTATTTGTATACCTGTAAGAATATTATCTTAAAGATTGTTGTTCCTTTGTTTTGCGAATTTTTCGTACACTAAAAGTATAGATCAGGCAGGGCCCCTTATTCTAAAAGAAACACTGAAGATGAATTAATCATCCTGAACATGATTTGCAAAATGTAAAACTTAATCTGAACATATATCAGAAAATTCTATGAATCTTTGATTTGTTATCATGAATTATTTTATCTTAATTTTTCAATCGATTCATTAAGTAAATCCTGATTAAATTTAGTTGAAATAATCATTACATCCACCTTCAATTTTCTTTTTTTTTAACTATAAAGGTACATTATGGTATTTTAACAACATTAAAAAATTCTTAATGAGACCTTTTGGCCTGATTAAGAATTTGTTAAAAATATAAGCCTGAATTTAGATTTTGGTATTTCAGATGGATTTGAATAGAATTATCCTTATTTTTATTTAATCAATAAGATACTCAACTTTATGTTATCGTCCCCATCTAGCATATGTTTTCAGCCCTCAATGCTGTTACCTTTTAAAACGTGCTGATTCAGGTCCTCTCTCAATCCTTTCACCTCACTTCACATCTCCCTCAACGATGGTGAGCTTGCCTTCGCTACATTCATCCGGCTTCCTTAACTCTCTGTTTACGGTTCTCTTTTTGTTGCATTCATTATTGTGTCTGTTGACTTTTATTAATTTCAAGTATCTTTGAATTGTAATCTGTTTAAGATATGAATCAATTTCTTCTTCCGTCCATTCTCAACTATCACGTTACAGTACGATCGGACTACCCTTTTGCGGTCTCATATTATTTAAATTTGAATTCTTAATTTATGTAGACTTGTTAACAAAATATTGATGAGAGATTGGTAGTTAATTAACATATCAAGTCTTATACAAGTTTAGCTTTCTTATGATGAGTTGTTTTAATCTATTTGAAAATATGATTTTGTTGTTCAAGATTTCATTTCTCCGACAATAATCCTTTATTTAAACTTAAATTCTTAATTAATGCACTGATTTGTAAGGGAATTATTAAATTAAACTAGCTTATATTAAATATTTACTTATATTTACCTTTAAATAAGGTACTAGTATATTCTAATAGGATCCACATCTTTCTTTTTAAGAATCAGAACATAGAGATTTTCGTTATCATCCTCATTTTTAGCCTGAATATGTGAATTTTATGTTTATTATTTTTAGTGTTACGATATTCATGCATCTAAGTTGGTAGGGGATGCAACATGATAGTCTTAAACATATGCATGCCTTGGGCGGCCAAAGATCTCTCCATGACAAGTCCATATAGCTGGTCCTGCACAGTGCACACCCTCAATCTGTGGCCTTGGGAGTGTTGGCGAGCTTGGCCATTACAAAAGGCGCATGCATGGAGGTTTCACTTGTGGCCTGATTGCCATATATTCACACTGACTAGAAACATGAGGCTTGCCATTTGTTCTACAACAGCAGATCATGATTCAATTGCGTCGTTTGCAAAGTGGATTTTCTCAATATTTTAATCTTAGATAGTGATGGAAAACCCACAAACAAGACTCACAATGTTGTCTACAGAGAGGGTTTTTATAATATTCCTGCTGAGTATGCATCTAAGATAAAATTTCATGTGTACGTAGCAGCCTTAGCTTGCAAATCTGCATGTGTGTTACTTCGTGTTGTTTACTTCTGAAAGGTGTTTAATAATTTTTCTATGAACTTAAATAGAACTTCAATTCATTTCTCTGTAGTCCTTGAGTATATATCTTTCTGTTATCGATATGTTGTTTGTGCCCGCGCGTTGCGCGGATTCTAAACTAGTATGACATAATATTACTCATATTGGATATCTAAAAATGATATTAAACAAACTAACCAACTTAGTATGTGTTTTAAGAATGTTAAAAGAAATGTTTTGATGTTGCTGACCAATAAATCCACAAAATTTAATCCTGATAATACATTCATTGGCCAAAATAGAATCCTACTGATACACTGATACATTCTTTTTTATATGGAATTTGGACAATTTGTTAAAGTCTTGGAAGTTAATGAGGGAATGTTTAATTTACAAGTTAAAATTTTGTTGCTACATTCATTGAACGACTTAACGTAACGTTCTTGGATTGATGGCGAATTAAAAAACAAATTGTTGTCCATTAATAGTAGGATTCAATGAATATTTTAGGAGACTCGGGCACACATGAATAATTGAAAGAGTGAGGTAAATGTATAAATGAAGTGAGGTGCATGTAAATTATCCAAAGAAGAAAGAGTAATGGATTCTCTTATGTACAATGAACAAAGTATATAAATAGGCTCTCTAATAATAATCATTCAAGTAATTCTATTTAAATTCTAATTTTAAATAGATAACCGTTTGGTTTATGGCATGTTGCCTTCCGGCTAGCTTACAAACGGAAGGCCAAAACAATAATAGACCTTGTTTTTTAGTTAATATGACTTTCAAACTTGCATCATTTTGTGACCAAACCAAACCACTTTTATATAATCAAGCACTCTCAAAAACAATGTCTATATATCCAACTCGCTCTTTTATTTCTCAATGATTGAGCAATATATACAACATCATCATTTGCAATTCACAAAACAGAGCCATATCCATATTCTTATTTCAAGTTCATGACAATGGCAGATTTGGTGGGATCACCCAACTGTATGTACTGCTGCTTTAATTGCCAAAACCAGATCGCTTTCCATGGTGATATCATTTCCATAGAGTTTCGGGTCAATGAATCTGTTTTCCCTTGTTTAACAATTTAATTTAATTTAGTTATATTTCAATAATATTATAATATTATTTTAAAAATATTATAACTGAGCGATCTATTTTTTTTTTTAATCTAACAATATAGATATGAAACTCTGAGAAAAAAGAAAACCCCAAGCTTCCATCGAAGGAAAAAACCCTAAATCATGATTTTAGAAATGCTTTTATAAGTCGATATAAAACTCTTTTTACGTGAATTTTGCTAAAAAAATCATTTCTACAGAAACTAACCCAAACACACAATCCTCAAACTTCACTCCATCACATACTCCTTCGGTTCCTTTTCATAAGATAGATTTATTGTATATAGGCTTAGATTTATGGCTTGTCTCAAAAAAAAATTTGTGAACTAAGGATTATATGGGTCCACAATAAAAAAAGAATGTGGAAATCAAAATATGAATTTTGTTGTGCATAAGTCCTTTTGGAGTTTACTTCTCCGCAGGTTTCACTAGTATGAATTTTGTTTTTAGGTGAAATAAAAATATCAATATAAATCAATAAAATAAAATTTTCAGGTATATTATTTATAAATTAAAGGGTGAGATCATGCAAACCAAGCCATGGTAGGGTTAAGTTAGAAAAAAAAATCTGATTCTTAATTTTGTTAGGATTTAAATTTTATAAATGGATTAAATTGCAGGCTACCTCCAATTAAGCTAGATAATATTTTAATTATGACATAAATAGAAACTGATTTTTCAACGTGATTTACGATGTATGAGATAAGTATGTGAGATGAGTTTTATCTCAACTTACATGAACGTGCTATTCTAACGTTATCTCAAACAGACCCTTGATAGTTTTGGATATCTGATATAATGGTATTTCAACAAGAAAGTACAATCGTTATTCACTTAAACAGGTTTATGCTATGATTATAGAAAATATTGTATATCTACCAACTTAGTAAATTTGATATAAAAGAAAATGTTTTGATATTGCTAACCATGATACATTCTTTTATTTTCTTTTTCGATAAAAATTGGACAATTTGTCAAAGTTTTGGGAGGGAATGTTTAATTTACCAGTTAAAAGCTGGATGGTTTATTCATTTAACGACTTGACGTTCTTTTTGGATAGATGGCCGATTAAAAAAACAACAACAAAAGAAAATTGTCGTTCATCGATTAGTTTGTGGAATTCAATGATCATTTTAAAAGTGTTCCAGGTACACATGTGATAATTGAAAGATTAAGATGTTCCTGATGAAAAAAGATTGAAAGGGTGAGATACATATACATGTTTCATATCTCATACAATAAAAATTATTCAGGCATATTTCATGTACAATGAACGAAGTAGATACCTACAAATAAGCTCTTCAAAAAAAGTATATATATGTGAGTTTGATGGGTGGTATATATAAGAAAAGAATTATAACAAATTCTTGAAGAGAATTCTAAAGAATTTCAAGAATCTCTACTAATTAGTAAGTTATTAGATAATTATTATTATTATTATTATTATTATTATTATTATTATTATTATTATTATTATATATATATATATTATATATATATATATATATATATATATATAAACACTAGCCCTATTTTTTACCTGGTAGGAAAAAAGACTTACGAGTAACCTGATGAAGAAAAGAAAGTCATCCCCTTTGTCTAAGGCAAAAATAAGACTTATCTCTAACCAACCAATAACGCTGATTCTATGTAAAAGGTGGAAAATAAGACTTACCTCTTATGGTACGAAGTTGCCTCTCAATAGTGAGTATCACTCAGCCTCAAGTTGGAAGACTTTTGGAATAATTAAGGCTTGAAATTAGGCTAAAGATTCTCCACCTGCCTTATTCAGGGAAGATTTGGTCAGAAATTCTCAATTTGCCGTATTCAGGGGAAGGCCTAGAGGCAAAGACCAGCTAAGCTGCGAGCCGTGTTTGAATTTGTGTAATTTCTTTTAATATTTTCATAATAAAAAAAAGTGGAAATCAAAGTTTGAATTTTGTTGAACTTGAGTTCTTTTGGAGTATAGTTGTCCACAGGTTTCACTAGTATGAATTTTGAATTTTGTCTTTAGGTGAAATCAAAATGTAAAAAAAATAATACAGGTGTTGTTCATAAATTAAGGGGTGAGATCGTACAAACCAAGCCATGGTCGGGTTAAGATTTTTAATTTATCTTCAAGATTCAAATTTTATAAATGGATTAAAAATATTGATGCTATGATTATAGAAAATATTGTATATCTACCCACCTAGAAATGTGATAGGAGAGAAAATGTTTTGATATTACTAACCCTAATATATTTATATTTTAGATAGAAATTGGACAATTTGTGAAGGTTTTAGAAGGAAGGTTTAATTTACAGCTTAAAAGCTTGCTGCTTTAATTATTCATTTAACGAGTTGATGTTCTCTTTGGATTGATGGCCGATTAAGAAAAGAGAATTGTCGTTCATTCGTGGATTAATAGTTATTTGTGGGATTCAATGAACATTTTAAAAGTAATTCCAGGTAGACATGTGAAAACTGAAAGATTGAAATGTTGAGACACATACATATTTCTTTTCTTATTCATGTATATACTACTATATTTGATGAACAAAGCAGTAAATGTATTCTCTTATGTACAATGAACAAAGTATATAAAAAGGCTCTCTAGTAATAATCATTTAAGTAAATTCTATTTAAATCTTATAAACGGAAGCTAGCTAGGCCAAGACAATATAATAGACCTTTAATTTATTAGTCAATATACTTCCATAAACGCATCATTCCCGGACCAAAATCACTTTTATCTCATTAATCTTGTCCTAATCAACCACATTTATCTCAAAACAATGTCAATCCAACTCGCTTTTTATTTCTCAAGAGATTGAGCATAAAGCAGAACCACACTGTCATATTTCTGATTTCAAGTGCAGAAGAAGCATAGTAGAAGAAAATGGCGGATTTGATGGGATCTCTCAGCTGTATATACTGCTGCTTTAAGTGCCAAAACCAGATCTCTCGCCATGATGATATCATTTCCAAACAGTTTCGGGTCAATCCATGAATCCCTCTTGCTTGTTTCTTTGTTTGATAATTCTTTGTTCATATACATATATATAATCTGAGAAGATTAAAAACAGGGAAGCCATGGAAGAGCATTTATGTTTTCTGAGGCAATGAACATAAAGGAAGGAGAAAAGGAAGAGAGGCAGATGCGGAGTGGGGTCTACACAGTAAGTGATGTTTATTGCAGTGACTGTGGAGAAGAATTGGGATGGAGATACATAAAAGCCTTTGATGAAAACCAGAAATATAAAGAAGGAAAGTTCGTGCTTGAAATCTTCAAGATTGTAAAATCTTCTGCTCAAGTTTCAAAATATAATCCTTGAATGTATATTTTCTAAATCACTCTAATTAGGTCCATCCTAATTTTTGGATTTCGCTAGATTTGTGGTGTTTATTTTTGTCCACTGTTATAAGTATTGTTGTCAAGTCTTGAGTTATTTCTTGAGCTACCGTTTTTTACGTTTTATACTTACAAAATCGAGTCGAAATTTGATAAATTTGTAACCATTGTAAAATCGGTTAAATTCATAAGTTTATATACCGAGTTTACCGTTTTTACGTTTCTAACTTATAAAACAGTGTTAACTCACCCTTAAACTCTTATTAAGTACTTCAATTTGAACATGCTCATTAGCTTTATATATAAATTTTATTTGTTAAATATGATAAATTATGAATTTTGATGGATTTAATTTAAATTATTTGGATTTATAATATATTTAAATTAATTTGTTATTATTTGTTATATTTTAATTATTTAATTACATATTAGTAATACATATTTAATAGTGAAAGTAAACTCTTACGAGTTTACTATTTGAGTTCAAGATGCGGTTTTACGTCACTGTCATGAGTTTGTTTAAACTCGCGAGTTTGACAACTTTGACTTATAACTTCTGACGAATAATGAGAAAATACTATCAAACAAAGATTAACCATTTATTTGTTGATCATCTTTTTGCAAATACATCATAATATGATGATTGATATCCCTAAATTGAGGTAGCATCAATTGAGAGATGCAAACTCTAATTGTTTAAAAGATGATGAGTATTATTGTTAACATTTTATTTAATTTCTAATGTCGCCAGCATATGTATGTTAACATTTTAAAAGGGTGAAAAAAAAAACCAAAAAGGAATAACCTCACCAACCTCTCCAAAAAATGATCTGGGATATGGGATGATGATTTTGTGACACACTACCTTTACTAAAGCATGTGTTTGTTAACAAAATTTTGGAGAAACATACTAATCTCTTTTTTGATAATTACAAGCCACAATGGCATTACAACAAACCCTTCTTAGGTGATTCTACCATTAACCCTAAATTCTAAGATTAATCAGAGGTGAAGACCAAGTTAATCTCCTTCATTTGATGAGGATCCTATCATCATTCATACTTTAATTTATACAATTAGACCTCTATTTACAAGGTCTTACAATAATTAACTACCTTCTTAACTAACTAATGACTTTATATATTTCCAACAGTATCAATGTGTAAATTAGTTTTATCTTGTTGATTGCTTAGTACTACCTCCAGTGCTAATTATAAGACCTAGTTGATTTTTTTTTGAAGAGATTAAGGAATCTAAATAAGTTACTTAATCATTTCATATGTTGTGTTTTCTTAGATTATATATTAGTTTATTAGTCAAATTATTTAGTTTGAAGAAAAAAATAAAAATACTCTAAGCGAATTTAATTAGCTTCCTTAATCTCTCTAAAAAAGTCAACTATATCTTATAATTAGGATCGAAGAAAGTAGGACAAAAGATGTCACGGCACATTGGAAAAAAGTTACAACATGACAAAGTTGGATCTTGTCAATATAGAATATCGATCAAAATCTCAATAATTAATGTGCAGATTCATTGTGTCCCCATGGCCTGAAGAATTAGGTACACTTTTAATTAATCTCCATAATTGAATGAATTATAATTAGTGTGAATAGTGAATAGTCTGCCGAAATAACTTTTTATTCTTTATGAACACCTCCACCTTGTGCAATAGGCAAGTGATGGACTGAAGGGAATGATTAAAGGCCATTGTTTGCATTTTTTTCAATCATTTTTTCGTTTTTTCATTTTCTTAAGAAAGTATTTCATTAATTCTCAAATTTTTTAAAGATTTCATAAAACATATTCGTACATTAAAATTAGAGTTGTTTTTAAAAATAAATAAGATAAGAGATACCTCTTAGATTGTGTCATATATACACTACACAACATAAATATAAGTAATACACCGTTAACCAAAATTAGCCTAAGTCGACTAATATTTGATCCAAACAACAAGTTGGTAGAATTTGTAATAAATTCAGCTCAGTGTTTGCTTCCTATGCCATCTTGGCCACTAAAATTAGAGTTATTAGTCAGATTTTTGAGTCTGTGTGGATTTCCAAGGACATGGGACTCCAAACAGAAGATACTGTATCAAGTTTAAAATTTCATAATAATGAGTGTATAACAGATCAGTACAGGCGGAGGCTTTTTGATGAATCCAAGTAAAGTAGTGAGCAATATCTTGTAACTTCTTATTATATTCCACTCCCCATGTTCTATTTTTACAACCTTATTCCTTTACATTAAAATACTGTCAATTATTAAGTTGTCAGCATTTTAGGGCTTAACAAAACACTACCTGTCCCTTATGTACAGGACATTGATTTAGTAAACTTGATAATAAAGCACCAATTAAAAACCCTGATATGCATGATTATGCTTGAAAATTTGATTATATATTAAGTATTCAAGATGTGTGTGGCAAAAACTTTGTATGAAATAAAAATTGAATTCGGACCCATGACAATTCTGCAATTGTGATTTCCTCCCAAAAAAGATGGAAGGAGGGACTAAAAACTAGAAAAGCCAATGAGTCAAAAGTTGAAAGACTAAAAAATTAATTTCCCTTAAAAAAAAAATTCTTCATTTCTATTTTTTTAAGGCAGAACTCACAATCCCTTCATTAGAAAAAGTGAGAGGTGTTATTGAACCAAGAGGGTTTTCGACTTTTCGCAGATACTTCATTTCTTAAAAATATAAAATTTGAAATGAGTGTATGTTGGCCAACCAAACAATAAGAATTTAAAATAATGATACATATTGAATAATAGGAGTAATAGTATTTTTTTAAAAAGCATGGAGAGATGAGCACTTGAGCAGATATTCATATATTGGATTTGGATAGATGGCAGGTCAAGATCAGCCAATAAATAAGTAACAAATTTTGGAAGATAGCCTCATGCACTTGGGAATTATATATTATATCCGTTCCTAAATATAAAACTCATTTAACTTTATTTAAAATATCAACGAAGCTAATTAAATTACTTTATATATTATATTTATAGTTTTTTCTTCAAACTAATTTGTCTGACTTATATTTAATTATACATAATATATAATATGATTAGTAACTTATTTAACTTCCTTAATCTTTCCACATAAAAAAATTAACTGTGTCTTATATTTAAGAGCGGATAAAGTATTATTTTTGTGTTTAATTTATTTGCCCGAGATCTATATTTCTTTAAAATAAATGTGAAAACGATGTGGGAGTGGCGTATGGGATGATGGAGGAAAGAAAAAAAGAAAGAAAGAAAATGTGAAAAGATCCAAATAATATTGTCGTGTGTGGGGAAGAGAGAAAGAAACAAAAAGGGAGGAAACTAGGGAGGGCTTATCTCTATGGTTTGGTTACAATAGGGGAATGGGAATGTGGAAAGAGAACAACATAAATATTGGAGTGATTGTAGGCAAAAGAATACACTTCTTCTCACATAAGACTTACTCAACTACCTCACCAGAATCAAGATACATGGTTTAGACATTTTGAAAAATTTATCCAAATTAAAAACCAGAAATTGCTTCTTAAGAAGCAAAAAAGCATCAAATTTCAAATAAAAGGCAATCTCGAGAAAAAATTATAATTAATATCTCATTTAGGACTTGTAATAAGGACCACTCGTTTATTCTAAGAAAATGTTTTATATTAAGAATAAGATGGAGTAATAATGTTTTTGAGGTTGATTGGGACTTGGAAGACCTGACAAAAACATGTATAAATTATATATATATATATATATATACACACAAGAGGAAGAAGAAGAGGAAGGTTCATGGAAATGAAGGAGGAAGGTGATGGAAACAGGTAAGGGCATCTGATTCAATAACCTATTGAGAGGCCAAGAAGATGACATGGTCTTTGGCACTTGGCAGAATATACCTCCACCCAGAAGCACCTTCCTAGAAACCCCCCTTCCTCTAATTATTTGCCGTCCTCGTATATCTAAAATGTTTGTACTCGTCTTTAATATAAGATCTATTTGACTGACTAATTATTTTATGGTTCCTCTCATCCTTGACTTCTCACTTTGTTGTTTGGAAATTATGTGAAAATCTGTGAGCAACCCTCTGCAAAAGCTGAAAGTGCCAATAAGTTGCATTATTTTACTGTTTGTAAAAATGATATATACTAGTTTGTTATGTATTTCACAAATTTTATATGGATTATGCTGAATAATGGAGTGAAAACTGAAAATGATGGAAGGACAGGTAGGGCCCATGGAGCATATGAATCTCCATTTGGACAAACCCATGGTACGAAAACGCTACCTTTTACATTTCTTCCAAAAGCCATTGAAATAAGAACCTTACAGGCTTTGACATTTCTATATTATAAACTCACCCATCTTCCTCCTTCCCTATTCATATATCCATTCATTCATTTCTTTCTTCAATACTTGAAAACAGAGCATCAATGGAAAGAAAAGAAGAAACAGAGAACCAAGTTCTTCCCTCCACGAACTCCGAAGAATTCGAGGACTTGCTTCCAGTTATGGCGGAGAAGCTTGACGTTGAGGCCTTTGTTTCAGAACTTTGTGCTGGTTTCAAGCTTTTGTCGGATCCAGAAATGGGTCTGATCACAGGTGAGAGTCTGAGGAAGAACTCTGCTTTTTTGGGCATGGAAGGGATGAAGAGAGAAGAAGCAGAGGAGATGATCAGGCAAGGAGATCTCGACGGAGATGGAAAACTCAACGAGACTGAGTTTTGTATTCTCATGGTTAGGCTTAGCCCTGGAATGATGCAGGACGCTGAAGCTTGGCTTGAAAAAGCACTTGATCAACAATGCTCCAACTCTGAATCTTAGAGACAATCTGTTTTTCTTTTTGATTTCTCTGTTCTCAGTCAATTGTAAGTCTTGTACTATCGTTCCCACTTTCAACTTTGATGATGAACATGATGAATCAGTGTTATGTTTGAACAGAATTTTATCTTATTTGAATTCACATCACATATTACTTGCTAATACACTTATGTTGTGATCACTTTGGTGATATCTAGATAGAGGTTTGAAGAATCATGGTTTTGATTTTTATTGAAATGTCTCTTTCGTAACAACTATCCACTATCTATTATTAATGACTGATTTATATTTACTAAGTTGTCATCTTTAATAGGGGTAGCTTTTCTAAATGGATTAGAGGGTGTACAATTTTATTAAATGAATATCAAGCATGTTTTAATCAATCCATGATTGGTTCTTATGAAAATATTTTTCTATACCGGTTACGTTAAAATACTTATATGTCATAAAGCAATATATTTTTTACAATTTTTTTAAATCAATTGAATTTATGAAAATCATCTAATCTTTATTTCCAAGGAGTCGTCAATAATATGATTTTGATTATTCATAGATATTTCTACCTCCCATCCTTTTTCTTAGTGTAAGACTATTTTATAGTTCAACTTTTTTATTAAAGTCTTATATTAAGGATTGAAGATTCAAGGAAAAAAAGGATGGGAGGAAATATATGATTTTATTATTTAAAATTTTAAACATACCAAAGAAAAATACGTGCATCTTGTTAGATTATATAATTATCACACAAAAAATCTTGTATTGTTATTCTTTTTTTTTTTTGGGGGGGGGGGGGGGGTGGGGAATCATTCTTTTATCCTCACAACTACCCCTCTTTTTCAGGACTTGGCTTTTTCTCTTGTACCCTACCTATCTTTTTCCTTTTTTTTTTTCCCCTTTCTCTACTGTTTCTCTACTGTTGGATTAAGTTTTCAAAAGTTTAGATTTATCATATGATAAAAATATTATTTTAATTTTACCTTAAAGATACAAAAATAATTTTAACTTTTTAAATTTATTTTGTATCTTATATATATAAAAAAAATTTGTATCTTTAAGGTAAAATTATAAAGGTTAAGTAGTAAATTTGTCTTAAAAATATACATCCGAGGCGATTTTGCGCTCTAAAAGTTTTTTTTTGGCTCAATATAACATCGAAAGTCTAAAAACGTAGAATCTCGCCTTTTCCGTTAAAAAACTAACGTCAACCATTAAAAAAGTGACATTGACCGTTAACTTTTTAACGGAAAAAAAGAATATCTACCTTTTTTAAAAACACGCTACATTGCCTAAAAAAACTTTCAAAAGCAAATTGCTCCTCGACGTGTATTTTTAAGGTAGATTACTATTTAACCCAAATTAAAATAATACTTTTATTATATGATAAATTTAAATCGTTGAGATCTTAATCTGACTATTTATAAAGAAAAAGGATGGAAGGGTTTCATCCCAATTATTGGAAAAAGCATACCTATAATCGGGTAAAAATAAAACACGTTATATCTCTCACCTTGCCAATTCTCTCTTCCATGTAATCTCATGGGGGTCCAACCCAAAAAAAAAAAAAATCACTATGATTTTGCGGTTCCCAAGGGTGATAATCCATAACACTTGTACCTTCGTGTTTTTTTTTTTTTTTTTTCCGATTCAAGTTGTCCCTTGCTCAGCCTAGCAACGGTTAAAAACATCAATTTTTGTGAGGTTACCTATAAATATGTTTTATTGATAAGCTAATATCTGCGCAAACGGGATCGCTTACGTTGAATCCCATGAAAGAGACCCAAAACAGAACAACAGACATGTAACGATACAATACAATCCTCAAACTGAAAAAACAGTCAAGCCCATCCACTTACCATGAACTTATAACTAAGACTGATCTCAGGGATAAATTTGTCTGTTTTCAATCTTTTGATGATTGGTACTATCTCTAGTAACAAACTAGATCTTATATTAAGGAGCAGAGGTAGAGGTAATATATATTATTGTAACCCTTCAACTAGATTTGACAAACTTAAACGAGTCCAAGTGCATATTTGGTTTCATGCAGGAAACTCTCATGATTTTGGTAGTTTCTAACCTGAAATCAAACCCGTTCCAAGAAGAAAGAATAGACAAGAAAGAGAACTATAGTTTTTCCTTTTAGACAAGGAACAAGACAATACAAGTAATGTACAAGCTATTCAGGACGTTCAAAATATAAGCCCTGAGTAAGCCCCAACGCCAACAGTTCATGGAGCTGCTACTTCTAAAGGCCAACAGCTCAACACCTATAGTACATTGTCTATATGATTTTTACATGAGAAGCAACAAAATGAAATGGCTCGACATCGATCAAATGTTCACAAGATTCAGAAACATCAAGTTGGGTTCCCTTTGAAGCTGAAGCCATGTTAAGCTGTTGCAGAGATGGAATAATGGATAGACGAAGCAAATTATCAAGAGATAGGTATACCAAATCAATCACAGGAAGACACAAGCATATCGAAGGTGTGATGGAAAGTATGCCATATCCATGTGACTCTGAAATGATTCTGTTTATTCCTGCACTCTGAAAGTATATGTAATTCATAGTCAAAGCTTCGTTTTTTTTTATTCTTTTTGGGTTTTGGGTGGTGGGGTTATGCTCCATGGTTAGCTCCTTCAGGCATGGATTTGATCATGCATCAGTTTTCTTTAGAAATAAGAAGACTGATACTGAAGCACGTTTAAATGTGCCAAAACTCTAGCTGCCAGAGATCTCACACGATTGGTACCTCTTTGAGTTAAATCAACAAGAGGCATATGAGCTGAGGCTCCATACAACTGTTTGAACTCCGATAGCCGAAAAAACCTTTCTAAAGCATGCAGAGACTTCTCCTGTAGTCCGTGGGATGGGGAATTAAGAAATTTTATTATTAGTGGTATGACTTTTGCTTCTTCAAGCACTTTACTACCACCTTGTAGTCTTTCTCCTTCAACTAATGTCAATAGTGCATCTAAAGAAGCCTCAGAAGCTTCTGGATCAGATTCCCCAAGTGTCCTCGCTAATGGCCTCACTGCATCAGCCTCAACAAGGCAAAATGATGACTTCACAGTACATATTCCTCCATGAACTAAGCAGCTAATTTGTGTTGGAGCTGAGAAGCACCAAAAGCCATTGGGCTTGGACACTGGCCTGCTCAGCCCAAGTGAACTCTTTGAAAATTGAGCTAGAGATAATGCTGCTTGCCGTTTTGTTGATGCAGTTCCACATTCAAGTAACTTCACTAGAACTGATATAACACCAGTTTCAGCAGCAATCTTTTGCCATTCTGGGTTTGTTGAAGCAGTGAAATGACTCAAGGCCCCAATGGCATTTTCTATTAACTTGCTCTCTCGGTAATCTAAGTCCTTCAAATCTTGGAGGTAATTATATATGATAGGAAGTGCACCAGCATCTAGAAGCCACTGTGTGATTTGGTGATTTTTTGGAAGATAATGTACTATGCCCAGAGCGGATGAAATTTCCTCTTCATCTGAAGAAGATCTCAGGATCTTGAGCATAGCTTCAGCACATTTCTGATTTATGTTTTCCAGGATGCTAGCTTCTTCGCATACCAAGCAAGCAAACAGCTTTACAGCACTTGCCCTTAGGTTTAGATTTTCCTGCTCACAGAGCTGGACCAAAACTTCAAACACTGAGCACTGCATACATGAGTGAAATAATTTAAAATACTGAGATACAAATGAAATGATAGATGGAAATTTCACATTTATTAATTTATACTACTTCTGGTTCTTATTATAAGGCACAATTAACAAGAATTTTTTGTCCTTTTTATAAGGCACTTTCAAGTTTCTAAGGAGCATTAAATTTGTATTTCCATGTATACCCATATTTAATAAAGGTAGTGAAAGAGAGTAATAATTAATGTGATATTTGAGTTTAGTGTAATTGGTGAGGGTAATATTGGAAATCACTTTAATTTTAGGACAATTTTAACACTTTTAGCTGTTTTTATTGGTTCATAAGAATTAGTAGTAAGTATCTTATAATAAGGACCGGATGGAGTACTTCTCTATAAGATATAGGAGTTTAGGAAAACAAGAGCGGGAAGTTTGTTTTCTGTCATTTTTGCCCAAAGTGATAGAATTTCTGCATAATAGACTTGATGGAGAACTTGAAACCACAAAAAATTTGCTGGTTCGAGCATATACTTTAGAAAAAGCAAGACTTTTGCACTTTTCATTGTCTCTCACATAGTATGCAACATGCAGTATCATGGACCTTTTGGTCATGGTTACTAATATCATCAGACTTGCCTCCTATAAAATGCAGCCTGCCTTACCTACTTAGGAGCAAGTAATTCATCTGGCTATGGGCAAATTCTTATAGTTTCAGTAAGATTCATACCTCTCTTAGCTTGCTTCTGATAAATGAGGCTGATGGGGACTGACACAATGCATAGAAGGTCTGTAAAATGTTTTGCTGCACATCCGGCCTCGTGAAACTAATTAAAGAGAAGAGTTTTAAAGCATCTTCATCAGATTCTAACATTAAAGTTGGAGCCTTGTCATCTTCAGAGATTGTTGAAGCTGCAAGTTGCATGATTAGGGCTGATATGTGTTCCTTTAAACTTACAGATATCAAGCCAGGCTGGAATAGAAGGTCAAGTATAGGGCGTACTACACCTTGTCGAATCATCTCCAGTCCATTTTTCTTTAAAGTGGATAGGTTCCTGAAAGCCTTAATGGCCACTGTTTTCACTTGAATATCAGAATGTGAAACTAAATGAAGAAGAGGACCGAACACACCAGCTTCAAATAAGGATGCTTTATTGCGGTTGGTTAACTCCATTTCTGATAGAGCTGTTGCCATAGTCATTTTCACATCATCAGGTCCTACATAAAGGAAGAGATGGGTTAAGGCAAAGGCTTAAGATTAAGATAATTTGAAGTAGCATTTGAGATTTTCAGAACTTTTTAAGCACACTTTCTAAATAATGAAAAGAATATGAAGCCTTCCAAGACCCTAAGATGTTATGATTCCTGTATGAGAAATTCAGCATTGAGATATTTATATTTAAGAGTTCTGTGAAGCTTAATTTAGGTGGCTTATCTTCAAATTATATCAAAGATTCAATATTTAAACACTGCTTATGTTGTTTATAAGATGATGACATTCATAAGAAAACACTTTTGATGCATGATAGCGCTTCCATCAATCATTGCAGAACATAGCTGCAAGGTCTACCTCAAAACATAAAATAAGCCATCATTATCTGCAATTTCCCACGTGGAAGAAAGTTGAGCATGATTTAACATATGAAGTTTTGGTGCTTCATTAATAAAGCTTATTCAGTAGTGTCATAGTGAAACGACCAGGCATGCCAAAATTAATAAAGAAAGAGAAGAAAGCAAAAGAAAAGGGGGAAAAGTAACACATTGGCTCAGATTATGCAGAATAAAGATCAAACCTGTGGAAAGACGATGTACAAGATGCTGGAAATAATTTGCCCTTGCCATCTTTAAAACATTGTTATCAGAGTATGAAAGAATCTCCAAAAGCTCCTTTGCATTTCTGGCAGCTTCATTATCGTCACTGCTAGACATAGTCACAAGTAGTAGTATACAACTTTGAACCTCTCCAATTTCCTCTCGTACCAAATCATATTTGGATAATTGCAGCAGTAATTCCACTGCCAGCTTCCTTTCCCCCTCACGGCGCGCAAGTGAATGAACAATAGATGCAACTGCTTCATCAATGTGGGCAATTCTTTCCTGAAAACTCTTTTAATGTTAGGAGAAAAGATCTGTGAAATTGCAGAAGTTATAGATAAAACAAAGCAACATCTAATGCAGGCAATTTGATAGTCTCATTATGCTCAAAGTTAGGAATGAAAGTGTTTTGGCAATGTCTAAAGTTCATTAAGGGAATGGAATGAAAACGCCCCAAGAAATCTCTTTTGAATATTTTATATAGGGGTGTTCAATCCTAATGCTTAGAGAATAGAGATGACAGTCACTTCTTTTCATAGCTCATCATCCTGGAGAAAATAATGGGCGCTATTCTTAGAAAAGAAGGATGTACTTAGGGCCCATACTTTACTGTCCATGGATGTCTGATAGGCTTAATCATGCTAATTTTGGACTGTGCTATTGATTTATTGCTTATTCTTGCATGAGGAATCTGTGATACCCAGTAAATTTATGCATCAGGGCTGTCCATTGATGCAAGATAGACTGGATCATGTCAACTTTGAATCACTTTTCCTTTTTCTTCTTTTTTTATTCCTGGAGAGGCTCAAAAACTAAAGATTCAACAACTACAACAAGAAGTAGTCTTATCCCACTAGGTGGGGTTGGAAACTATAGCTTCGATTCACCAAAACATTTCCAAAAAGGTAAATTTCGAGTGAGGCTAGGCTCCTCTTTTTTCATTATAAAAATAGGAAAAAGCATTAAGGAGACAAAAAGATAAGCCAAAAAGAGTAGGGAAAATTCATTTAGTACCTTGGCATCATCACTATCCTTTGCCAACATGATAAGGATGGCTAGAGCGCGGTTTCTTACAACATGGTTTTTAGCACCAAGAATCTGGATAAGAACTGGTATGTAATTCTCCAGCACCAACCACTCTCTGTGCAGATCACTTTGTTCACACAAATCCTGTAGAGTTCTCAGACAATGTAACACTTCATCATCATTATCTTGTGAATGAAGTTTTTCTTTTGTCAAAACAATTGTTCTCATTGTATTCCTATCCTTCCACTCTCTTATTGACTGCTTCAAAACCTTGTTAGACCTTAAATCTGACGTGTCTAAAGGAGTCATGGTGAGAGGACATAGTCTATTTCCTTCAGCAAACCATTTTTCTATGGCACTTCTCTCAAATGTCTTACCTGATGAAGTTTCAACAGGATCCTCCATAACTTGCTTGGTTAAAGGGCAATAGAATGATTGGAGTGGCTCCAATGTTTGACTTCCCAAAGAGTTTCTCTTTGAAAGGTACTTAAGTTCCTTTTCCTTAGGTGATGATGCTGCATCAGCTCTCTCCAACAAAGCAATGATCTGATCCATATACAAGGCTTCGGCCAGGTCTTTCCTAAGGCGGCAATTTTCAATTTCAATCTTAAAATCTTCAAGTTCCTTCTTCAATGTTGACCTCTCGGCAATAACCCCAACAGCCTCAGCAATTTGGATCAGCAAATTATTTGCATCGGAGCGATCAACGCTGTTTTCCACTATCCCTGAGTCGATTTTCTCCAAAATCTTCTCTTCTGCTACACTTGTCTTAAACTCGGCTTTCTGCATATCATCACATAGTTTTCCAATTGCTTCAACTGCGTTAGAAGAAATTTCTGATGTGGCCAAAGGAAGAAGACCAAGTGCCCGGGTGATCTCACCTATTGTCTTCTGTAAACGCCTATTGATCGACATGGAGTTCACCAGCAGGTATACCTTGCTCCTTTTGCAGCATTCTTGAGTCAGTTTGTTTGCATCTCTAGTTTCACGATTCAGAACATCAATGGCATTGGTAAAGACCTCAGAATTAGTGACATTTTTTGTCTTCAATTCTTTCAAGATTGGTACAATTCTTTCCAAGTAAGCTGCAAGTTCCTTGAAACTATCATTCTTCACAAGGACTTCACTAGAACCAACTAATAACTCAGCAATAGTATCTATAATACAAGAAATGGCTTCTGATGCCATTTTCTGAATGAAATGCCAACTGGGCCCAGAAGTAGAATACTTTTTCCCCTTATGAAGCAATAGCACCAACCAATAATGGCAAAAGGACAGTAGAAAATTTTCCACAGCTTCAGTTCAGTCTCAAATGTTACAGACTTGGCATCTGATGTCAATACGAACTAAGAGGGGGAAAAAGAGCAAAGTCTTCATTAGTCACTGATGAATGATGATATTGCAGACAAAGAAACCAAAGTATTAATCTTTGAGTTCTTAAACCAGGCTTTATTGTCGGTGAAAAATGAGCCGTGTGAATTGAGGATTGTTCAAAAAGATATATCAAATACCCAGAAACAACACCCAAAAGCAAAAATCTTAGATAGTGGATTCAAACCAAATAAGGTATGGTTTATAGTTAGTTGACTTTTCGTGGACTTTTCTTAATGCCAAATAATATCATCATCTATACGAGACCTATCTTCGTCCCCATAGAACATCGATCACCTCTCCAATTTGTATAAACCTCCCTCCCCTTTTTTCAGGAAAACTATACAATTCACTGAGCAAGCATATAGAGCTACCATGCACGTACAAGGAAATTAACTATGAATAACGTCTGAGTTCAAGTTATTGAAGCTAAATGGGATAGAAATAAAGCTTTCTTGCTAATGTATAAGGGAAATAGCGGCAAAATATGGGTATCCCCATGGATAAACATACAGACAAACAAGTGGCAGAGTTAACAAATTTCCACGCAGGGAGAGAGTAGAAGATCGAGAAACCTGAAGAAAGCTGAAGACTTTTTTGGCATGAAATTTTCAGAGTCCTTTTTGAGCAATGAAATCTCCCGGAGAAATTAAGGTTGCTGACCAGAAACTTGCTCTAGTTATTGGAGCAAAGAGGCCTTCTGAAATCATTTTAAGCTTAAAGAGCAGAGCAGAGCAGAGACAGAGAAAGAGTCATGTTTCCCTTTCCTTTTTTGGGGCCCCCAAGAGGCATATCTACGTTTACTTCCTCCTGCTAGTCAAAACAAAAGTCACTATTTAAACAAAAAAACCAATGAAAAAATAGGTCATCGTCCTAAAACATAAGTAGTATTTCACTTTAGTCATTGTCTATATGCCTGCATTTGAAGAAGAAAGGTCATGAATATCCCTTAACCACGTCAATAAAGAAAGTGGTATTAGAAGTTCTTTCTCCACAATAGTGAGACCGACGCGGGGGCGAAATCTGGATTAGTTGAAACCGAAAGTTCTGATGAATCAGGTAAGATACCAAAAAAAAGAAAGTCATGAACACATAAGCAGTAATATATATTGATTAGTTAAAAAATAATAAAGGCCAAGGTCTGCAAAGTATTAATATACTAAAATTGAAAATGTAATAAAAATTATTATACAAGTTTATAAAATTTCTTTAATCAATAAGAAAACAGAAATTCTGTTATAGTTGAAGTATTAAATTATACTGAGATTGCTAAAATGTGATGAGTGTAAAACAAGTGGGATTGGGACAGAGACAGATATAAAATGAGAGGGCATTGGAGGAAGTTGAAGCAAGTTGTTGGTAAGATGCTATTGCATGGCCAAAAAATTCCAGGGCAAGCAATGTTGAATTCAAAAGCAGAGTACAAATCCTTAGTCCCGTGTTAATTGGGATTTTCTCATTCTAAGCAAAGACCAACTTCCATCTTTTCAAAGTGAAGTGTACCAAATGTTTTGGAATACTTCACATATAAAGTGTACCAAATCACTTTGACCCCAAAAAAAAAAGTCTACTAAATCTAATTTTTATATTCTTTAAGAAAAATTATGTTGATCAGAACATAATTTAAAATAAACATAATCTCTTAACTATTATTTTTAAAAAAAAAAAAAAAAAAAACTAGTTGAAAATTTTAAATTTAGACTATCAAAATTTTATTTGGGCGATCTCGATCTCACCGCAATGATAAGTATTGAAATTGATTAGTCCGTGGGTGTAACAAAATGCATATGCGCTAGAAGCAATCGTATTTTAATATAAATAAAACTCAAAACATATAATTACCATTTCAGGGTAAATAAGGTTTTTTTTTTTTGTAAGTATCAAATATCATAGAAAGTAAAATGATCATACCTCACAAGTCCACAATCATAGGAGGGCATGATTATAGACAAAGAAATAATGTTCGGTCAATCTTGGGCTTACATTTGGGTTGGCGGTAGGAGCGGTATGTTTTAAAAGCCTATATCGACTTTAAAAAAGCTCGGTGGAAAAAAAGTCGGGTTATAGATAATGATTTGTGTTTGGATTGATAGTGGTAGAAGTGGCGGGGCCCACGTCAAAAATTTGAAAGCATTATGGAAAAAGCTGGGTTCTTGAGCTTTTTCCTTAACGCGAGCTTTTGAGCTTTTTTGATGTTAAGTCAGGTGAAACTTAACTTAACGCGCAACCCAAACACACCACGCGTTGCTTTTTTTCCAACGCCATTAACTCTACCGCTAACGCTCCTAACGCTCTCTTAACGTTGATTCCAAACAGGCACACTATTAACCTTACAAATCTTGTTACAAACAAATAAACGAAAATAATTTCAATGTCCCTAAGAAAGATATTAACATACTTAGATTTTGGCCCTTGAGGTGACAATAGGTGCTTTTTTTTTTCCCCCTTTTGAAACATAAATTTTATGAAAGGAGTTGGACTCACCCACGATCCAAGGGAAGAGTGAAATCTACATTCCTTCCTCTTAAGTGATATCAATGTTGGGCAAGGCGAGCTATTTATTACTCTCAGACGTTTACCTAGGCACCCAAGAAGTAGGATATCTCACCCAATATCTTAACCAACTCTAAGATTAATTCCCTTCCTTTAATAAGAGTGTCTAACCCTTTTATCGGTTGAACCGAGACAAGGGGTACAATAGGTGCTTTTTAATGCAGATGGTTGAGGTTGTAGGGGGAAACAAAAAAGGAATAATTTGACATAAAGATGAGCCACTACAAAAGCATGTTTTAGAAATTGGGTTGCTCTCACTTTGTTTCCCATCTAACTTGGACTACAAGAATCTTTGCTCCCACTGAACTTATTTTCTTAGTTATGTCATATATATGCTATATACTGTTATCATTTTATTTATAAATCCTTTTTAACTAAATCACACCTATGAATGAGAGATAGTTAACTCAATGATTATAGGATAAATTTTTAACTTTACCCTCATTTATGAATGAGTATCTTTCAACTATTTCTTCTCTCTATATTTTCAGTGGTACAATTAATATGGGTAAAATTGTTACAATTTCATTTATTACCTAAAAGAAAACTTATAAATACGACTAATTTTTTTGGTCAAAATAAACTTATAAATAAAACCAGAATGATAATACTTTAGTTTATATTGGTGAATGATCATGCAGTCAATATTTTTATTTAAAACAATTCAACATTTCATTTGTAAAACTGCGCCCAAAATTGGATGTGGAACCACTAATCCTATTGTATAGGAATAAATAAATACTTTTTTTTAGCATGTATATACCATGCATATTTTAATACAGTCTTTAAAAATATGTGAATAGCTCTTATTTAAAAATATGCTCAGAGTAATTGCCTCCAATCATAAATATAAAAGTTAATTAAGATAATTGTTTTAGATTTAAAATATATAACATCAATCTCATCTGTCTCACACATTAATTACTTTATTTTTAAATAACTCTTACAAGTTACAACATTTCATATTTTAATATTTTAATAAATTAAAAAATATTTTAAGAAATTTGACTCAATTTTTCACATAAATAATTAATCTAATTACCCTTTTAATGGTCAAACCATATGTTTAGTCGTGCATCAAATTTCAATTTAGCCCCTTAAATTTTAATTTAAATTTGCTGAATCGGCGTTTTTCTTTAAATAAAATTAATAGAGTTAATATTAAAAGATAAAAAATGTACTTTTATAATTTAATAGATTAAAATGAATCTTGATTCAGATTTAAAGAACTAAATATATATTTTAATATTTTTGATTTAATTAATTAAATGTTTCACATACATAGGGAAATAATCTGACATACTCTTTGCCTACCTTAAAAGACACACAAGGGTTAGGTTTATTAAAAGAGATTAGTCCCTTACAACGTGACGAACCAGGGTTTGAATCCTCATTGGGAGAAGTATTCGCATTTAATACCTGATAATACCTAAAATGAAATTACTTTTAACAGGAAGATATCATGCTTAGTAAAAAAAAATCAAAATCAAAATCAAAATCAAAGTCACAATTGCTTGTGTTTGGAGGGACAAAAGGGGTGTATAGCATGATTGCATTGAAGAAGAAAATGATCATATTTTAAAAACTAATAGAGATGTGTCCTGTGTGTATCCCCATTCCTAGACAAAATGATTCACATTATTATTGATTATTGGTTGTGCCTCCTCTTGTTGCCTAACATCTCCTAAAATCAATCATTTTTCTCTTCCACCATTATGCCTGCCTCTGCTTTACACTTCCATTTCCATATTCTACTCTCAAATTGCCTCCTACCTTCATTTCACACCACTGTGAACACTACAGATCGATATAACGCACTTTTTCCAAATTTAATTAGCAATTTTATCACTAATCACCAATGTGCTAGAAACGGATTGATGAACTAAAGTGATTGAGGTAGTGATTCAAAAGTTACTTATTTAAATAGGGAAAATCATTTTCAGGGCCATTTTTGGGAAAAAAAAAAAACCTCCTAAAAAATGCCCTCAGAATCTGACAATCCCAAAAAAAGCCTAGGGTCTTTTTTAGGATTTTCAGAATCTTGCGTGAGTTGTTAACGAGGCTGATGTAGTTGTTAACGGGTAGGTCATTAATAATTAAATCAGCCCCATTAACAACAATTTTCTAACAACTAAATCAGCCTCATTAACAACTATATCAGTACCCCGTTAACAACTATATCAGCCCCATTAACAACTCACGCAAGATTCTGAGAATCCCAGAGGGATTGTCAGATTCTGAGGGCATTTTTTGGGGTTTTTTTCTCCAAAAAGGGCCCTGAAAGTGATTTTCCCATTTAAATATGAGCCAATTCGAAATTAAACCCGCCATAATTAAAATAATATTTAATTCAAAAATTATTAATCCACAAGCACATATAACATTAGAGAAAAACCATTTTCATGTTGTAGGAGAAGTGTATTATTATGTCACACACACATGAAATGGTGGGACCCCCACATATATATATAATGAGCATTATATATATATGTGGGTCCCACCATTTCATGTGTGTAGGAATCTTCTTCTTCTCATGCAAGATGAGAAGTTTAAACCCCATAACATTAATGCACAAACTCTAAATAATTCAACAAAACACAATACTGAAGTATAAATATGACAGATTTTTTATTTTTTTTAAACTTAAAACAATGTCGATTTAAGCTCAATAAGGAAAGGAAAAAATAAATAAATAAATAAGATCCAACACAGACATCAGGTTGACCCATTTAAAACTTTTAACTAGGAAAATGAACCAGTTCACTAGTTTGACTAGCGAACATAGAATATAACTTTTCTTTCAGGTAACGCGTGATTGTGTTTTAATTAGGGTTGTGTTTTAATGCCTGATTTTTCTTTATTCAGCCACATGCTTGTTATAATACTGCAATGCATACTTTAAACAGCTACTCGTAAATCCGAAAATATAGGATTCATAATAATATAGTCATTTATTATAATTTACGTAATTCTAGAATAAATTTAAATTTTTTATTCATAAATGTCTGAAAGTTAATACTCCCTCCGATCCTAATTATAGGAACACATATTGAAGTTGGTTTTGGTCCAATTATAAGACCAAATTTTAACTTTTGTCAATTTTTTCCTAAAATACCCTTTTGATACTTTCTCAATAATAATTAAAGATAATAATAATTTAATAATACACCTATATATTCTATAAAATAAATAATGTTTGCAACTAATTAATGTTATATACACCTCAGTTATACTTTTTTTAATAAAATAATTTTAAGCAATTTTTGTCATATTTTCTCATATCACCCCTACTAATACTTTATCCACAATAATTAATTTAACAACACATTTATATTTTATCAAGTGAGAGATTCTACTTTATTTTTTTATTTTTAAATAAAATAATTTTAATATTCCCTAAAAATATTATAGTACATTTATGCAAGTTGTTATCTTCTAGGTTAGTCGGAATCAAGACAAAGCCACTTGTTTTCAGTTTTTTATTATTATTATTTATAAAATAACAGAAAAAGAACCTAAAAGTCGGAAAATCCTGTGTGTCATAAGAATTGATAAGATAATGACTATTCCTGATAAACAATTAATAACTCATCTTATGAAAAATATCTGATTGAGAATTTCCAATTTTATAGTTCTTCTTCTACCATTTTCTCTTTTTCCCCTATATTAATGAATTACATATGTTGAGGCACCTGATTTATTGAATTATTAATGAAATATCTGATTTGAGATTTTACAACAAAAAAAAAAAATCTTCCATTTCTTCTTCTTTTTCCCATGTATTAATGAATTAAATATGTTAAGGGTGCAGAGAAGAGTTATTAATGGTTTCCTTATGTTGTGGGGGGAATGCAAAACCGCAAGCATTGAACTGGTGCACGGACTAATTTTGCCTTTATGTCATTTTTAATTTTCAGCAGGGGTAGTTTCGGGAAAAAATTATAATTAACTAATTTAATTTCTCTCCTTAATCTCTTCAAATTCTGGTAAATAGTTCCTATAATTAGGACTGGAGGGAGTATTACCTACCAAATCAAATTATCAAAAGCTATATATATATATATATATATAGCTTTTGAACAAGCACTTTATATATATATAAATATATATATATATATATATATATATATATATATATATATATATATATATATATATATATATATTTTCATAGCGTGTGTTTGGATGGATCATGTTTGAAACCTTCAAAAGTGTTTGTTCACGTAAACAAAACTCTTTTCGTATGCTTAACTTATATACTATAAATCACGGTTAAAAAACTACTTTTAGAAGTTATCAACTTCTCATTGCTATTTCAAATAAGCAAATATATAAAGTTGCAATTCGGAAAAAAAAAACTTGTAGAGGTGGAGGAGTATATTGAAGGGTTTAAGTAGCAATTTTGCCCCGAAAGTACACGCCAAGGAGCAATTTTGCCTTGGAAGTGTTTTTTGGAGCAATGTTGCCCCGGAAGTCTAAACACTTAGCAATGTTGTCCATTCGTTTATAGCCCTAATGGTCAAACGTTAATTGACTGCATTCTGCTGACGTGGATTGTCTACGTGACATCTTTGTCACTTTTTTAAGTTACAATTTTGCTCCGAAAGTACATACTCAGGAGCAATTTTGCCCTGAATTTTTTTTTTGTTAATGAACAATTTTGCCCTGGAAGTATACAATTCATATCAGCATAATAAAGTCAACTAACCTTTGACTGTTATAGGACAGTTAACAGAGGGCAACATTATTATGTTTTTAGACTTCCAAAGCAACATTACTTAAAAAAAAAACTTTCAGACAAAAATGGCTAATAGGCGTTATAAGACAAATATTGAATAGCAATAATAGCTATAACATTAAAAGCATGCTAGAATCTAGTAATGTGGCAGAAGATAAGTTGGGGGTAGCTAAGTGGGCTCTATGACTGCTTACGTTCACAATCGAAATAAATAGTCTCTGTGCTTGTTGAAGTGCTACACAAAAAATAGGGATTCCAGTCTCAAAAATGTCAAGTCCTGATTGGTCCATTTAATATACCACTCTCATATTATTTATAAGTCAAATTTAATTAATTTTCATATATTAAGAAGAGTTTGTTAACTCATTAATTATGAATTACAAATTAGAGATTTTAAGGGATTTTCTAATAATATTTTTCTAATTTGAGACCAATTTTCCCAATTTAGTTCCCTTAAATAAAATAAGTACCTTGACGAAAACTTTTTTAAAAAAAAAATTTGATGGGCCATTTTCAATAACTAAATGCATGTCAGGTTGCATTCAAGAGAAATCAATGTGACCTCCTTCCACAATTACTTTTTGATGACACTTGAACGTATTGGTTACTATTTTTTCCGATACTTATTATAAAATATCAATTACTTATTCCTATAAACCAATAAAAATAATTAAAGGTATTAAAATTGTTCTAAAATTCATATGATTTTCAATATTTCTTTTACTAACTACACTAAACTCAAATATCATATTAATTATTATTCTCTCTCATTACCCTTATTAAATATTGACAAACTTAAAAAGATAAATTAAATGCTCATTAAAAACTTACAGGTTCACTTTATAAAATACTTATTAATTTAAGTCTTATAATAAGGATCATAACGACGAGTACTTCCTAGTAGTACTACTTCTACGCGTGCCTCTTTCATTAGTTATTGTCTTTTTAATTGTTCATAAAATCTCCAATATTTTACTATAAAGTTCAAATATAGATTTCATCTTGTTCCACGTTTAATATTTTTATATTTTAGTTATATTTCATTAAATTTTAAGAACAATACACTTATACACACGTACATATAAAAAAATTGATAAAATACTATGAAAATAAGTTATCACGTGGAGTTAATTAAAATGGCGTAATTAAATCCTGAAATATGACATGTCATGCTCTCGTTTCGATGCCAACAATAATAATCATCATGTAGTTGGGTGGGGAACAAAGAGGACAAAGCCAACTACAAGTGAGAGAGCAAATAGAATAGTATTAGAACTACTCTTTTGAATTCGCATGCATATAAATTATGGAGTATTCATTTTCCTTTTTACCCACCAGAAAGATGCCTCGTGGACCACTTGGAAATAAAAGAGTAAAGACCAACGAGGGAGGATATGGAATTAACACATAATCATATCCTGTTATTATTTGATGCTTCGTCACTTCAGTTTTTTTTTTTTTTTTTCATACAAAAATTTTAGGAAAGCAGTTAGACTCACCTATGATCGAAGGGCAGAGTGAAATATTCTTTTCTTCTATGTGATACCAATGTTACATAAAGTGGGTCATCTATTACTCTCAGGCGTTTAGTTAGGCACCTAAAAACTATGATGTCTCCCTCAACACTTTGATCAACTTCAGGATCGAACCCATTCCTTTGATGAGAATGTCCGATCCCTTTACCCTAACCAACTTAAAGGTTAGTCACTTCAATTTGTTTTGAGTGAAATACTCTTGAAATAATGGATCAACATGAGGAGTGAAGATAAGTTTAATCAAATTAATGGATCCTCTATACGATTTAATCTTCATAGGCTTATTTTTTTAAGTGCTTTTTGAGGAACTTTATTGGTATGATCTCATTGCTTTAGTTGATTGCACACGTTTGGTAATCATCAAATTATCGGATCCTCTATATTCAATCTTAATTTTGTACCACCAAGTTGGTCTTGAGAGATATTAATTATCTCCAAAGCGATTTGCTCTCTGAGATATTTTTTCCCCCTTTCTTTTCAGGGTTACAACTTTTTGTAGAAACAGTTATGAAGCAAAATACTTTTAAACCTTCCTTCTTAATTATTGCCATCAAAGAGAGCTGTGTTACGAACCTAAACCGAGGCCCAACTCGGGGGCAGCCCAAAAGAGATATATGTATATCTCTTATTCCCCTATAATCATGGGACCTTATATCATATCTATAATCAAGGGATATGATAGATTGGGCAGTTAAGATACTATGGAATACTATATATATACGAGGGACGAACCCTAAGGTGCATATGTTCTAATTCAAGCTTCTTTACTTTCTGTATCACTGTGCACAACCCCACTGAACACATACCCTATTCCCCCTCTGGCGAAAAGCCTAGTGTACAGTGATCATCCACTTCCCGGCATATCTGTTTCCTAGATATTCCGGCCAAGCTATCCGATCCAAGATAAAAGCACCAGCCTATTGGGTTGGACATTCGTGTTCTACACCGAAACAATGGCGCCGACCGTGGGGACCGATAAATTTCGATCCCGTGACCAACAATGGCTAACACCAGAAGCAGCAGTCGGAACCCTCACCGTGGAAATCCGTCACAAGCTGAGACGAGTCAACAACAACAGACTCAAGGGCTTCCGCGGTCTGAGGACATACCAAACGTTGATGCCACGAATGGAGGGAATGATGTGTCAGACACGGCCTCGTCCCCTCCAAAGGGGGCAAAATCCATGGATACCCCGAACCCTGACCTCCTCTTGCAGAAAACTCAGGAATCAATTCTGAGAAGGATGGAGAATATGGAGAATCGAAACGACCTCTAGTGCCAAGAAGACCTCAGAGTAATGCAACAGA
The DNA here is from genome assembly GCA_019022615.1 of Acacia melanoxylon. Lineage (NCBI taxonomy): Eukaryota > Viridiplantae > Streptophyta > Magnoliopsida > Fabales > Fabaceae > Acacia > Acacia melanoxylon. Next base: position 2,010,010 of record JAFJYJ010000087.1, read on the forward strand.
TCATTAAGGACCACGTCAAACAAACCAAGGCGCCGGAGCAGGAGCCACGACCGACAAATACCTTGGCAATTCCGCCATGGGTTGCGCTGCAAAAGCAAGAAAACGAAATTTAGCAAGGGATTACAACCGAGTTACAAACACGCTTCTGCAAAGATTAAAGGTGGAACCACAAGATTCATACAAATTACATAGCCCGGCTTAGAATGGGCACCGGTGATGAAGAAAGTCGCGCTCCTGGCACCATATGTGTTAACATATGATACCGACTGGTCGATAGACAAGACCTCCTCGGCAGGAAGGTCGTCGGATTCAACTTGATACGAAGTGGAAGTCAATTTGTGATGGTCATACGTCCAATAAAGGGGGAACCTCCACTCCACATTATTTGCCTCGGCCCCTTTCAAAAACCAGGGCTGCTGGCCAGGTTTTGCGACCACTTTGAAGTAGCTGCTTTTAAAATGTTTGAAGGAGTCTGAAAAGGCTGTGAGGAGTTTTCTGTCTGGGTCACCCCGGAGGGAGGTAAGCCCCTTCAACTTCTCCGGTTCCTTACCAGAGCGGGGAGTAAAAGGACAAGAAGAAGAAGAATAAGGTGGCGGTACAGGGAATAGGGGCCGAGAAGGAGCGACACAGCTGCTCAAAGGCGACTAGGTAGGCCCACCCGTTGGGGTGAAGCTATGGGGGAGCTAAGTGGAGATGGTTCAAGCAGGATATCTGGAACTTGGTAAACGGAAAGCGAATACCAAGCCGGGTCATATAGGCTTTATAAAAGAAAAAGAAATTGGTGAGGCCTTCCACCCTTGAAACACAAATAGGCTCTCCCTCATTTGGGGGACTTAAATGACAACCTTCCAACGCCCCTAGCTTCATTTGGCGGATGTCGTTTATGGTCATCAGGGAATGGCTCCTCAATACGTCACGCATCACCCAAGGATATTGATCAACCAGATCTTTGGGAGGATTGGAGGAGTCCGACCTCTCGGCATCGGATCGGGCACTACTAGGCGAAGACGACGACTCCATTTACCTATAAACACAAAACAAAAATACTAAGATCAGCAAGTGTGGGAAAACCTGACACAGGCGGAGTAGTTGGCCGAGAGGGAAAAATGGGTGGATTCGTAGGACGAAGACCACCAGAGCTAAGGGACGACTTATGACGGCAGGAGCCCAAAATGGTTTCGGCCCTGGAATCTTCACCGTTTGCGATATAATAGGAACTCGACGCTAGACATTCCCAACAAGGACCAAGATATCCTTCCGACACAGGATCAGACCTAGGGCGGATCGGAGGTTCGTAAAGATTGATAGGTTGTACCGGCACGACCTCGGCCTCGTGCACACTCTCGGGGAAGGCTCTAATACCGGAACCCATACTCAAAGAGTGAGCAGGGGGGCGAGACACTCCAACAGTCCTCCTACCCGAGCTACCACCTAGAAAAGAGGCTAGCCTTTGCTCCTCGGAAAGAGGAGTACCAAGCAACCAGTGACTCATTCGAGGATAGCGTGCACGAAGTGCTTCTTCCTCTTCGAGGGTTAGATCTTGACCCGATGAAGAAGGATGATTAGTTTTACCCATGATCACCGGATGATGCAACCTAAAGAGGCAGAAAATGACAATAAGGAACATGGCGGAAATTCCCCCATGAGCAAAGACATACGACTACCGGCAGAAGTAAAACCAATACTTAGGAACTACCCAGAAACCCCTGACGAAACTCAAATAAGATAACTCTCATCAAAACCAAACCACGACACAGAAGCCAAAAAGCGAGATGAGTAAAACGAGTAAAAAGTGAAATGCAGCCAAGGAACAAAAGTCGAAAGAGAAATAAAGACATACCAAATAGGATGAAAAAGATTAAGAAAGAAATCGCAGGAAACAGAGAGCGCGTTTGAAGAGAGAAGTCGGAGAAAACCAGAGTGTTGGAGGAATGAAGTGAAGTAGAATGAAGGTGAAAGAGGTTAAAAGCTACGAAATGGAGGGAAATATGAAGGGGCACCGGGGAATCAAGGGTACAAGAGACCATTCACCCGTAAAACAGAGTGACGTGTAACGGGAACTACGCGCATTAAATGCGCACGAAACTCAAAGACGGCTGGGAGTGACGGTTGCAGACCCTCTCCAATCTACAAAGGCCAGGTGTCATGAGGCCATGATAGCGAAGTCGGAAGGGTTTTTAGCCTCGAAAACAAGCGATCCATCTGGCATCACCTCGGATCTAGGAAGCAGTCGGCAGAAGTGCGGATCTTTGAGATACGACCTCGGGTCCAGGAGTCGGATAGGTCGCCTGTCAAGGCACCTCGGCCTGGGGGCAAGGGTAAGACCTGACCCGAAGAGCACGGTACACCCCGGCAGCTTAAAATCTTGAACTACCGGGCTGGGGGCAACTGTTACAGACCTAAACCGAGGCCCAACTCGGGGGCAGCCCAAAAGAGATATATGTATATCTCTTATTCCCCTATAATCATGGGACCTTATATCATATCTATAATCAAGAGATATGATAGATTGGGCAGTTAAGATACTATGGAATACCCTATATATACGAGGGACGAACCCTAAGGTGCACACGTTCTAACTCAAGCTTCTTTACTTTCTGTATCACTGTGCACAACCCCACTGAACACATACCTCATTCCCCCTCTGGCGAAAAGCCTAGTGTACAGTGATCATCCGCTTCCCGGCATATCTGTTTCCTAGATATTCCGGCCTAACTATCCGATCCAAGATAAAAGCACCAGTCTATTGGGCTGGACATTCGTGTTCTACACCGAAACAAGCTGAATTTGTAATAAGTTGAGAGATGCTCTCAACCCTTTGAATGAGAGAGAGTATTATTCTCTTTTTCTTTATTTAGTCAATAGTATATTTTTTTTTTTCAATTTTTAGAGTACAAAGAATTTTCACCTTTCTAAATAAATACGTTTTTTAATATTCAAGTTCACCGTCTTACCACATCAACCAACAAATTCTTTACTCTACTTGCAAATTTATTAATTGTACCCTGAGATAGAAAATATATTTATAAATCAATAAGATTTTTTTTTTAAAAAAAATGAACTCAGTTATTCTCATGATTTTCAAATAAATAATCTATGAAGACAGTATAAAGGGAGACTGATATACATACATTTTTTTAGCAAATATATTCACACATAATATACATTACATTATAGTTTTTCAATAACCATCAAGTAGATACTTTGTTTTTTGGCCACTAGCATATACAAGAAGATTCGAATCCAAGTTTTCCAATATATACACTACTAACTACTATTATCTCTCATTCTAATTATAGAACAAAATTTATAATATAGTTTATACTACAAACTTTATTTTATAATTAGGATTGTAGGGAGTACTAAAAACCATATTTGTCTCAATTCGAAGAAACCAACACTCCTCCCATCCTAAGTACTCCCTTCGGTCCAATTATAAGGCATAGTTTTTTTTTGAAAAAAAAATTAAGAAAAGCTAATTAAATCACTTTAGAGTATTTTTATTTTTATTTTTTCCTTCAAAGTAATTAGTTTGACTAATAAACTAATATAAAATCTAAAGATACATAACATATAAAATGATTAAGTAACATATTTAACTTCCTTAATCTCTTCAAACAAAGTCAACTATGTCTTATAATTAGGAATAGGAGTAGCATATAAAATGATTAAAGAACCTATTTAACTTCCTTAATCTCTCCAAATAAAATCAACTATGTCAAAGGTTGTCAAACTCACGAGTTTAAGCAAACTAATGACAAGAATGTAAACTCAATAAAAACTCGTAAGAGTTTATTTTTATTATTAAATAGGTATTATTAGTGTATAATTAAATAATTAAAATATAAAAATGACAACAATTTGATTTAAATATATTTTAAATCCAAATAATTAAAATTAAATCCATCAACATTCATCATTTATCATATTTAATAAAGAAATTTTATAAAATTTCTATATAAAGCCATTGACGTGATCAAATCAAAAAGTTAAGCGAATTTAAGAGTAAGTTAACGATTTTGTAAGCTAGAAATATAAAAGCGGTAAACTCGTTGTATAAACTCATGAGTTTAACCGAAGGAGAACGCAAGACGAGTTCTGCAATTATTCGATTCGTTTTTGTAAGTAAAAGCGTTAAAGCGAAACTTGAGTGTCAATAACTATGAAGTTTAATACAACAATGATTATGTCTTATAATTAGGACCGGTAGTACTACCGGAGGACTATTAAGGACCGGAGGAGTATTTAACACACATTCATGATTAGGCATTAATCACTATTCACAGTGCCTTTAATATCACATTCAATGGGGATCAACTTACATCCAACCAATAAATGTATTTTAATTATCAACACACACACAAAATGGCTTCTTTGCCTTTGCCCTCCTAATTCCTCCATAATTACACAAACCCACCAAGAAAAAAAAAAATCCTATTGTTAATTTAACTGACCTCTGTTCTCTAATACACCTCAGCCCATCATCGCCTTAGCAACAACGGTTGAGATTTTTGGTGGTTCTTTGATCTAAAGAAACCGTACAGTCTTCGCAAATCCTTAACCGTATGGAAGCCATCACCGCACAGAACTCCATCTGTTTCCTCCGTTACGTCCACAATGCGGCCCCCTAACTGCCGTACGAACTTCCCGCCTCGCCCCCTCCCATCGCCGTCAGTTTGCAAGGCGCTTATGACCGATTTTATCGCCCGACTTGGTGAGTTGCGATTCGTGATCATCAACTCGCCGATTTCCGCCGAGCTCAGACTCGCTCCCTTCTGAAACATCTCCTCCACCTGAGGGAACAGCTTGTGGTCCTTCACCCCCAAATAGCTACTTGCTAGCGTCTTGAACGCCGGGAAATCGCACAGGTAGAACTGGATGTGGACGTCGACCCGACCCGGTCGGAGCACATCCGGATCCACGTGCTCCTTGCTGTTCATCGTGAACACCATGATCATCTCCTCGGCACAGCACGAGGTCAGAATCCCGTCCATGAAGTTCAGAATCCCCGATAAGCTCACCGCCTTAGATTTCTCGATTAGGAACCGATCCAGGTCTTCGACGACGATGATTGATTTCGCTGTCGTCTGGAGCAGCATTGATTTCAGGTCCGAATCGCTCGGGACTTTCGAGAGATCCATATCGTACACGTCGTAGCAGAGAAAATTGGCCATCGCGGCGACAAAACTCGATTTCCCGGTGCCGGAAGGGCCGTACAAGAGGAAGCTCCGTTTCCATACGCGGCCGTGTCGGTTGTAGTACTGCTTCGCCTTGAGGAAAGATTCGAGGTCGGATTTCACCTTGTTTTTGAGGTCGCTTTCCATGGCGATGGAGTCGAAGGTCGAGGGATGCGTGAACGGGACGGATCTCCACCGTCCTTTCCCACCGCCAATAGGGTAGGTAATCATGAATAGCCTCAAATTACGTTTTCCTTCGTCAACGATGGTGTGGATGTGCTGAAGATAAGGACGGAGAATTCGGCGCTTATCAGCTTTCCTGATCTTCAGGATGAACGCTCTGTTACGGTTTGAATCGGTCTTATCGTCTCCTTCATTGAGCCAAAAAATTCTAGCTCCGAGAAAATCGTCCTGAACGGTCTGTTTTGGGTCAAGGCAGAGAACAATATCGTTGTTCTTCTTCCCCGTGATCAAGTTGGTGTAATTGGAATCTTCAAGGGAAGGCAGAGAATGCAGATACAGAGAGACCTTCCTGTAAAGCGGATTCTCCAGCATGTCTTCATAAAGCTCAGGGACTCTGAAGCTTTGGTAAACATAAAAACAATCTTCAATAATTCTCCAACATTTCTTGATGGTGTACATCAATCCAGTTTTAAACAGAACCACGCGAGTGATATACAACAAAAACATGATAAGAATGAATAGGAAAAATGGATTGTGAGGAATCATGGCGATAATCTAAGATAGACAATAAATCACAAAACAGAGCACACCCAGGCCTGAGTTTTAGAGCTGAATGGGAAAGTACTCATGAGGTTTCTGGAATCAATCGGAGATACGGAAACCGATGAAGATGGAGAAAAGGAATTGATAGGGCAGAGAGGGAAAACAAAGCAGAGAGCTTGAATTCGTGTTGGATTGTGACACAAGAGGGAAGGAAGGAAGTGAGGTTCAGAGGAACAAAAAATAGAAATCAGTGATTCTGGTATGCAGAGCATCTTTATATGCGCGAAAATTTAATGTGTTGTTTGAGTACCAAAATTGTATAAAAAAAAAACTGTTATTTCATATTTTCTAGGATGGAGGTGACAAATCACAACAGAAAAAGCGTAAAATTACAATTTATTTTCGTAAAAAAAAAAAAAAATACATCCACCCCGTTCCATGCGGATTTTATTTATCTTTTTAGGATTTAGCATCACAGTTATTTAAGATAAATATAAATAAAAATACTTTATTTTTAATTTTTCCATAAGATAAATCAATAAAGACATTTGAACGCAAGAGTTGCTATGTTGTTTTATGATTTTAAGATAATACTAATTGAATTCAGTTTCTAAATTCAGGATTCTTCGCGTTGTTTCTGTTCCACGCAAGACTGATATAAGTGCGTGGTTCACATGAGAAATCTTGAAATTACCACGTATATTTGGAGTATCATAACTTTTATACTTAAGCTAATAAAAATAATATAAACTTAGTAAACATTGAAATTAAAAATGCAATACTTTAATGAAAAAAGAAAAAAAGTTTGCCACAAAAATCAAAAAGAAAAATGTTTATGCATTGGAAAAATAAAAACATATTAATTGATATGTGTTTGTGCTGTTTTCATTAGGTAGGGCATAAGCATAAATGACAGTGTGATATCGCAATTTTTTGATTAAAAAACATATTAATTAATATCTGTTTCTTTATTTCTCTTTCCTCAAAAAAAAAATTGTTCAGATTTTTTTTAAAAAAATTAATATGATATAAAAATGTATATTATTTTATACATTAGAATTGTTAAAATATTTTTATTATACATTTAGACGCCAAATAATTTTTTTTTTTAAGGGAAAAGTATTTCTCCAGTCACTAGAGATAAATTTATCTCCAGTGACTCCTAAAGCTACGTCGTTTTGAATTAAAGAATGATGTGTTTATAATTTTAGGTGAATTAATAAAGGGTGTTTCGGTAAAATTTATATAATAAAAAAGTAAACAAAATTACGGAAACACCCTTCATTAACCCAAAACGACGTAGTTTTGGGAGTGTTGGAGATAATTTATCTCACGTGATGGAGAAATCCTTTACGTTTTTTTAATTAATTAATGAATATACATTTAACCCTCAAATATTTATCCCAAGGTCCACCACAGAATTGGATTCCCTGCCTATCCAAAGGATAGGCGTAGGAGCTTCTCCCCGGGACCGTCAGATCTTTTTTTTTTTACTTTCTATTTTTTTTAAAAAAAAATGTTTTAATGGGTACATAATCTAAAATAAAGATAATCTCTCACCTAACATTTTTTCAAAAAAAAAAATTATTTAAAAGTAGCAATTAAAAAAATTAAAATCTAGACTGGACAGCCTAGATACTCCAAAGCTCTTGGTACCTATCCTTTAAATATGCACTAAAACCGGTTCCGGTCCACCACAGGCTCTCTGTGTTTCTTTCCATAATTGAAGGGAAAAAAATCCAGAAAGGCACGGGGAGAAGCAATTTACTAGTAATTTATAATCTTCTAATTTATAATCATCACTCATATGGGCCATATATATAAAAGTTGGTGCATATAGCAATTTTTTAATTAAAAAAATTATAATAACTAACGAGGCAAAGTAGGAAATAAATTAGGCAGAAGATAATTAGTCTCTAGTCAATATATTATCTCACTTTTTTATTTGATAATAATTGTTTGTTTGTCTATTATTTTGCCATTTCTTTAAAACTATTTTATGTACTAAACAATTGCTGATAATTAAAGTCGATTATTTTTTTCCAAACGATATTTAAAGTTAATTATATTATAAACAATGTCACTTCTATGATTTTTATAGGCTACTGATTTTTTTAAATAAGAGACGTCGCTTTTGATATACTAACTCGTTCAACAACTTTTGCTTGCCCACATTGAATTCTTTTTTTTTTTTTTTTTGATACCCACATTGAATTCTAACATTGCTAAATTGAAGTTTGAGACATTTAAAACTCTGAAAATTATCAGAAATTATTGACACATTTAAAACTCTGAAAAATATCAGAAATTATTGACACATTTAAAACTCTGAAAAATATCAGAAATTATTGACACATCAAAATATTATTCGGGCAGTCTAATGGCAGTAATCTTGACGAAGATAATATTATGACCTTAAAAGTAAACTTTTTTTGTACGTACGGCTGACATTCAATCTGATAATTTCTAACATTGTCAAAGCTTGAGACATTTAAAATTTATCACATCTACGTTATATTTACAATTGATATTTTAGATTCATTACTCAATTTAATATTTTAGCTTACTTTCTTCGTGGTCATACAGAGGAGACCATGATTGTGAACTCTATTTTTTATAGTGAAATTTCTCACTAGTTGCGTTGGAGTTTTTATCCCTCACATTGCGGGTTTTGCACGTTAAATTTCGCGTATTATCTTTCTGCTATTACTATATTACTTTCGATCTTAAATATAAGACATAGTTTGTTGTGTAAACCATCTATTATTTTAGGACAATATATTATTTTACTTCTCCATAATTTACAATTTTTTAATCCTTTTCTCATATCCACTCATGCAATTTTAAACCATCATCACTACTAAGCTAATATTAAGAATTGTTTTATGGGGCCTAAAAATATTGAAACAATTTCTCTTAGGCCACTGGCTAAAAGAATATCAATTTGTCATCATTATATTTGAGAAAAAGATTGTGTGTATATAATCTGTGGTGACCATTATTCTGAAATCCGGATCGAACTGGTTAAATCGGACTAGAAATCAGTGAATCGCTCAGTAAATTGGTTTAGTCTAATCATCAACCTAGTCCAGTATTTAAAATAAAAAATCAATTTTAAAAAAATATTTTTTAGAATTTTATATTAATTACTCTGAAATTTTTAATATCTCATCGGTTTTGCCCCGAATTTGCTCCGGTCTAACCCAATAATTCTCGACCCAATACCCTAACCAATATAGCGACCGGTCAAAGTTTAAGAACCTTGGTGGTGACTAGGTTTAGTGAAAACCACAAATTTATACAAGTGGTCCGAACCGAATATATATATATATACACACACACATGACCCTCTATTGTTTGTGTGTTCTCTCTTATATATCCGAATATTCTTTTGTTGTTCATGTGTGTACGTAGCTTTCTATGTTACGTCCCAACACATCACTTTCATAGATACTTGGTTGCTAATATCCTTCTTCCACAATCTGATCACCATTTGGCCTCCCTCAGTTCCTCTCCATGCTAACTATTTCTTTACTGGCATCCATATCTTTAAGTATATGGAAACCACCAATATACACACACACACACTTGTTATATTGAAGACAATAATATATCTCAGAGCATACTACGAGATTTGATATTATAATATTGTGACAATATTATAATTACATTATTAACTAAATATTATAAATATTAGTATGGAGATACGGTTGTTATAATAGTACTCTCCATGCACCCATGTAATAACATTTATATAACTCTAATTATTTAATGAAAGACGAACAATTCATGAGGGAGTTTCCAAGTTTCCAACTTTTGCTGTTGAGAATGATATGTTTCCATGTATGTATTTTACTATTTTTGAAGGAGCAATCCACAGAATTGGAAACTTTAATTTGTTTAAAGTGTCTTTGAATGGACTTTTATTTTTGTTCCCTTTTTATACGTAACTTTTTCTCTTCTCAGCGCCTTCATGTTCATCTATATATGTAATCTCCTTCTCACATCATCGATGTACCTTCAACTTTCCATTATCGATCTCTCGCCTTTTTTTTTCATCACCCATGACGTACCTTTGTTTTTATCTCTTCATTCTATATATCATCCCTACTTTCTTTTTTCCTTAATTATATGAAAAAGGATAATCATGATCCATGAATTTTCTTAATTGTTTCCCTTTAATTTGTCTCTTCCTTATTTAAAGCACGGCGCTCATCTCATACATACTCCCCGTTATTTTTATTATCACTCTGGTCTTATTTATAAGTCCAATTTGATAAAAAAAAAGTGGTCATATTTATAAGTTCAGTTTCATGTAATAAATAAATTGTGATAATTTTACCTATATTAATTATACCCATAAAGATAGAGAGAAAAAAAACAGTTGAAAAATACATAATCATAAATAAGGGCAAAATTGAAAATTTACCTATATAATCATTGTGTCAACTACCTCTCTTTGGTATGTGAGATTTGGTCAAAATGAACTTATAAATAATACCAGAGTGGTATAAGGCACCAATTAACAAGTGTATTTGATCCTTTCTATAAGGCACTTGCTTGTTTCCAAAGAAAAGTAAATAATTTTCTATGTATACCCATAATTAATGAGGATAGTGGGTAAGAGTAATAATTCTCTTTCTAGTCTTTATTATAAGGTACCAACTAATAATTCTTGCAAACAATAAAAACAGTTAAAGTCATTAAATTTAAATAATTTCTAATATTACCCTTATTAATTGCATTAAACTCTAATATTATATTAATGATTACTCTCACCCAACTACCCTTGTTAATTATGGGTATATATGAAAAAATATATATTTAATACTCTTTGAAAACATGCAAGTGCCTTATAAAAAGAACAAAATATACTTGTTAGTTGGTGTCTTACAATAAGGACCAAAGGGAATATGATATTAGAGTTTAATACAATTAGTAGTGGTATTATTGAAAATTACTTAAATTTTAGAACAAATTTACTGACTTTAACTGTTTTTATTAGTTTGTGAGAATTGTTAGTTCAAGCCTTATAATAAGGACCAGATAGAGTCTACCACTCTAGTCCTATTTATAAGTTATTTTTCAGGTAATAAATGAGATTGTGACTATTTTGCCCATATTAATTGTACCAATGAAAATAGAGAGAGAATAAAGAGTTGAAAGGTATTCATTCATAAATGAGGGTAAAGTTGAAAATCTATCCCATAATCATTGAAGTAACTATCTCTTCTTGATATATGTGATTTAGTAAAAAATGAACTTATAAGTAGAACCATACTAGTATATACGCAATCCACCTTGTTTTCTTAACAATTGTGTGACCAATAGTCGATAGACACCTAAGAAAAAAGTTGATAATTCGAGAATAATAATGGGTGGAGCCAATTTTCTTAAACAGACTCTGATTTCTCATTACGTTTATTTTTCTTTTCACTTAGAATAAATGCCATCACGATAATGTTTCCGCCAACAAGAAAAAAGGCACTTTATTGAAGACCTCAATTATGATATGAATATTTTCTACCTACATTATTAATTCCATGATTGATCCCAAGTTTGGTGCAAATTCCAGAGTTTTTTTTTTAATTGTAATTATTATGACATGAATATATTCTACTTAATTATTATATAGTGCACACACATATCGATTGTCTACTTTCTTAGTAGGATGTTAGACCTGGCTGACGTGTAGAGCCTTATGCAAGTTGACTTTTTCATATGGGATCTGCCTACCTTTTATTTTTGGGTGCACGAGTGTTCACTGATTATATCTCCTATATTTATTCTTAAAAAACGGAGCTTAGGTAGGTTTAACAAAAGAATCTAGTCCCTCGTGATGTAATGAATTAAAGTTTACATACCGAGAGAAATATCCACATTTAATATCGTCAGAGTCTCAAACATAAATAAATACACAATAGAAGGATATATATATATATATATATATATATATATATATAGGTTAAATAAGGTTGTCAATTTAAGTAAACTTGTGGCGAACGTAAACTCGTATTGTAAACTCTTAAAAGTTTATTTTTATTATTAAATATGTATTACTAGTGTATAATGACAACAATCTGATTTAGATATATTTTAAATTCAAATAATTGAAATTAAATCTATCAACATTCATCATTTATCATATTTAACATAGAAATTTCTATAAAAGTTATATATAAAGCCGCTAACTGAGTATGATCAAATCAAAAAAATTAACACGAGTTTAAGAGTAAAATAACACGATTTTATAAGCCAGAAACGTAAAAACGGTAAACTCGGTATATAAACTCGTGAACTAACAAGAGTTTACCGCTAACTCAACTCGTTTTTGTAAGCTAGAAACGTAAAAATGGTAAACTCGGAGAATCAACTCGCGAATTTGACAACAATGGATATATATACCCCAAAGAAAAAGAAAAGAAAAGAAAAGGACAATTATGATTAATCTTGTGCTTTGCTTAAAATAAAGTTATACAATTTATGACACATAAATAACACGATTATTATAATCTCCATATTATCAGTATGGAGATTTTATCTTTATTAGTACATAAACCACATGACATTCATTTAAAAACAAATTTAATAATTTAACCACCTCTCCCTTATTTCAATAAAATAGTCTGAAATGAGTTATAATAGGGATCAGAGTGGTAACATAGAAAGATTTTCTCATGTCCCCTGAAGTCTAGGTAAGAAACTAAATTAGTCAATAAATTTTTGGCTAGTTTCTGTTATTTTCGCCTTTGACATGTGCCTATTTAACAAATTTGAGTAATGTGGGGCCTAATTGAGAGATTTCATATTTAAACAGTCAAAGCTCATTCCATAATAACTAACGCTTATTGGTATTTGTGGGACAGTTTCGGTAATAAATGAATTGATTTGGGATTTACACACACGACACTCATGGTGCGGTTCCATGACTTTCACAAACCTTTCGGCCCATTCTATGGAATGGGATTTGATTGAGCCCATAATGATGGGACCAAGTTAAAACAAATGTTGACCCATTCTTCTTTAAATGCCCAAGATGTTCTTGAAGAGGAACAAGTATGGGCTCCGGAAGAGTCAACCACAACATATTTGTTATGTGAGAACCGGGGAAGATTTGGCAAACTTGGTTAAGCTCCTGGGATTTAGCAGAAGGGGCTAATTTATCATAACATGACGAACCAAAGTTTGAATTTTCATTGAGAGGGGTGTTCACAGTTAATTTTCGATAGTATTTCAAACAAGATTATCTTCAATAAGATGATACCTTTGAGTAACAAAAAAAAGTCTTGGTACGGTTGGGTAGGGTCCTCGGGTGTTGTTTGAGTTTGCATCCCCTACAATTACTATTTTCCCTTAACTTTTTCCTTCCCTATCTGTGTCTCGTCACCAGAATGCAATTTTCTATGTTAAATATAAGTGGTAGTAGAATACTGCTAGCCTTCTAATTACTACTAACTTCAATAGTTAAATATTTCAACATATATTCTGCCGTATATTGATAATGAGCCTGTTTGGAGTGAGCGTTTGAGAGCGTTTTGGGAAAAAAAAGGCCAAAGGAAATATCAATAGAGAAAAATCTCATTGGGAAGTGTTTGAGGTAGCTTTTAATCCACTCGATTTCTGGAAAAAGAAAAAAAAACCCCATCTTTGGTGACGCTCACGGGGTCCGATTTTGACCTATTGGAAAGCTGATTCTCTCGCGTCTCATCCTCCTCGCGCAGAGCTAAAGCTCAGAGTTTCAGAGATTCCTCTAGTCATCATCTCAAAAGCGAAGCCTCGTCTCGTCCTCTCAAGCCCAAAGATTCCTCGCCATTTGGTTCGTCTCGTCATTGAAGCATAAAGAAAAAGGCCACTAAGTTTCAGAGATTCTTTGGTCGTCCTCTCAAACGCTTGTGTCTCATCCTCTCAAGCATAGAGCTCTCCTCTCGTCATCTCGTCTGAGGACGAAGCGCAGAGCATTATTGGAAAAGTTGGGCTTCATCTCTCTTCTACATTTATTGGAAAAGCTGGGCTTCATTGCCGTTTATTATGTCTCAATAAATTTAATAATGAGATCAAATTACCTTCATATTCCTTAATTATTAAAAAAGATTTTTTTTTTAAAAAAAACATAATCCTATTGTTTGCGTGCTAAATGGGAGCCTTACCTATAGGAAACTTATTGAGCATATGCAAACTCAGAAATTCGGCAAAGGAGGCAATTGTAAGCTGGTTTAATCTTCCTCCCTTAATCCCTTCATGTTCATCTACAAAATCACAAAAGATTTTGATTATATTGGATCATGGGAATTGAGATTATTATCAACTAGAAACAGAGTTAAGCCATTGAAATAAAATATTGAAGCTATGCAATTTTCTTCCTCCGATCTGATACAACTAACTGTTTTACATGACCTAGTGAAAGATACATGGTAGTCCCTCCCAGTTGGGAAACAAGTCGCCTTAGAAGTGTATCCCCAAACCCCCGAACCTTAAAACCCTAAACCTTAAACATCGGAGAAGGACATTGATTGATAGAAAGGAATTAGAGAAGGATACTATCACGTGATAAGACCTTACATTGGTGCACATTGAGTTGGCTATTCGTCCCTATTGGGATATGCCTTTATGACTCATTTGTCATGGAGAGAAGGACATACTCTTGTAACTCTTTTTTGTTCCTAGGAGAAAGAAATAGGCCCTTGTGGCTTATATGCAAGAAAATACTATACATGATAAGACCTCTCATTGGTGCACATATGGTTGGTTATTTGATCAAGTTGAGATAGGCCTACGTGGCTCATTCATCCTATAGAGAGACAAGCTCTTATAGCTCTTTTCATTCCTAAGAGAAAGGAATAGGTCCTTGTGGCTTGTGTGTATGTCTCATAATGATGGGGTTAGGCCTTCTTAGGATTTTTTGTTCGCATACCTCTTTTGGGTGAAACTTGAATGAGTTCATGTGTATAATTATGAGATTATTTGAATGACATTATATACAATAATATTTTTTGTCCCATTTAACACTTCAATAGCATATGTTGATATGTACGATGAGTTGGAATGTTGATTACTAAGACTTTTATCTCACCCCGTTGCTTTTAACATTTTTCAGGTAATAGTTCATGTGCTAAGACTTCAGGGAGAGGTCTTAAGTCTGGATATTGTGATATCTCCTTATGGCCTCTTCTATTTATTTATATGTTGAAATTATATATATATTACCACTCATAGAGCTCATATTTTGTAAACTTTGATTGATTTATATTTTGATTGACTGTCAATAGCTAATGGTAGAAGGCCGGAGGCCTTTAGAGACTTCTTTAAATGATGATTGTGGATCCACATATGCATGTTTGGAATTTTTTGATGTTGGAAATTTTTTTGGGTATCACATACAAGATAGTTTTATTACTTGGGTTATGGTTAAATGCTATGTTTTGATCTTCAAAAAGCTCAAGACCCAAGTGTTGAGAATATTTATGATAAAGACCCAAGCTCAAAGATTATCTCATTCAGTTGTTGGATATGTCTCCTACATAGCTCTTCGAGGGATGTGCTCTCTAGATTGGGTGCTTACACCCCAAATCCCGGCGTAGTTTCTTTCTAGCTTGGAGTTGCTTGGATTATGCTCTCTGTTTTCCTTTTCGTTGTTGTATATGAATGCATTTTTTGTTGGTGTCGGGCCTGGTTTAGGAATTTTTTTCCTTTCTAGTTTTATTCTCAGAATGTCTTTGTTTTCCAGTCCTTTAGGCCTCACAATTGCCAAAAAAAAATTGCGATCTTTCCTATTCGCCATTGTCCATCTTTTCTTTGCACCCCTACCATACTCCATATGTTATCTTCCTTCTGTAGTTGATGTCTTCGTCAAGATGCACAAGGAAAGATTTTAGCCATTATCAATAACCTATAAGCATTTAAATAGTTAATTTCAAGTAAACCCATTTTTCATTGCAATCATTGAAGCATCGATGGAAGTTATTGAATAACTACAAATGGGTTTAGGGTGGAAACAAATCTTCGGATGAGAAGTTGAAATTACACTGCATTTTATAATAGGTGAATTGGGGAAGAGTATGGTAATTTCTTTTTCATTCTCCACCATTTTGATTAGATCTACCTGATCATGGCATTGGTAGTTCCCCTTGCCCAAGTTTTAATGAGAAGGTTTAAACGTCTATTGCCTTTTCTGATGAATAACTTCCATTTATACTTCATTTTTTTTTATATAGAATAGGCTGATTTAGATAATACAATTATCAATGATAGCCAATGACAATTGAGTTGTCAGGAGTTTTTTTCGCTGGGTGTTGTCACTTGTTTACTCGCTACAGTTGCTTTCCTGTGTTGAGAATTGTCTGTTGTTTGAGGGTTGAGGCTGTCCCATTTCAGCTTTCATGTCTTTGCTGTTTGTTTTGTTTTTACTTGCTCATGTTCAAGACTGCCCCATTTCACTTATTTCAGAATTGTGAGTGTGACAACCTCCTATTTATTTATTGTAACTCTCTTTTGCACTTCAATGAAACTCTTATTTTCTCTACCTTCTGGACTATATGAGAAAATATGGACAGGGAAAGAGAAGGGCGAATGTTAGCACCACTTTGTTGTCAGAAAAACATCTATATGGATGGTGTTAAGAAAATAAATGAGATAGAAGAGATGTAAAAGTAATACATTTGTCTCGTGTTGTAAAATATTCACTCTCTTTGGTTTTTATTATAAGACATCAACTAATCATTATCACAAACCAATAAAAACAGTTAAAGTCAATAAAGTGGTGCTAAAATTTAAATAATTTTCAATATTACCCTTACTAATTGCACTAAACTCTAATATTGTATTAATTATTACTCTCACCCAGTACATTTATTAATTATGGGCATACATGGAAAAAAAAACAATTAATGCTCCTTAGAAATAAGTAAGTGTCTTATAAAAAAGATCAAATACACTTATTAGTTGGTGTCTTACAATAAGGACTAGAGGGAGTAACTCTCAATAACATGCAACACAAGAAAGAACATCCACCATTACCTCAAACATGACTTCCAAGTGGAAGATGAGCTCCCGTTATGTTAAGAGTTTCGGGCATGCTTCGTCTTTATCCTTGACAGTATTTGATACAAGAACAAGGCGAGGTAATTTTGGCTACCAATACACCTTTGCAACAGCTTAAGAAGTATTATCACTGATTTAGAATTCTCAACCGAAATGGTTCCATGGGAATATCTTTTATATCAAGTGCCACCATTACAGGCCTAGACATGCATAACATTGTCCCATCGGCCTAACATTTAAGCTCAAAATTGGAAAATGAGGAAAAATAAACAAACCATTCGCGCAAAAGAGACGCACATATACTATCCAAACATTGACCGTCAGCTTGCCTAAAAATTCCAACTAGGGACATGGTTTATAATGGAAAAGAATATCCACGCAGGTAATTGGAGTCCACACCTGACTCACGAACAAGTGCTATGCGCCCAGTTCGTGCCACCTTCAAACAAGAGGAAAGAAAATCATAAAAACCAGATTTTAACTCGAAGTGACTAAGCAACCATGTGTCTCTAGATCCACTTGCATAAACAGGACAATGCAAGAAGACTAGAAGAGCAATGCCTACTTCTTTTCTTTTTATTTTTGGGCGTCTATGAGACACGATTTCATAATCATGTGAAGGTTTTCTTCTCTATATTGCAGATATTTTGACTCAAAAGAAAGGTAAACCCCCGCACAAAATATCAGTGACCATATGAGCCATGTTAAATGGTGTTTGAGGGCATCAAATATTAAGATGTAAATAGTCAATTTAAGGAGCCTAAACAAGTCATCTGCCTCAGCAATCATAACAACCATGTAAAATGAAGATTATCAGGACAAACCTCGCAGATGCCATATGGCTCTAACAGTCTCTGCAGTGCAACCATCTTGTCCAAATCTCCAGTAAGCTGGAGATAATGCGATAAAATCCATTAGTTACAATATTCAAAATACAACACGGACATTACAACCCAAAAAAACAAAAATAAGAGAAAGTAAAAGAATTAGAGGTCAGTAAGAACTAAGTCAGGAAAAACTAAGTTGCAGAAGAAAAGATACTGAGAAGTAAATACAGCAGAAAAACATGAGATCAAGTTCCCTTTTCTTCTATATTCAGACTAACCTTTGTTATAAAAAGTTGTAAGCTGCTAGCTAATATAACCCTGCCCGTGTCGCAAGGGCATAATAATTAACTTGATAGTGATCTCAACAAATTTGCATTAATGTGCTGTCAGCAATTATGGGCTTCTACCCTCTTTTTGGATAACATTATGTTTTAAAATGAACAAGGGACAACAACAACAACAACAACCACCACAACCTTATCCCACTAAGTGGGATCAATGCTATTGTGCCCTGTTCAAGACCAATTCTTCTGATAAGTCATTAATTGAGAGATCTCAATTAATGACTTCTTTAGTCCTTCTTGGTCTCCCTCTATCTCTCTTCACAAGGCTAAAGACTAATCCGTTCACTAGTCCCTCCGTTGGCCTTTTTTGGACATGACTAAACCATTTTAATCAATTCTCTAACATTTTCTCCTCAATAGATACCACACCGATTTGTCTTCTTATATGATCATTACATATCCTTTCTTGTATGGCCACACATCTATCTCAACTTCTTCATCTCTACAACCCCAATATTGCTGCCCTTATATCAGTTCTATAAAATTTTCCTTAAAGTTTCATACGGACCTTACAATCACATAAAACTAATATTGCTGCCCTTTTTTTTTGTAAGCTTTGAGACTTGTGGTGTCGTTTGCACTTCAATCTTTACCTCCAAATAATTTCTATCTTGCCTCTTAATAAATTTGCAATGCATGTACTTTGTCTTGCTCTTACAAAAGCAAAAGCCCTTAGGTTCCAAAGTACGCCTCCATAATTCCAGTTTAGAGTTAACCTCCAAGAGCATGCACTTGGAGATTCCCTCTTGAATCGACTCTATCAAGACGTCAAAAACTAGGTCAAACAAATTTCAACTCAAAGATGATCCTTTATGTAAACCAACTCTATACGAAAATCTTGTCTCAATTCCAATTTAAAATGAATGAAGTAAAGAGAATATAAAGTTAAGGAGGAATTCGATGCCTATTTAAACCTAAAATCATAATCATGAAGATAAAAAAGAAAAAGATATTTGTCTAAGGCAGGTAATTATTGGAATAACACCTCATTCTATTTCTGACTATTAATCAGTGCCACAAATCAATAAAGAACAAGAACATGGGGGGTGGGCGGAGGAGCTTCACATCAAGATTATGACTAAACAGTTAGGAGTTCAGTTCTATCACCAGGTAAAAACCTATAAAATAAGCTATATTTAATCTCCTAAAGCTGAAATTGATGACACCAATTTCCATCAACTGATAAAAACCTATATGATAAATTGAAATAATTCTAGAAATAATAGTAGAATTCATTGCTTATTGCTAAGAGGGGGAAAAATAAAATCACGATTTAGTTTCTGGAGTACAGCCATAGTAAATCATCAGGGAAAAGAGATCTTGATAATGATAAAGAAACATTTTAAACCGTCTACGCATCTCACCTCAAGGGTTATTGTATGATCAGATACATCAACAGCTCTGGCCCTAAAAATGCTGGCAATATCAAGGACATCACGCCTGGCAGTAGCATTTACAGCAATCTTTATTAGCATCAGTTCTCGTTCAGCAAATGGCAGGCAGGTGATATCACGAACCTGGAAATAAATCACTTGAACATTTATTTGAACCAGTATGATGAAGATACACTGTTCACAGAAAACCAATTCCTACCATGGATATTATTTCACAATCAACAAACGAATCGTGGTATTTATCCAACATAATAGTTAACCTTAACATACCCAAAACATAACCCCCAACTCACATACTGATTAATGGCCAGAACGCCAGATGTTTATTCATGATAATGCCCACGATACTAACATGGAGATTAAAACACAAAAGAAGCTGAGAAAGATATGCGCTTCAAGTATGAAATTCTAAGGTTTCTGATGGGCCCCTTGCTACTTGCCATATCTGCAATCTTAAGAGTACAAAAGAAAGAAGAGGACAAAAAGAATGAAAGTCCATTGTTGAAGAATAGAAACAAATAAGGATGGAAGCAGGGAAGAGGGAAATTCAGGGGGGAAAACTAAAAAGGAGTGAGGCAGTTATGGGGGTGAGTGAGGAAAACATGGAAGTTGCAACTTGCAACGTATTTGAGAGGGGCCTTACAGAAAAACAGAAGTGGAAAATGGGGAGAGAAATAGACTCTGAAATGCCAGTCTGTCATTCTTATTTCTGTTTCATTGTATTTGTGATGCTGATTATCTGCTCATTGTGGTTTTTATCCATGTTGCATATTTCATGCGCCATGTTGCTATTTTATCAGGGATAGTGTTGTATTGAGGAGTGTTTGTTCAACGCACATGACGGCTACTGAAAGAAAAGGTGAGAACCCTGCTATTTTCCATCTCTTTTCATGCTTTGATGTGTCAACTTCCGGCATAGTAGATGGTCCTACTCTTTTGGTTTTAGAGCAGGGAGATTGATGGGTCCCCGCCTACCTCTTTGTACTCTTTTAAGTTGATAAAAGAATCAGAGGAAAAGTTGCCTCTGATTGTTCTTCCAAAAGTCCGCAAGAAAATTGAGTCTACTAGGACAATGGAGGTGACTAATTCTAAAAAAAAAAAAAACTATAGGTTACTACATGCAGTGATGCTAAAAAACGTGAAGCTCAAAGCCTACAAATTATAAAATAAAATGTGATGTATTCACTCTCACAATTTAGAATTTAAACCTCATGGAGATCCACTAGTTTGTAGAGTTGCTGCACCAACTTGGCAATTGATTCATCTGTGCCAGGAACCACAGTAGTAATTCTAGAAAGTCCCTCAACTTCTGCATGTCCTACAGCTAAGCTCTGGGAATGACAAAAGGAAAGATCCAACCAGATAGGAATACAACGGAATTCAAAAGGTTAGAAATATATCCATATAACTATAAACACAACCAAAAAGGGAAAAAATGATGAAGCAAACCTGAATATTATAACCCCTTCGAGCAAAAACCCCAGTAACAATGTTAAGAACACCAGGAGCATCGTTCACAAGCATGGATAAAGTGTGCGACCTAATTCCACTAGTCTGAAGGCATTATCCAATCAGTAAGAAAATAACATGCATTTCATTACGACTACCCACGAACATTACAAGCTAATGCATACTGATTTGGCTGAAGCAATCTTTGTATTGAGTCCAATACACCCTCAATACTGCTGTTCTTAAAAATTAGAATAAAAGACATTTTGTTTGTTCTAAAAAACACTGAATATTAGATAATACCGGTAGACATAATAAATGGTACTTACTTCTCTAACACCCTTTATAAACTAGGAATTTCTCAAGGAAAAAAACTGTAAGTCAAATATGAAGATTCAGCGGTTAAAACAAGACTAATGATAATGGAATTAAAATTAAAAGTAAATTAAAAATATGCTTTAATCAAAAGAATAATCCAAATGGCATTTACAGGTATGACGTGGTTTAAACTTAGGCAATTAGGAGCAGAACTAATCAGATTAAGATAGGTGTACCCAAGATCGTCTAGTTTCAGTTTAAATGATCTGGAATTCAGATAATTTTCTTTTTCAAAAGAGAAAAATATAAAACCCAAATATATTACAATGCGTACCCAATAAACCTGACATAAACTTCATTACCTTTTTTAAGAAAATAAATCAAGAATTGCCTAAGAAAGGAATTACGTGTTACATCTGCAATGCATTATAAGGAGACAAGAAAAAGTAACAAACTATCTTACATCTTCTTCATTGAGAACACCCCAGTGAGCATCAAGGACTTGATTGACTGTAAAGCCACCAGAAGGCTCTATAGGATAAACATCTCCCTTCACAAAAGCGTACATATCAAGTGTTTTTAAAAACAGAAGAAAGGAGCTAGAAGGGGGGTTAACAAGCATCCAAATAAACAGTACAGAATGGACAACATTGCACAAGCAGATGATGAAATGCAATTGAGCCACAGTTAGCCCTTCAATCCATGTGGTAGTTACAAAATGATGTCAGAATAAAGAGCAATAATAATAAAATTTGATCTCGGATATTTTGTCAAGAAGATAACTACAATAATACTCAACCACCAATCTTCTATTAATAAATATCATATGCAGTATTTTGGGCCCAAAAAGAACATATGTTGTCTTTCTGTTACTAGCATATTTGGTAGCAGTGAAGAATTAACCATCACCCTTCTCCATTACAATGGTAACTAGTTCAGGTTTGTCATGATTAAGAGTAAATAGAAGGCTAAGCTCTATTCTCTAGTCCCACACTACTAAGATTACCAAGGCCCACTTGAAGTTGTTTAGAACCTTTGCTTATTTTGATACGGATTTTTTACAGATGGAATTTCAAGGACATTCATGAAAGTTATCAAACAGAATATCTTGATGACTGATATAATGAAAAGATGGTTATTAGAACACAATGGCATCTTGAGATCCACGTAGTTAATCTAATTTAGTAGGATAAGACTTGTTGGAGTTTCAAATTAAGAGATGTGAAAGAGAAGCAATTTCTGCTTGACAAAAAAACTCTAGGTAAGCACTTTTGTCAATATTTGAGACATTTGTGATTGGTCAATCTTTCTAAAAAAGTTCCTTTTGTCAATTACAACAAAGGGCAAGTATAGGTTGGCCTTTTTAGTATGGTTTGGAGGCAGATAAAGTAAAGATTTTTTAAACAGTGAAGTTATAATTGTCCTAAAAAATAATTCTGCTGCCGCTGCTTCCAAGAAAAAACACCGGTTTTCTACTTCCATCTCATTGTTTAAAAACACTTTGCCACCCTCAAAAGGACGGTTTTCATCATTTTCCCCACAAGAAGCTTGGCCAAACGCCTTTAAACCTCAATACTTTTTTCGGAGTAGCACAGTCAACAGGTTATCTACAGATCATGTCCGGTGACAAAAACTACGGTTTGATTAATATACAAAATGGAATGGAACAAAAGAGAGAATAGACCTAAAACTATTGATTCTATGGATGAGATATGTCCCTTGTTGAGAAATGATAATTATTGTTGAGAAATAATAATAGAGACATAATAAACATCGTATGTCTGGATTAACAGGCCAGAGAAAAGGAATACCTTTCCTTTGTAACCAAACAGGGCATGAGTAAATAAAATTATTACCAATAAGAATTAAAATTTAACATTAAGAACAGAAATCTTACCCCCATGGTTATTTCATTTTTGGCAATAGGGTTTCTATTTTTCCCACCCACGAGAGCATCAATAGGCATTTTTCCTTCAAGATCAGGATAAGAAGCAGCTGAATATCTCCAAAATGGAGCAGATGCACCCATTTTCTCTCTTCTCAAAGCAATCTAGTAGGAAATACATTAGATAACAGTGGCTTGGTACATATTCCACAACCTATCTATACAATGTTTGACAACATAGAGCAATATAAAAGAAAAAATTTTGGCCACTCAATTGAAATCTCAAACCTTTCCAGTTCTGGCTATTTCTTTAATTCCAAACTTGCTCAGATTCCTTTGGACTGCAACCATCTTACCTGGATCTCCAGTAACCTGTAACAGTAGGCAATATAACTGAACTGCAATTCTGGATTGACAGCATCACTGATAATGGCAGAGGTTGTAGATGACAATGACAATGGCAATGGTATTACAAAAATACATGTTCGATGAAGTGGGGAAAATGGACTTTAAATGCAATGAAATTGTGTTAAAAGCATAAAGAGCCAAGCCAAGTACATAGCCATCTATCTCAATTTGTTCTTGTGTACGTCACATATCGACAAAATAATTGACAGGCCCTGGATGATAAAACATAAACAAGTCCAAGAATTGTCCCATAACGACCTCTATTGTCACAGAATGCTCTGAAATATCCACAATGTTAGCTCTGAAAATGTCCACCAGCCACTTTATCTGAAGTTGAGAATTTCCAAGAACAAAGAATTAGTCAAGAGAAGCAAAGAAGGCGGTCAGCCGCACAGACACAAGATACATGCACCAATAAATCACTAAGCAGTTACCTCAGTGCGATGTGTTGGATCAGCATGCACTTTTATGAGCATCAGTTCACGTTCTACCTGTGGTTCTTTGGAAAGATCTTCTACCTGGTCAAACGACCAAGCCAGTTAGAGAAGTCCCAAACTAGAAGCAGGGGCTAAATGTCTCAAAAAGATATGTGGATAAAACTGAAATTTCATTCAAGATATTCTGTTGACGACAAGAAACTGAAAGTAAATAAAAAGGGGTTTCAAATGAAGAACAGAAACTCCTAAAAGGACAGAAATAAACACTAATTACAGCACTGTTATGGTCAGAACCATTAAGGCTCCAAAGGACTGAAATAAAAGGAAAAAAGAAAAAAGAGGATATTTCACCTTCCTAAAAAGAGAACTAGCTATTAGATCTAAAATTAGTAAACTAGTCTTCGGAGATTAAGCAAACCAGACCTAATCCCCTGAGTATTAAGCACACTGATTACTGACAGTTGTGTCTCAACAAATATAATTTTTTTGATAGAATGCATCTCAAGATAATTTATTAATATGTAATTATCTACAATCCTGTAAACCAAAACAGAAGCTAGAGGTGCCTCATAACCTTTAATACATTCACAAGCTTGTGAAGCTGCTCTACAACTTGTTGAAGCACCCTTTCAGTTCCAGATACAACTATGGTGAAGAGCGCCCTGTCTTCATTCAGACCAACAGCAAGTGACTCAATATTGTATCCCCTTCTTGCAAAGACCCCTGCAATCCGATTTATCATTCCACTCTCATCGCCAACAAAAACTGAAATTGTGTGTCGTCTGACCCTGGATTAATCATAAATGGCAACAAGTGAGCACAAGATCAGAATATATGTGCAATAATATTGAGGAATTGCATTCATATCATTACAATATGACTTTTAAGATAATCAATCTCATTGCAGAAAGCACATTTTGCCCCACCCCGTTTGGGTGTTTATTTAATGTTTTTAAAGTTCATGTACCAATTGTGTAATTAAGCCACACTTCAGAACCCTGAAATGTAAGTTCCAACTGGGAACTTCTAATAAAAGTAGCAAAATTCAAAGCCTGTATCATTGGACTTGTAAGCTTAATAAATAAAATGAAGATGGGTTCATCTTCAGTAGGTCCTGAAAGCTATTAATGAAATCGCTTACTTAAATTGTTGCAATTAAATCAGGGAAAGACACTATATTCACTAAGAAATGTGAGTGACCAAATGTTTTTCCCCCGGAAGAAAAAAAGGGTAAGATTCTACTAAAAACAATGTTGGGGTCGTCAATCAAGAATAACACTATCAAAAAGCCAATTTACAGCCTCTTAAGAACGTAAATTTACAACGTAAACATGTCTTCTCAAAATACACGAATGCAGCGAGGACAGGGGATGGAGAGGACACAACACTATACTTTTACTATAAGAATAATTTCCATACATACGCTGATCTAAAGGACGAAGAGGTGGGCCCGTTGGAAGAGAAGGTATCATCACTACTAACTTTGTTGTCAGTACTTGTAGCCGAGACCACCAGATTCTTGGTTCCGAGATCGTGAGGTTTTAGCTTCAAAGTAGAAGATTTCAAAACAAGTGGGAGGGCTTTTCCCTTGGAAAGTCTAGCATGGGAATGAAAGGTTTGAACTTGAGCTAATGGAATCGCCATTGTAGAAAAGCCAAACGAGAAAGCAGCAGAGAAAAAGCTCGGTGAGAGAGACAAAAGCCCAGTGAGATAAAAATCAACAGTTTGGGAAAGCGTTTTCTGAATCTGACTTATTGGCGTTGGCGAGAAGCCAATTTTTGTTGCTTCTAGTAGCGTTGGGGGCGCAAGCGTTGGGCATTAATCCACAGCTTTTC
This sequence comes from Acacia melanoxylon, assembly GCA_019022615.1. Taxonomy (NCBI): domain Eukaryota; kingdom Viridiplantae; phylum Streptophyta; class Magnoliopsida; order Fabales; family Fabaceae; genus Acacia; species Acacia melanoxylon. The sequence goes on from JAFJYJ010000087.1 coordinate 2,035,847, forward strand.
TCATCCGAGGAGCTCGATGGGTTGCAGGGATGGTGTTGTGGCGACGGAGGTTCAATCGGTGAAGAAGAAAGTGCCTTGGAGCTTTCTAGTAGAACACCACCTCATAGTACGGGGTTTTTTTTAAGGAGGGATTTCTCGTTTTCAAAGCCCATTAATTTTTTTTTTTTTTGTATGCTTATAATTAATAAAGTTAGTGGATGAGAGTAATAATTAATATGATATTAGAATTAAGCGTAATTAGTATGTGTAATATTAGAAGTTATTTAAATTTGTAGGATAACTTTATTGACTTTAACTGTTTTTATTGATTTGTGAGAATTGTTAATTGGTACCTTATAATAAGGATCAAATGGAGTAGTTGGTTAATGTTCATTCTATATAAGGGTTTAGTTATTGTGATCTAGAGAGTGTTGGATGTGGGGTTTTCACCATGTTTAGAGAGGGAGTTAACTTGATCTCTCTCTAAAAAGGAGTTAATTTGGTTTCTTTCTAGATTCTAGAGTTAATCCAAGTGGGTTACTTATTGAATGAGCAAGTTACTCTATGTGGTTAATACAATAAGATTTTTCATCTTTTTTCTCCATATTTTCTCTTCAATTACATTTGTTTTTTTGTATAACTTCATTTTTCATTTTTTTATATAAAATTTTTAGTAAAGGAGTTGGGTTCACCAACAATTTAAGGGCAGGACGAAGTCTCCCTTCCTCTTAGGTGATAACAATGTTGGGTAGGGCGAGTCGTCTATTACCCTCAGGCGTTTACCTAGGCATATAGGAGTTAGGATGTCTCCCTCACCGCCTTGACCAACTTCAGGATCGAATCCCCTCTTTTTGGTATGAGTGTCTGACCTCTTTACCAGTTTGACCCAAAGAAGAGGGAAAAGAACAGGAAATTAATAATTTGACATTGAAAAAGTTGGAGCAACTTAAGTCTCATCTTATTCTGTCCTCTGTTCTTTTATTCTTGCTCTAATTCCTTCCTTATTGTTATCAAAAAAAAAAAAAGGGGATATTGTTGTTGCGGATGAAGGAGTCCACTGGAGGATACAGAATGGGCATTTATCTTTCCAGAAGCATAGTGTTGTATTTCAAGCACAATGACACATGAATTCTTTAAGAGAAACTCTGGAGAAAATTAGTACAAGCAGTAAGCAAGTCGAGAAAGTGAGGCGCTATGCTGTTGTTCAAGTTATCTACCACAATTCATGCCAAATTGGTCCCTTAGATGAGATCATTAGATTGAAGGAGAAACAGCGATTTCGTGTTTTGTTGGATGAGAGCAACTCAATTGGTGTGCTTTGGAGTTTGGAAGAGGTCTCACTGAATTTTTGTGAAGTTCCAGTTGAGAAGTTAGCTATTATAACTACTGCTATGGGACATAGACATTTGTAGTAATTGGGCTACAGGCATATGAATCAGTAAGTGGATATGGAGAATAATGTTGTGAAGAAATATTTGTATTATTTTTGTGAATGAAAAACTATTCAAATTAATTAACCTTACCCCTTATTTTTGTGTTATTTAAGTTGAGTAAATTTGAGATAAGTAGTGTTCAGAAATATAAGGTAGTTAATTGAATAGTTGGTTAAAACCCACTTTATATAAAGGGTCTAGTTATTGTGATTTAAAGAGTATTGGATGTGGAGTCTTTACCATGTTTAGAGAAGGAGTTAACTTTGTCTCCTTCCAAAAGAGAGTCGGCTTGGCATCTCTCTAAGAAGAAGTTAATTTAGTCTCTTTCTAGGTTTTAGAGTTAACCTAAGTGGAGTTACTCATTAAATAATCATGTTGCTCTTTGTGGTTGATACAATAAATTTTTTTTAATCTTTTTTCTCCATATTTTCTCTTTAATTACATTTGTTAACACTTTCTAGCTCTGTTTTGACGAAAATGAACGTTGGAGGACAGAGTCGCCGGTGGGTGTGAGCGGTGGCGGAGCTTGGGACAAAAAAAAATTTGGAAAAAATAAATAGTAGTAGGGGATTTGGGGATTACGGGCGGCGCCCGAATTTTTTTAAAGGAAAGTTTTAAATGCATTAAAAAAAATATATAAACAAGAAAATAAAATAATATAAAAAAATACACCACAACATTGGAAAGGTAAGAGGCTGAGGTTTAATCTGTTAATTTATGTAATTGTGAATCTTTGGTTCAACCATAAACTTCATGTAATTGAACACCACAACATTAGAAGCCAAGAGGCTAAGGTTTATAATGAAAAATCAATTAATTTCATCCACAGATGTAGTGTAAAATGGGTAAAAGTATAGTAAAGAATACACCACAAAAAGTATATTTCACTGATAAGCTAAAAATTTCAGGTAATTAAAATGAAATATAGAAAAAAATGATAAGATTAACATAAATCATACAAGACCACATTAACACAAATGAATTATGCCCGAAAGATATAAAAAAGGGGAAAATTGGGGGCCAAAATTTAATTTTAAATTATATTAAATTTTTTTCTTAAGAAAATTCTAAACTTTTTTATTTTGGGGGGCCATGGCCCCAACTAGTCCTTAAAAACTCCGCCCCTGGGTGTGAGGGATGGAGGGCAACCCAATGAGGAATAGATTGAAGGATGACTAGGAGAAGGGAGGGAAAGTCTGGAGTTTTTTTTTTTTTTTTTTCCAGACAAAAAGTATGACAAATAATTCATGTTGCTATAAAATCAGAGAAGATAGATGGTCCGATAATGTCCTATTAGTTACTATTAACATGTTCATATAAATTTGTATACTTTCTAATTTATATACGATTTTATCCCCTTTGTATTAACATATTCATGGTCTCTCTTTTGTATGCTTTCTAATTTATATATAATTTTATCCATTAAATATATTTAATTAAGTATTTTAGTATTTTTTAATTTTTTAAAAAATAATAATTTAACTCTTTTTTTTAATCAAATTTAAGTTTAAATTGTTATCTTCAATTATCATAATGTTTACATCTAATATATATATATATATATATATATATATATATATATATATATATATATATATATATATATATATATATATATATTATTCAATAAGGATCATGCTCTTCTCAATTATTTTCCATTTCAACTAACTCTTTAAATAATAATTCAAACAAGTTTCAGTTTGAAAAAATTCACATCTGCCGCCGACAATCTAATGACAAATCATATTTACAATCTGACTTTTGTTATATCTTATTTATAAAAGGTCATATTAAAAATAAGTCACTTCTATCACCACTAACACAAACGGTCCGTTCAGTTGTGGCAGATTAGGGATGGCTCTGAACCGCCAAGTTGGAAAAAAAGTTCAGCCGGGAAAAAACGTGATGTCTCTATGCTGGCTTTTCACTGCTTTCTTTTATATGAGCTGGATTCCATTTAAAGCCGAAAACTTTGAACATGCCAAACCCAGAAAGATAAATATACTATCTCCGATCTTAATTATAAGACTTAGTTGACTTTTCTTGGAAAAATTAAGGAAGTTTAAATAAGTTTTTAATTATTTCAATATGTTGTCTCTCCTATAGGTCACAATTATAAGAAATTAGTGAATTTGGAAGGATTAAGGAAGGAAGTTAAATTAGTTAATTATATATATTTTCTTAAAATACCCTTACCAAAAATTTAAAATGACATTAAGGAAAGTGATGGCATGGGTAAATATCTACTTATGTGTCATTGCTAGTGTTTGGATGTAATTGCGGAAGGAAAGGGAATGGATATCTAATGTCGACCAATCATCGTGCTCTTTCTCTTTCTTTCTTTCTTTTTTATTTTTTTCAAAAAAAGCATTTTTATAACCTTAACTAATTTAAGCTGAGGTTAGAGTAGCTATGAGGAGAAAAATTTGCGAAAAATTGTACTCTCTCCAGTATTAAATATTTAGTGTCAGATAAAATTGACTTTTTCATTTAGAGAGATTAAAAAAATCAATTAAAATTATTTTATTAAAAAATAAAAAAAAATAAAATAAAATATAAGCGTGTTGTTAAATTAAAGGCTCTAACCTCTGTTTTATACACACACACACAAAAAAATTATTGTGGAAGAAGTATTAGTAGGGGTAATATGGGAAAAATATGACAAAAATTGTTCAAAATTATTTTATATAAAAAAGTATAATTTAGGTGTATATGACATTAATGAGTTGCAAACATTATTTATTATATAAAATATATAAGTATACTATTAAATTATTATTGAGAAAGTATAGATAGAGATATTATAGGAAAAAATTGACAAAAATTAAAACTTTGCTTCTTATAATTGGGACCAAAACCAACTCCAAAATTTTTCTTATAATTAGGATGGGAGGAGTATATCCTTAGATTATATATTACTCCCTCTGCGGTCCTAATTATAGGGACACTTTTGTAGTGTAATTTATACTAATTACACTACAAAAGTGTCCCTATAATTAGCACCGGAGATAGTAGTTTATTAGTTAAACTAATTAGTTTGAAGAAAAAATAAAATAAAAAATACTATAAAGTAATTTAATTAGCTTCCTTAATCTCTTTAAAAAAGTCAACTAGTGCCTTATAATTAGACTAGGAAGGAATGATAATGATCCCGCCCACATGCATTTTTAAGCTCTCTTTGATAATTTTAAATTATTTTATTTGCCACCGTATGGTTTTAGGAGCAAAAGCAACACAAGTAGTGATTATGTGTTGTAATAGGAATCATATATATACTTCCTCCTTCCCTCCCTCTGTCCCGTTCACAATATAAATTATTCTAACTAATTTATTAGATCTAAAAAATTATAGTTAACTCATTAAATCTATTTTAAATTAATTTTTTCTCAACTTTATCTATATTAAATGTGGTTTTAAAGGAGAGAAAAAAATCTAACAAGTCATATTTAAGCATTAATTGCATAGATAAAATTGACAAGTAAACATTAATTACTCTTCAAATGACTTATACTATAGATCAAATCATTCTTCTAGAAATAACTTATATTATTAATCGGAGGAAGTACTAAGCATTAAAAGGGAGAATGGAACGCGAAGACATGGTTCTTGAACAATTGGTGGCTCCTACATGGTCGCCTTTGTTTACTTTTCAGACAACACTATAGCATCCAAATTTAACAACAATTCCATTGACAATTATAAATTCTCTCAAGAACAAACACATGCTGTTATGATTTAGAGATCCATTTAAATGTTTTGGGAACAAATTGTAATACTCTTTTAAGTCTAATAGCATTTTTTCCAATCCAGATAATGATGATATATAATAAGATTTTTCAATAGATTTTTATTTAGTCAGAGCTTTTGATCATAATTAGGGATGAAAATAGGCTAAGCGGCCTATCAGGGCCTTTAGCCTGGCTTGTTATAGGCCTGATATGTTAGTAAGAAAAAAGCTAGACTAAGGACTATTTAAAGGCCTATTTTGGTTAGTAGGCCAGGGACAGGTTCTTAAGAAGCTATTATTAAGTGCCTTGCTGTGCACAAATTTCAACTTGTTAATTACTCTATATTAACAAAAAAAAATGTTAATTACTCAATTAAAAAAAAAGTATTTATCCTATCTAAAAAAGTAATTATTCTATTTGAAAAAATATAATTGTGTTTAAAAAAAAATATCTTAACAAACTTGATCTTAACAGACATGATCTTGCCTGATATTCAGTGATTGATCTTAACAAGCCTCAAGGCGGGCTAGACTTAGGGGGAAAATAAGGTCTGCAGAATGGTACATGTCGATTCGACCATCTTATCGAGAAATAGATCTAATTTGTTAAAGATAAAGTGTGACTTGACATGTTTCCGCCTCTAATCAATATATGTATATATTTGTTCGTTGATTCCTTGTGTACGTCAGAGTCTACACGGTCCATATTTAGAGTTCATGGTATCTAGAAAAGATAAAAGTGTACTATGTTGAGAGAAAAAGAAGTCAAAATCAAATGAAAACGTGTGTCCACTACTCCACTGGTATGTCAAAAACTTGAAAAAAGGAGGGAAAAAAAAAAGAGAAGAAATGAAAAGGTACATAAGAAAAGAAAAGGAAGCACTAATGTTTAATGAATGGGAAATAATGGAAGAGCGTACATATTCGGGAAGGCGCCATTAATAGAAAACTGGGAAGCCTCACCTATCAACGGTCGGAGTCCCAAGTTTGAGGAATATTAGGGATGTCATGTCTCTCTACAACATATGGCAGCCACTTTTTTTATGGTTTTAGAATATGATGATGGAGATAGTACTCTAAACCCCCTAATTTTTTATCCATAAAGTTCTCATCTTTCAATTCATCAAATCAACTCGTTGAAAAGAAATCCCAAAGTGGGAAAAATAAGAGAAATAGTAAATAGGTAATCAGGAGTGGGCAATGTCACATCTTAATTCAAAACTTTGTTATTTGTTTATGAGTTATTTTGAAGTTATCTCTCACACACAGTCACACCCATAGATATATTATCAAGCCACATTTTATCTGAGGTAACACTTCTCACATCAACTCAAGTCCACTTACAAGCGTGAATTCATTAGCCATCCATATTGAAGACGCCACAAACACTAAGTGGCTGTTTCCACAATTAAGGCCAGACCCAATTATAGGAAAGAAACTAGACAAAATCGGTGAAAAGTCATTGTTTAAACATTATATTAGTGAGAAGGAGTTGAATTCAAATATTGATAATTTCTGTGTATGAAATTCAATCATGTACCAGCCTTTCTGTGTGTGAAAATGTATCAGATCGTTCTTGCTAATAAAAATTCTAAATAGGAACTTTTCACATATTTTCACTGTAAGCAATTAACATAAATAGAAAGACAAGATGACATCGGATATCATATTATATCTATTATGAAATCAAAACTTTTAAATGGAGCTTATATGCAATAGCGGAGGGAGTAATGAAAAGAAGAAAGTGAAGAAGGAATAAAGAATAACAAGCACTTGTGCGAGTTGGGGTAATGGAGTTAACTACATTTTCACGGCTGAAAATCATTTTCATTGATGTAACTCCGTCCACTTGTGATCAAATGGATGCCTTTCACAAGGTAAACGGCTTCACATTAAAAAAATGGATACAATTTACAACAAACTTTTCAAGTTATTCTCTCTTTCGTTCTTAAGATACGTTGATTATCTCTAAAATGAGCATCATAGGATCCTGGCCAAAGCAGAAAAAACTAGCTTTAGTTCTCGCTTCTTTTCTTATACATCGTTGAAAGAGGATACGTTATGGCTATGGTAATATGATTGGTACACTTAAAGGGAATGTCCCTTTGAAGCAACCTCACACGAAACCAAACGGAGGCAAGTGGAAAACTACCTCAGCAAGCAAAGTCAGAACAGAAGAAGGCAGCCAAACATGCAGCAAGTCAGAATTGTTTATTTTTAATGTTTGGGTGGAATCTGGTTTTGTTACTGTGCTTGAATTTTGACAATTGGCAAGCACATTCATGCATATGATGATTGAGAAAGAGTCTGGAACTGCTTGGTTTGGGGAGGTCTGATTAAGAAGTAATATCATTCTTTCTTAAAAACACAAGTAATGTCATTTCTCATATGGATGTCACAGCACAATTTTGGATCAAACTCCAGATTTAATAAGTACTGTGCTGCTTTATATGGTGATTGCATTTACAAGTAAAACTAATGAACTAGATAGTACCGCAAAAAGACTATGTAGAACAAGGCTATGAGTAAATTTTCAGGAAGAGTTACCTAACTAATTACATTTGATTCTCAAATAGGCAGTAAATCTTTCTCAGCTGATTCCAATCTTGTGCTGTGAGCTTGTGTCAGCTGGAGGTGCCATTGAATCCGATGCTTTTCCCATTCTTCTCTCTCTTTGCACGTATTTGCCTCTCATGGACTAATCAATATACTGTAATCTCAATTCCCTTTTTGTTTCAATCTATAAATAACATTTCACGGCCTCGCCAATCTCATAGCTCTTTTGCCCATATTAATCAAGTCCCTTCCTTATTTGCTTTGCCTTCATTTGTTTCTTAAGTGTTACCACTACCATTTTCCACTATGGCCAACCAAGCCCCAGGCCGCCCCTGGTTTCGCTTAGCCTCTTTACGCTCAGTGGCTGCTCCTCCTCCGGCTCCAGCTCCGGCACCGGCACCGGCACCAAGCTCTCGTCCTTCTCTGGTTCCGCCCACTAATAGGATCAACTTATTGCCACCGCCTGCAGAGAGACGATCTGTGCCTTCATCTCCAGCTCAGAAACTTCCTGTTCGGTCTTCTTCTTCATCACCAAGTTCTCCTCATCAAAATGGGTCAGCTTCATCTTCAGTCTCATCTTCTTCTCCAGCTCAGAAAGCATCCCCACCACCTTCTTCTGCTCCTTCCCCGGCCAAAGGTGGGACGAGTCCCTCCACGAAGCAGGTGGTTCAGGCTAAACCCACCACGCCGCCGCCTTCTGCTTCTCCAACCCAGAAAGCAACCACAACACAATCTGCTTCTTCCACAACGAAACAGGTGGTTCAGACTGTAATGCAGTCACCGAAGGCCAAACCCACCACGCCGCCGCCTTCTCCTCTGACTCTTCCACCTGCACTGTTGACAGCTAACTCAGAGGCTAACCCTAAAATCCCAGAGGAAGCAGAGTCCAAGAGTGTGATACTTCAGAAGCGAATTGAAAAGCCTAAGCAGTGGGGGAATGACAATTCAGGGGATACCCTAAAGATCCCTAATGAGAAACAGTACGGAAATCACAGAAAATCTTGGGTTTCAGAGGATTCGCCGATGAAAGTTATAACTATTGCTGGTGAAAACAGAGGAGCATACATGGAATTGATTCAATCACCGAAGAAAAATGAATTCGGAGGCAAATCAAATTACCTTTACAGGAATGGGGTTTCGAAGATCAAAAGCGAGAATGGAGAATCAGGGATCTCGAATCCGATGTCGGCGTTCATGAATAGTAATGTACAGTGCGTGAACAATTCCATATTGTACAATGCCTCGTGCAGCCATCACGATCCAGGGCTTCGCCTTTCTCTTGCGAGGAAGCCATTCGAGAGCGGAGGATTCGATTTCAAGGAGATCGTTAATGGCAGGCACGATTGATTCGACGATGGCCTTTTGCAATGAAGCTTTTGTCAGCTGATAAATAAAGTTGCTGGTTCTTTAGTTATGCGGTGCGCGCGCGCTGGCCCTGCTTGGTTTGTGTTTTGGGATTTATGGTATGCATTAGAAAATAAAGATTAAGGGTGGGGGCAAAATGGTAAAACCGATTCGGTGCACCTTGTTTTATTTTTATTTTAGTTGTGACAAGTGAATAATTCTGCAGAGGCCACTGCCCACTGCTACCATTTGAAGTACGGTGGCACCATCTACATATCGATCTGAAATTTTACATTGATTAGATTTGGACGGTTTAGATTTGATTTTTTTTAACTGCTTCTTTTTAAATAAAAAAATTATTTTTTAAAAAAATGTTAGTTGAAAGATTATCTTTATTTTAGATTCTCTACTCATTAATATATATATATATATATATATATATTTTTTAAAAGATCTAGACCGTCCAGATCTGATCTGAACGGTTCAGGAGAGAAGAGCTCTCACTGCCTATCCAACGATAGGCAGGGAAAGTGATTCCTTTGAAGAACCAGCATGTGCTTCCCGTATGTAATATTGCACGTTACTTTATTCACCTCATTCATTCTTAAACCATGTTGTTTTTCCTTTGGCCAAATTTATTATGTTCTGTGCAAGGTTCTGTAACTCGGATGCGCATTCACGGCGAACCGGTCGAGATCTTGGGTTAAGGGTTAGTGGAGTCAGCCCGAAGTCAAAAAGGCAGGCAAGGTGAGGTATAAAAAATTGGAAAATAATTAATTTCTTATCACACCAACCTAAATTTGACATACTATATATCATTTCAATACTTTTAGATCAGTGGCAAAATAATCATATACTCCAATACTTGTGACATATTCAGATATTCTTAACAATTTTCTTTACAACTTACATTTAACATCCACTAAAGAGAGCCAACCGAAAACATATAGAAACCACAATAATAAAGAAAACAAAAAAAAAAAAATCCAAATCAAACCCATATGACATCCAAAAGTGAAAAAAGGGAAAAAAAAAATTGAGGGAGAAATAAAAAAAAATTGAAGGAGATTTTTTTTTAAAAAAAATATATATAAAAAAGGTCGACCCGACCCGTCAAGGTTACAGGTCGATCCGGTTTACCCTAAACCGGATCGGTTTCGGGTAGGTTGTGCGTTTTCCGGTTTGAACCTACGGTCCGATTTCACAAACTATAGTTGTCTGTCTACCACACCAAGAATGTGCGCTTCATAGTTATCATCATTGTTGTAAAAAATTGTGTAAAATCGTAAAAACTTACATTTTTTTTGTCTTTATTACAGTGATACATGTTAAAACGTAATTTAAAATGGTCCTCAATAAAAATAAATAAAAACTCCACGTAAAAACATAAGTTTTTAGTTAAAACAAAAAAATTCAAAAAATAAAAAATAAAAACCCTATTTTCATTTCCCTCAAGTTTTGCATTCCAAGTTATAAGAGTATGAACTTGTTATAAGAGTAAGAGATGAGGACATACAACTGATGCAGGATGATGTATTTGTTTGAATCAATTGATATAATTTAGAAATTGTTAAACTTTATTCTTTTGATATTTTGGAACTTGGTTGTAGAAGTTAGACTCTTTTTGTATTTTTGGACTTATGTTTTATATAGTTATATGACTTATCTATTTTAAATATGAAGTTCTTTATTGAATTTTGAATAGTGATTTATGTTTTTTTACATGCAAGGTATGCATGTACATACACACACACACACACATATATATATGTATGAATGTACATATATGAGTTTATCGTTTGTCATGTCACTTGATATAAGGTTTTGTCAAGTCAACTCAAAACTATGTTGTTTTTGGGATTAGGGGAATTAATGAAGGCTATTTTGGCATTTTTGTTTTTGTATTTATTATATGAATTTTACCAAAACACTTTATTAATTTCCTAACCCCAAAAAACTAAGTCGTTTTGGGAGTTAAGGGAATTAATGAAGAGTATTTTGGTATTTTTGTTTTTGTATTTATTATATGAGTTTTACCAAAAGACCTTTCATTAATTTCCCTAGCCCCAAAATTACATCGTTTTGAGAGTTAGGGAAATTAATGAAGGAGGTTTTGATTTTTTTTTTTAGGGTTAAAGAGCGAAAATATACACGAGCTTTTCCCCAAGAGCGCCAAAGACATGAGAGCTTTTTTTTCGGAAAAAACACACGAGGTTACGTTTTGGGAGCAAAAATACCACGGGCGGTTAGTTTGATCGTCAACTTGGATGGAACGACGCGACACCGGATTTAGACGTTGACTAGGAATAAAAAAATTCAAAAAACTAGAAAAAAATTCGAAAAAAATAAGAAAAAATTCAAAAAATTAGGAAAAAAATTTAAATAATTAGAAAAAAAAAATCAAAAAATTAGGAAAAAATTCAAATAATTAGGGAAAAATTTAAAAAATTAGAAAAAATATATTAAAATAATTAGAAAAAAAAATAAAAAATTAGGAAAAAATTCAAATACCCCCGCCAGTGGGGCCCTACCACCTGGCCACACTACCATCGGCCGCGTAAGATGAAGGGATCAAGTTGCATTATTATAACGTTTTGAAATGTGTACTTTTTTTATATTAAAAAAATTATATTAAATTATATATTGATTCATTTTAGAACATTTATGTTAATATTTTAATCTTTATGTAAATGAATTTTTCAAATGGACAAAAGTATATACTTAAATTCTTATATTAATATACTTATTATTTCCAATAATCTCTTTATCATTTTACTCGTGTCTTCCTATTCGAAGGGGAAAAGAATGTATTTTTAGTCTTTCACGGCATTAAATTTTCATATGAATATTTTTACTCTTCATTTATTATTATGTAGATAATTATTTTTTTGAAAAAAATGTATAGTTAAATAGGTTTAAAGTTAAAAAATTGTTACATTTTGTGATAGAATTAATAAAGTTTAAAATTTTCCTTATCCAGTTCTTAGTCAGACTTCACACATTAGATTAAATTTATCTCTGTAGAGAGAATTAACAAGAAGATTATCTTAATTAATTAATTTTTGTTTTTTTTTTTCAATGAACAAATTTACCCTAATAAGATCTTCAACAACCGCACCGGCCCGTGTATATACAACTCCTCCTCCACCATGGTTGGTTATCTCGATGTCGCCACCGCCATGGCAGAGCGGCCGACGATGTTGCGGTGGTGGGGCCCATCAAGCGGGGGTATTTTATTTTATTTTTCTAATTTTTTTAATTATTTCTAATTTTTTTCTAATTATTTGAATTTTTTCCTAATTTTTTCTCTAATTATTTGAATTTTCTTCTTCAAATTTTTTGAATTTTTTTCTAGTTTTTTGATTTTTTTTTTATTCCACGTTAGCGTCCAAATCGGCGCCACGCGCCTTTCCATCCAAGTTGATGGTCAACTATCCGCCCGTAGTATTTTTGCTCCCAAAACGTAACCTCGTGTGTACTTTTGCTCCAGAAAAAAGCTCGTGGTGCTGGGCGCTCCTGAGGAAAAACTCGTGTGTATTTTCGCTCCTTAACCCTTTTTTATATATATATATATTTATTATATGACTTTTACCAAAACACCTTTCATTAATTCCTTTTAACCCCCTAAATGAAGTCATTTTTGGGGTTAGGGGAATTAATGAAGGGTATTCTTGTTTTTTTATTTATCATATGAATTTTACCGAAAAACCCTTCATTAATTCTCCTAACCCCAAAACTACGTCATTTTGGGAGTTAGGGGAATTAATGAAGAGTGTTTTAGTATTTTTGTTTTTGTATTTATTATATGAATTTTACTAAAGCACATTCATTAATTCCCCTAATTCTCAAAACGACGTAGTTTTGTGATGACTTGACAAAACCTTATGTCAAGTGACATGATAAATCCTACACACACACAAAATTGTGTATCCTTATCTTAAGTAGTATAAATTTTACATTTTATGTCGTTTCTATGGTTTACGTTTTTACAACCCTTTCTGTTTCTACTAAAAACTTGACCTTGACAGCATTAGTTATAATGACATAATCCAATTCAAAATTTGAGGTCAACATTTTTATAAGTAACACAAATTGTCACTGTAACAACAAGCAACATTACCCCCGCGCGTTGCGCAGGTGCAAAAACATAACAACAGGTAATTATGCATGACCACATCCACAACATTTAAACATGCATACATTGTAAACAATTCTCATGTAACAGTCACCGACAATATGTTACTTATGTAACTTAACATTCCTGAAGATTTCCTTGTATACAACATTAGTAGTTGTATTCATTCCAGAAGTAGTCCAATCTTTTAATAGAATCTTCAATCCTGCAATATTGTTAACTCTTGAAAGAGCAACATATAATTGTCCATGTGTAAACAAGCTTCGATAAATACAATCCTACATTTTGTAATGATTGTCCACGACTCTTGTTAATTGTCATTGCAAAAGATAAAGCAATAGGAAATTGCCTTCTCTTCATACGGAAAGGAAGACGGTGTATGCGAAGGATTCATGTCCATTACGTGGATTAAAACCTTGTTATTTGGGTTTGACCCATTTATTGTGATTGCCTGGATAACATTCTTTCCTAGGTGTGTTACACGCAACCTGGTTCCGTTGCATAACCCGAAGCTTGATCGATATTCCTTAATAACATTATAGGCACTCCTACCTTGACAGTAAGGATGTGTAAAGGCAGGCCTGAACAAATAATAGTATTCAAGAACTCCGTGGTGTATAGATTGTCGAATCCATCAACATCCTGTGAAGACTTACAAATAGTATCAGAACTATAATACTCCATCATTTCACCAGGCAATAAAGAGCACATAAATTCATTCACCTGATTGACAATTTCAATAGTTGGGCATAGAATTGCTCTACTATTTAAGTATTTTGAATTACTTAAATTGTCCAGCAAACCTTCATAAGTGGATGACACAATAGCTTGAATAGGATTGTTCCAGTTACGAATGAGGAATTCCTCATGAATCTCAATCTCTGCAATTCCGTCATGAGGCAAACCTAATCTCGCTTCCCCTATATCTAGAAGCCATTTTGAGAAGGCTTCTAATTTATGTTGATCTTGATTCAAAGCAGAAGATAGTCTCATGTTTTGTGTCAAATGGAAAATTTTACATGAATCCCACAGATATGAGCAAGTAATGCAAGCGTTGACTATAGTTGCTCTACTTGCCTTTGGAATAACAGGTAAAAGTTGGCGAAAATCACCTCCCATTAATACAACCTTCCCACCAAATGGTTTGTTGCAATGCATAATGTCTTTCATAGTCCTGTCCAATGCTTCTATGCAAAATCTTTGAACCATTGGTGCTTCATCCCATATGATCAATTGGGTTTTCTTTATCAACTCGGCAAGCACCAAAGATTGTTTGATGTTGCACATTGAGTCTTCATTAACCGCAATGGGGATCACAAACCTTGAGTGTGATGTCCTACCAGATTGTAGCAATGTGGCTGCAATACCGCTCGATGCAACAGTTAGAACAATTTTACCTTGGGACCGAAGCAATGAAGTAAATGCACTCCACAAGAAAGTTTTTCCCGTTCCTCCATAACCATATAATGAGCTGGCTATCTCATTGTTCTGCAGACATAGCTGAACTTTATCATAATTTAGTTCTTGAGGATTAGACGGTTCTCAACATTGACATGAGTATTCGAGGAAGGTAATGGGAGTGAAGGGTAATCAGAGATACTCTTCCCATTTTGCTGTAGTAGATCCTCGATCTCAGCAAGAGCTGCTTGCTCCTTCTCTGTTGCTGAAATACGTATACCTACAAAAGTGAAATACTATAATGAATTTAACTTGACTAAGATCTTTGTTTCTACGAAGTATAAGAAACGCACATGAACCTACTTTTTGACATAGGGTCCTGATGTGGGACATATAATAAGTCTTCAGATAGAAGTTGGCAAGTTTCCTTCCAGACAACCTCTGGCCTGCTGAGGCAACAACAAAGTAGCATGCTCACGAACATTCTTCGTAATGATCGCCGATTGCACACACCGAAGTTTCCTTCAAGGCTGCAATAAATTCATTGTCGTCATCTAACAACCCCAATGCAATACATCTTTTGCACGATACGTCGGATATACGACATTGTTGACGTTCTTATAGCCCGATAGGATGAAGGGCCTTTTACTTTAGTTAACAATATTCTAAGATAGTATAATTCTCCTGATGAAGGTGAAACATGACTAAGTCTACCAATTGAGAATCCTCTTTTCCTTTTCTTCCAGAGTCTATTGCTACGATGGTACACATAATATTGTGGAAATTCGTAATAATATAGCATTTTAGCCAAATCATCATCTTTATTTTGTTGCATCCAAGCAATAAACATAGACTCACTCACTCTTGGCTTGTCTAGGATGTCGGCGACATCATCAGTGTTGGAGTAGATGACACATTGTTGGTCTGGTAGATGAAAACTTAACCTCTCCACGGGTGGGGATCTATGGTGTATGTCAAAACCGAATATACGCCAAGCAGCCTCACATGCTGATATATAACGGAAATTGTAAAACTGCTGAATCTCATCCAATGATCCTTGTGTATTCCCACTCCGTTCTGTATCGTAAATTGATGCTACGACACGGTCATCTCCCTTGGCCGATATACTTGAAAAGGTACTTGATTGCGCTTGATCGGTTGCATTTTTCTACATTGATGTGAGCATGAAACATAGTCAACAATGTTTGATTATATGGCACCACGAACTCCGTTGTCCAATGGAATACCTTTAACGTCAATGGTCCTTCCATTATCTCTTCTCCCGTAGGTAGGGAAGCCTTCATGGTCAATGTTGTGTGTTGGTTAAATTGCCGGGGAAAAACTTATTGCATTTTTTGTCCACCATGCATGGTGCTTTTGGATTAAGATGGCCGCAAGGAGAATGCATCATGAATTTCTGCACCAGGTCATACAACTGGGGATTAAGCTCTACCTCCGGGATCTCCGCAGATATAGTTTTATCAATATCCTCAGGACTTGTAATCCTGCTATGTTCGTCAAGCCATAGAAGGATGTGTGCATGTGGTAGGCCCTCTTCCGAAATTCAATTGTATAGACTTCGTTATAGGAAATGATAGTTCGAAGAATCATGTTAGTTACACTATATCAGGAAATGTAATTGAATAAGGGAAAACATATTGTAATGCGTAATACAAATAGTATTGGCTATCATTACCTGAACGAACATTTCCAAACAACTTTTTCTTCTTAATAGCGTTCATCAGAGCCCTCAATTTGAGTCTAAACAACCTAGACAATATATCAGGTCTGTTTGCAGCATTGAGGGAACTACTTGCACAATATCTTGATATTTCAGGCCACGATGGATTGCAAGTGAAGGTTATGAAGAGATCTGGGTACCCGGCAAATCTACATATTGTCATGGCATCCTGATATGCTTGGATCATGTAACCTGCTCTACCAGTAAACGTGGAAAGGAGAATAATTCGTTTGCCAGTTGCGGATGCACTTCTCTCCCCACTGAGCAAAGCATCTGACAATCCTTGGTACATGTCTGCACACAGTTCTTTTTTATGTGTCCTCACCCATAATAATCTCTGAGCCTCAATCATTGTGTATGCATCCACGACAAACTGTTGGAAAAGTCTTCCGGCATGCAATATAGTTGAAACTTCATCATCTCTAGCCATCAATTTATATACAAAGTATTCTCGCATACTAACTCTTTTCTTTGATTTTCTTGGGACTCTGTCAGATTCGAAATGGTCTACATCGTCCCTATAACCATCCTCTCCCCTAGGGAATAAGATGGGGTATTGCAATGGGAGATATGATGGATGTAACTCATGTATCCTTAATGGATTACCAGACAATTCCTGCACAATAATATCTCTCCGATGGAAATTCATATCAATATCTTCGATGATTAATGTTGTGACTTCAGAAGCCGATGGCAAGTTGTGAGTTCGGCCATCATGTTGTCTATTACTTATCAAACGTAGCTTGAACCGCTGGGAATGTGGCCTATTAACCATTGCAGCCACCATACATACGATCTTGTTTCACGAAAGGATTAAATTCATCAAGGCCATTTTCGATTTGGTCTACGATTACCAGATCTATGCTGCTCTTTGATAAATGCTTGTTGTTCAGTGAAGAATTAAATTGTTAGATATAAACAAACAAATAGAACCTCATCTCAAACATAACGCCAAAAGTATCAAACAAACCTGACTGCAGCGATCCTATTATCCACTTCATTTTCGGTGTCATATATATATAGCGTGAGTACGGGTTGCCCTCCAGGTTCGGGTAAAAGGCGCCAATGTGATGGTGATTAAGTCCAGAGAAAACAAATGTGTATGGGCGGAACCATTGTTTTTGGCATGATCGATTTTCCCACCCATTGAAGTAAATGAAAACATGTTGTTGTAGGTCCTTATATTTTCATGAAAATTCTTATACATAACTGATTTTTTATTGAAGAATAGATCATGCATCACAGTAGGAGGCTCCTGGTTTTTTGGGAGCCGGACTTTTCCTCCATGACAACACATTGTAAAATGAGGTGTATTTGAATTTTTTTGACTCTGAATCCTTTCGTTAAACCACATTTTTGCACCACAAATTTGACACCTATAAGCAATATCGCCTTCATCGACGTAGTCTACACCAATAAAAACAAACGTGGTTGGTCACAAAATAACGACATGTATGATGTTTCTTTGTTTTTAAAAAAATTACTTTTTAGGTATGTACCAATAATTAGTTGTTTCTTCCTTCCTCTTGGTTGTTTTGAACTTTGTGTCGTGGCGGCAACATGATTTAGTGTTTGCTCAGAATCTGAATGTTTTACAAAGAATATAAGTATTGATATTATTAAAGTGCAGAATAAGGTTAAATTAATATGCAAATAGCTTGTTTCGCCAAACAAAGAAATATGCAGATAGTTTACACTCTTCTGAATTTTCTTCTTCACGATCTCTGTCATTATCAGAACCCAAGTGGTTGTTATATTCGAAGTGAAGATGTTGGTAATATCTGTCCGGATCTAAACATGAAGAGAAGATGTATTAATGATTATTGATGAGTTAACAATGGACGGAATTTTTTTTTAAATGATTTCATGACGATTGAGAGTTAATGTTGTTACAAGTAAGCCATATAAACACGGTACTTGCATATGTCGAAGGGGTGATTGTCTAGCAAAGTCTAGTTTGTAATTGTGGATTGGTTTGTTCCACAAGTAAGTAGTGTCGTTCGTGGACATTGTGTACTTGACCCTGAAACGATATATAATTACCTTATCGTCAAACTGTTAATATTAATGTGTGTATAATTGTTTTAAAAATGGTGTCGAACAGGGCATGAAAAAATCACATGTTTAAACGAACTTTTTTGTTCTTCACAGCGCCGCAGATGAGAACGGACCGGATCCATCTGCTTTTTGAACCAAAACACCTTCTCTTTTGTCCGTCTCTTTGAATCTACGAGAAAGGGACGGTGGAGGGCAAAGGAGAAGTCGAGCCGCGGCTAGTGTATGGACTTACTACGGTGGTCGCTCTTTGTCGGCGTCGCGACTGGAGGCTTATTACAAGGTGGTCTTCTGCAGTGGGCGTCGCATCGTACTGTTAAAGCCACAGTGGAAGCATGTTAGTACAAGCAGTGGTGTATGTGGAAGCAGATATACAGAAGTTGCTTCGTGATCGTTTTGAAATTGAAGACAAATGTTGAGAGCGGTAGAAGATAAAGAAGCACCCATATAAGAACTTTGAATTCGTTCAGACCGAGAAGAAATGTATAGGCGGCAAGATGAAATGCACAGAATAGCGGAGCAGGGAGCGGTTGAGCTATACACCGTAAACGGTGCAGCTAAGCTTCTGAGAACCCGGGACTCTTGCTTGTGATGTTGTCTTGATTGTCCTCCTCCATTAGCTACTACCCAAAAGCCCAATGACCTCTTTGCTTTGTGTTAAAATGCAAAACTCGCATGTTATGGGTGATTATATATTGGAATATTGAAATTTGAATTGAAAAAATGGAAAGGGAAGATTTATTTGTTTCGTGAAATTTGCTTGGTTGGAGGGTGTTATTTATGGAAGGTGAAGATTGGTAAATTTGAAATTTGAAATGGAAAGAAAAAAGGCTAACAACGCGGGCATAATGAATTTTGTGTGTCAAGTGAAAAGAGTGTAGTTTTTTGAATATGTTAAAATTTAAAATTTGAATTTGAAAACCAATATGCTGAACACATCATCTTCAACACTTATTCATCTCTACACGAAGCCCAAAATGGAGCTGAACTGTTTAGCTGACACTATTGTTAACAATAGTGTTTTGTGAGAGGGTATACATTGAATGGCTTAATCTGCTATTCCTTTTAAGTGTATATTGATAAGCGCTTCATGGTGACCTCTCCCTGCGTTTTTCCCAAAAACACCAACAATAATGTAAAGTTCCATATCATGAGGAAAGAAGTGCTGGCAATCATAGAGGTCTCAACAGATTTCCCTGCCATAATCTAAAAAACTCAAGTTTCATACCAAAGCCAAAAGGTTTGGACATTCAAGTCATCATCCAAAATAACAAAAGTGGAATACAAATATTTTGAGGAAAGATGACAACAAAAGGAAACGATTAAGACTCAAACACATTACACAAGTTGAAATCGCTCAAATCCAACACATTAATACTGTCTTGACATTCCAAAACACCTCTTTGTATTCAACATTTTTTGTTGTGCGTTCCCCTTAGGTTCATGCTCGCCCAATACTATCTTCTAACATTTTATGCCCTCAGCATGTGTTACCCCTGAGCTTTTACATATTAATACATGTTTTCCTTTATTTCATACTTTGTTAGATGTACTATTTTCTTCCTGCAATACTATTTGAACAATAAATGACTATAGCTACATCCTTGTTACTAATTAACAACGGCAAATTCTTCTCCATAAAATTTTGTAATTTGTAAAACTCAATAGGATTATGCATCAATATTTCTAATTTATCTCCTTGTATTAAGCACAATATTTGTGTGCTTCCTTGCACAAGAAGATTGTAAATTTGGAGTTATTTCATTTTAATTCCAACAAAAAACCACTCACATCTATTATATTGAACAAATATCTCAATCACAAACTTTTCAAAAACACTATACCATCCCAACAATATAAACTTGTTTGCAATTTGCTCCTTATTTTTTGTTTACATTTTAATCAATTATCGCTCCATAGTCTTAGCTTTCTTATACCCACTTCCACCTTTTAAATTACTTTTGTGGATATGTAGGGATGTTCTAATCAATTACTCCACCCTTCATGAACACCCTCCTTTTTCCTTATGTTCTATTCCCTTAATTCTAGCTTTTCCTCCTCTTGTTGCATATATATATGATTATGGTTTGGAAAATATTTTAAAAAAAAAAAAAACTCATATTGGATGAAGGTGTTTATTAAATAATTAAAAGAAACAGTTTTGACGTTTCCCAAACTATTTTAAGCTACTCTTTGGGGTTCTACAACCTTTATGATGGTAGGTTCGACCTCCCAAAAAAATTGACTTAGCAGAAAATAATGTTAGGCATGGCCAACAACATCTGGATCAAATGGTTAAGTGCAATGAAATATCATGCAATAAGAAATTGCAAGGTACATAGAGGTAGTGCCATGACTTTAATTCTTAAAGTTTTCATAGTCTTTGAGCCACGCACCAGGCCCTTTACGGGCTGTGCTGAGGTTGAGTTATGTGCAGTGATTGGGCACATGCAAAAGTTAGATGGAGGAAAGCAAAGGTTATCATCGGTAAACACACCCATGCAAATATAGATTCATGAAAATAGAAGATCATTTTAGACGAGCATGCTTCTATTAGAATAAACCTTGAATAGGTGTGTTATGATATCATCCATATATAACAACTAGTGATAAAGAGTAGAATAACTGTTATTTTAGAAGTACATAACAAAATGATGCTGCTATTAGAATAATCTGCTTAGATAGGGATATGTGGACAAAGTCAAGTCAATTTTGCTTTCATGATTGAAGCTTTGGCTTTAAAGAATGTTCTACTACTCTGCTGTGGATCTATGACATGATAAAGTAGTTTTTGAAACTGATTGCCTCCCCTTGTGTACCTGTGTTGAGGAAAAGTAACCGGATTTGTTTGACTGGAGGAGTAGAAGTATTATCCAGGATATCATTTGTCTTTTATATTCTAAGGTTGAGTTCTTCATCTCCTTTACCCCACAATGGGGCAACCATGCCGCGGATTTTCTTGCAACTGATGTTTTTAAAGGCGTGTGTCCTATTGGGTGGGTTTCACAACCGACACCCGCTTTGTTGTCATTTCTAACTTTGGAGGTTAGGAGACTTTTGTAGATGCAGATGATTCTTCACCCACTAGGCCTTTAATGGATGGTGGCTAGTTGTTTTCTTTCTTTTTCTTCTTATAGTCTGGTTGTTTCTTTTGTATTTGTTGCTTTCAGTCATGTTATTTCTGTGTTGTATTCCTTGTCATGTTTGTTTTTTCCCCTGTGTATTTGTTACATTTCGTGAGATTATTAATGCAAGTATCTGTTGAGCAAAAAATAGAAGCACATTACAAAACAAATAAATGAAGCACGTGTAAATCCATTAGTGGGGAAAATAAGATCTTACATGGTCAACACTCCGATATTTTGTAGATGGCAGGCCTCCCCAGATTCATGGTTGTCCTTGTAGTTTAGGTTGCAAAACTTTACCATAGTGTAAGTTAAATAATTTCCAACAGAATCTATAGTGTATTAAAATAACAAATCATAAACACCAAAATATTCAAGAAAATGACATTTGACTTCCTTTTCGCAGGTGTTGTATCGAGTCTACCAGTAGTATATATGTATGAAGGCTATCATATTTTCAGCTTTCTTGGCCATCTGCCCATAGAGATAAAGGAGATTACCTTCAAACAGAACCATCCATCGAAACATTTCATTTCTGTTTTTCCAATTAGTCCACATCTGCATGTAAAATATATGCGTCTCGAAAATATTTTTGAAATTGCAACAACCACATATTTGGAGAAATTAACCTTTGCCAAGTTACTTTAATTTCTGGGGGTTTATTTTGTTTTTATCCAGTTATTATGAGCTTTTGCTTCTGAAAGTAACATCATGCTGATCTTGGTCCCATACAAATTTGTTCCTTCACTTTATTCACTAATGAATGTAAGAAATCCATTGATAGTGATTGAGAGTAGCAATAGTAGAAGCTATATGATGACCATCACCGCATGCTTACATTATACCTGTAGGTGCAGAGAATTAGTGTTAAGGATTAAATGCTTTATTGAAAAAAAAAAAAAAAAAAACAGCAACACATTGTAATATAGGTGAAAAAAAGGAGCGACAGAAAAAAAAGGATATAGATGGATAAGCTTTTTGTGGGCCTTCTCAATGCAAGCATAAAAATGTTAATTTGTCATCTTATGTTTTATCAGAAAAGCTGATAAACACATTGACCACGGGTAGAAAGAGCTTATCCATTAAGCAAAGAGATAATGTCTATGAGTCTATACATTGACCATTTTTATGGTTTTATTTTAAATCTGTATTAAGAGAAAACTGCATACCATAAAAATGGTCAAGGAATTTTAGAACAACAAATCTTTGGAAGAATTCAGTAGCTGCAGAAGGAAGCTACATCAATTGCCTCACTTTTCTTTTGCATATTCTTCAACAATCTTGTTTGTGTGTAAAATAGCAAAGGCAACACTCCAGGACGCAAAACAGTTACTACTTCCATGTAAAGTGACCCATAGAGCAAGTAAAAAGGAAGGGGAGGGGGTAAAAGTATTGTAGATGCATAAAGTTGGGTTTGCTTGGTTATTATATATATTATATATTGTTAGACATCAGAGTGGCAAAACCGAGTATTTGAGAGGCTTGCAATATCAAAAAAGAGTGGCAATGTCTAAAAATGAAGAAGGATGCTGCAATATTCCATTGATGTGAGTATTTGTGTGAAGTCAATTGAAAGGGCATGTCCAATCAAAATTACCTATTGAAAAATAAAAATAAAGCATACACATAGAAGAAAAGTGGCGTAGCATTAGACCATATTATTCTTATAGATGAAAAAAAGGAGTGACTGAAAAAAGGATATAGATTGAAAAGCTTTTTGCGGGCCTTCTCAATACAAGCATAAAAATGTTAACTTGTTATTTTATGGTTTTTCAGAAAAGCTGATAAACACATTGACTAAGAGTAAAAAGAGCTTATCTATTAAGAAAAGAGAGATAATGTCTACAAGTCTATACATTTTCCATAAGTATATACATTAACTATTTTTATGGTTTTGATTTTTACATCTGTGATATCTATTTATGCATAATAACCTATAAAATGCTATAATGAGGGGGAAAAAACAAATAGCTTTAAAATTGTTATAAGTTTGAAAGGAAGAGCAATGGACTATCCATTCACAAAATCGTCTATGTTCTACTTGCTTCTCTTTTGATGCACAATTTCATAGTTTCATTTTGCATGGACTTGGGCTAAAATATGGTCACAATGAACAAAAAATAAGTCCAACACTAACTATCAAAAGAAAAGGGAAGTTAAGAGTTGATGATGGGTAAGAGAAGCAGAAGAATAACAGTAATCGCATATCATAAAAATGGGCAAGGAATTTCCGTAAGAAAAGAAAAGAAGACATTAAAAACCACAAAAATGGTCGAGCATCCTTGTGCTTCAAAAAATAAGAAAAGGAAGAAGGAGAGAGAGCAAAAACAAATGGAGCTAGCAAACCTTTTTAGCATTTTGGGAAGAATAGTTCTATTTTCGAAAAAGAAGCAGAAACATCGATAGCTAGAGCATGTGAAATCTATTCACATCGTCCTCGTCATTGCTTCATCAACACATTGAGCAGCGGCGGAGGCAAGAATTTTATTGACGGGGGGCGAAAATAAAAAATATTATATCATAAATAAAAGTACTTAAAATACAATATAGACATAATATACAAATTGTTTTAAAGAAATCTATCACATAGTAGCCCCACTTGCATTAGGTTTGAGTGGCCCTAATCCACCAAGAATGGTCTATGTATATTCCAACAAATTACTCCCTCCGATCCATAATCAAAGACATATTTAGAGAGTTAATTTTGTCCTAAATATAAGACATAGTTTTCATATTCTTTAACAATAATCAAGGAAGATAGTGAATAAAAAAATTAGAGAAGATGTTGACTAAGATGTTTTAGAAACTACATGTCAAATTAACTTACTCAACCAACTTTCTTAATCTATCTAAATTAGGTAAATATGTCTTATATTTAGGATTGGGAGAGTATTAACTAGATTTTTAAAATACAAATAAAGAAATACAATAGAATCAAACAAGCTTAGCTTATTAAGCTTGTATATATACGTAGATATCTCCTTATATTTTGTTAACATACGTCAATTTCAAACTCAAAAATTAAGGACCAAACACAAGCGATTATGTGAAACTACTATATATTGAGATAAAAGATAAGCAAGTTATATATATAATAAGTTCTTCTTGCGCATGTGTTTGTTTGTGTAATATTAAAATAAGCTGCAGACAAAGAAATATATCCCATTATATATACACACACATTTTTTTTTTTTTTTTAAAAAAAAATTAGGGGGGGCGGGGCCACCCCTAGCCCCCCTCTAAATCTGCCTATGACAGAGAACACAGAGAAAATCCGATGGAGACCGTCTTCCCAGAAGAATAATTGAGATTGAAGTCATAATGAAAAGTAGAAAACTACATACTATCTACAAAAAATCGAAGAACCCAACGACTGAAATTGACTTACCTAGACATAGGCAAAAAAAGAGACAAGATACATCTAGACAACTCCTCCGTTGGAACACAATACTTTAAGAGACGACGGCAAGATACACCCCAATGTTTTTTTTTTTTTTTGATATTAAAATGTTTTGGAGGGGTTCGACATCGCCCCCACTGCGCAGTAAGACGCCCCGGCCATGAACACTTATGTGACTTACGAGATCGCCTACCAAAGCGAGTCCCCGACGCGGACAGAGGATCGAACCCACGATCCAAGGACCTAATCCTGAATTCCTTACCATCTATGCCAACTCACATTGGTCACCCCAAAGTTTTTATTTATGCCAAATGAGGTGATTTCAATGTAACCAAGAAGACAAAAAAAAGAGGACCCAAAAGTAAGGCGGCCTTTTTGAATTTGAAACTTTCCAGCAAAAGAGCAATGAAGCCACGGGTTGCACAGAGCCCAACACACTTGAACATGAGCTTGTGAACATTGTTTTTTTTTTTTTGGGTAAGAAAGGAAGGCATACGTTTTTAAGTCTGAAACTGATGATACGCCGAATAAGTAGAACGACTTAATGGAACAGTAATTGTTAATACATTGATGATGATAATAAAGCTAAATTTGGAATCCAAACTTCTGCTTATATTAACAAAATTGATGTTTGAAGAAAAAAAACCCAATTTAACATAAGTAACTAAAAAACAGCAAAAACAAATTTTATCTCACTAAGTAAAGTCAGCTCAACAACTAAACAAGTACCAATCTGTGTCTAAATATAAGTGACAAAATATTATTAATTATTCTACGATTGACTTGTATTTTAAACCAACATTTTTTCCCTCTAAAAATTAATTATATTTAGGCAGGGATATTCAATAAAAACTTGGATTTGGACTTCCAAACTGTTTGAAAAGCTCGCTGATATTTGGTATACTAACAATCTAAAGTTGAGCTTTACCAGCCCAAATAGGGGTATGCATCCCCACATTTTTTTTTTTTCGCATATACATGGCAAGCATAGCTTGAATATAAACCATATTAGATAATATTATCTACTTGGGGAAGACCCTTCCTAGCAAAATACATATCCGTTCAAAACTCGAATTAACAACACTCTTGCACTTTTGGAAAAAAAAAAGTACATGAGGATCATCAGAGTGAGCCTCCTTAGCAAACTTATCCACACACGATAATATTTCCTATAAGCATGTCTTACTTCCACCGACCAATCAGCATATAGAAGCTGTTTGGTTTCTTCAATCAGGTTCTTGTATGGATGGTTATCACCACTATGGCACTATCTCTAAGCAAAATATTGATAGCTTCAATTGAATTTGAGAACATTTGTATATTTCTCAAGTTCAATGACTCACATACTTCAAGGCCTATTTTGATGACCAGGACTTTGGCCATCGTGACTAGGTGTAGGTTAAGTGTCTTTTTGAAACCCATAATCCATTGTCCTTTATCATTTCTAATGAGGCCACCACATGCCGCATGATTCCCAGCTGTAACTGAAGCATCATCCCCACATTTTTTTAAACCACAAGATTCCACCTTACAATATTTTGTTTTTTTGATATATAATTTTTAGAAAAGGGGTTGGACTCAACCACGATCCAAGGGAGGGCGAAGTCTCCCTTCCTCCTAGGTGATACCTGTAGGTGAAAATACTTTCAAGATAGAAATATCACTAAGATAAGAATATGTGTAATTAATATGCATAATCTATAAACATACAATACTTCTGCACATAAAGAAAACAAGTAAAAACTCACAAGACTGCTGAAATATGATAATGAACTTTGAGGAAATCCGAGTCCAACATACGTTGTCTCCTTAAGACAATTTGTTCCCTTTATTCGGATGCCCAAGGATAATGAACAATTGTCTCCCAAGATAGAGCGGATTTTTCGTTTTCAAAATGATGGCACTCTCAATCAGAAGCCCAAGCGAACACAACGAGTCTACTTTCAGAATCGCACGGATGTGACTTATAGTAAAATGCATTAAATTATATGTATGAGAGCGTAGTGTTAGAAAAACGATATTATTTTTCTATCATACACACGTTTATTTATAGACGATAAAACGATCAGATGGAGTTCCGTCGGCGAACTGACGTGACTGGCAGTGGCAAACCGACACAACTTCTTATTCATAACCCATGGGATTACACAAAAATCTAACAAAACCAATGTCAGGTAGGGCGAGCCGTCTATTACCCTCAAGTGTTTACCTAGGCACCCAAGAGTTAGGATGCCTCCTCCAGCGCCTTGACAAACTTCAGGATCGAATCCCTTCTCTTTGGTAAGAGTGTCTGACCCCTTTGCCAGTTGAACTCAAAAACGAGGGGTTCCACCTTACAATATTATTAAGTGTCAAATTATGAGTATTGTTTTTAACGTTACAAGAGGGGTCAAATTATTTTAAGTCAGGCCGATGCTGATTGGGCTTAGCTAGGCCTCTCAAGGAAGCTCCAAAACTGTTTTTGGGTGAAAACCAAAAGTTGGTTTGATATATCACATATCAACCTATTTGGGTTGAACGCTGTAGTTAGGCTGAGACTTGCATTGGTCGTTTTTTAAGTTCACTTTAAACAGAAAACGGGATTGAGTCTAGTAAAAGATGTTAGTCCTTCAACAATGTAGAGTATCAAGGTTTGAAACTCATCTAATAGAGATGTTAACATTTAGAATCCAACAATACTTCGAATAAAAGGATACATTTAAAAGGTTAATCCAATTGCCTATTACACAATTTTGAGCTTATGTATACTTTGAAAGGAGCTTCAACAGGTCGTGAACCTTGACCATAGGCTTACTAAAACCCAAATCTAAATCTATAATCATAACTTTGACTAGGGCTAGTTTGAATTAACGTTTACTCAAGTTGAGAGAAAACAATTCTCACATACTTACCTCATATACCGTAAATCACGTTAAAAAAGTAGCTTCCATCAGTAATCCAAATAAGCAGTTAGTAGTAGAAGTGAAAAAAGTTTATTTTAGGGTGCTTTTTGGCTTTATATCCCTCAATATATAAACGTTTAGATGCTTTAGTTGAAGGATAAAAAACACACAAGCACGCACACATGGTAATTGAGCTGAAAAAAATAGGTTATTCATGCAAACTTATGCGTGTGGTCAGTTATACACATCATATTCTCTCTGTTTTTTGGTGCAAAAATGGGGTCACTATCATTTTCATTATTTAGCTAACCCTAAATAATATCGACGAAAGAAAATTAGTTTCACCGACAAGCATGTGGGTGTGTTTCATTGCCACTATTTCTTAGATAGTTAGCTCCCAAGCTTTAGACTCGTTTTTTAACACTAGTGGAGAAACTATTCCAAAACTAATTTATTTTAACAAGTTAATTCTATTTCTGCTAATTATAGAAAGACTTGGTCCAAAGTTTATCAATTTGTAGAGGGCCAAGGACATCCAAACACTGATATTATATTGGTCTGAAAGACATTTAATTTGCACATTAAATATAAATATATACTAGAATTTGTAAATCAAAACTTAAGGAAATTAAATATGAAAAAGTTGCATAAACTGAATCAGTGGTAAAAACGAGTTTAAAGCTTGGGAGATAACTATCTAATTGAATAATATGAGATTAAGATTTGTACTATGCTTGTATGGTCTTGAGTGTTCATACTGATTGTGATTTTTGTGTGTCCTTGATCTCTTGTTTTCTTCTTCATTTATACGAAGGTTGCTCTTGGCAGTTATCTCCACTTTTGGAAACCACTCTTACATCAACAGACGTTGGTCATAGTGGAAAGAGATTTGGCCGCTTGAGCTCGGGTTTGAGTCCATGTGAAGCAGAAAACACATTTAGGAGAGTTATTTCAAATTGGACCTGTCAGTGCTCAAATCTAACCCAATCAGATAGTTATAGCAAAAAAGGGGGGGAAAGGAAAAAAGAAAGAAAGAAACCACTCTTGCCACTTGCTCTATTCTTGCCTAACGTACATAAGGCATTCCCTCTTCAAAATAACTTTGATTTACCTTCATCCTTAAGAAACTACTTTGTCCTGTAAGTCCAAATTAAATCACTACTCCAGGTTTTGCTCTATGCTCAAATATAACTTCCCTAGTTAGAATATAGAAATTCAGTGCATTTCCTGGTCTTACTGTGATTTTTATTTTATTTTTTATACAGAAAAGTACATACTGAAGATAATTATTGTAAGGGATATAAACAATTATAGCAACAAGATAATTATTGTAAGGGATATAATCATGTCTGAACTGATCATTTGTTGGCTAGCTCAAGAAGATAGCTTATTCACCCAAAAGGTCGATGTACCTTGTCGATTCCGGAGATCTTTGTTTGATTTTCTCAAAAGACACATATAGTTGTTAATTTCCACGTCATGATGTGTATGCAAGATATTAATATGAAAAAATCTAGTTTGGTGTGTATAGTTTACTATTACCATGATTTTTCAGTGAAACTTTCGTTCTTTTCTCAGATAAAGAAAACTAAAAATTGAAACATGCTCCATCAGTGACTTAAAAAGGACATTATAAGTGTGCTCTTGCCTCACCAAGAAAAGTTATCACAGTAAAAATGTCATTTTCCTTTCCAGAAAAAATTTCTTAAGCTGGGACACAAATTTGTAAGCTTATGGTGTGGATGCACTCAAGATGACCCACAGACACATATATATATGAGAAGAATCCAAAGCATTTTAATGGCAAAATAAGGCAGGCGTGAGAGACCAAGAGTACTATCATTGGAATTTTATCTAATTAAATTTTCCTAGCCACTGTTCTGCTTGGCTAGGTCCTCTTGGAGAGACCCTTTCCAGTTCAGCTTTCACTTTCATACAACATTAATTCTTCCTGTGAAATCAACATCATATTAATAATTAATGTCCTTCCCTTTGATCTTTTATAGGCACTTAACTTGTTTGTATACATGAGTCGATTCTACTTAATTCATGGGCACATAACAGCTACAGATGCAGACCCCCTG
Organism: Acacia melanoxylon; assembly: GCA_019022615.1. Taxonomy (NCBI): domain Eukaryota; kingdom Viridiplantae; phylum Streptophyta; class Magnoliopsida; order Fabales; family Fabaceae; genus Acacia; species Acacia melanoxylon. Next base: position 2,065,706 of record JAFJYJ010000087.1, read on the forward strand.
TATATATATAGTGCAAGTAAGCGTCAGATTCTTTGTATATGTCACAAGTTCAAATTCTTGGTTAATAAATCTTCCAAGGCATATCAAAATATACTCCCTCCTATTCTTTTTATAAGCTTCAAATAACTAAATTACGTAAATCAAGTAGTTTGTTAACATTAGTTAAAGACAATAATTATGTAAAAGGATACTTATTTTCTCAAAATACCCTTATTTATGGAGAGGGGTAAATGAGAGAGAATGAGTGAAAAAAGAGATGAGGGTAAATGATTATTTAAAAAGATATGAGAGGGGCATAAATTAGTTAGGGCTAAAAAATGAAAAGAAAAAAATTGAATAAATGTTTAAACATTGCTTGATAATAAAAAGAAGCAAACCCATTAAAAAAAATTGAAGATATAAGCGTTCGAGGGAGTGCGGCTTGAGTTGGATCTCCATCAAAAGTTTGAGATTAAGCTTCTTAAGGAAAGATAACGCACTTCAGTCAAAAAATAAAAGCATCTTAATTATCCTGGTCAAGTCAAGTGAAAACCAAGTTTGAAAATGATCTAGTCAATACTATGGAGTATAGAAATAAGATAATTATATTCCGTGCCTAGTCAATGGTATCCACGTTGTGATACAGAAGAAGATAGGAACAGCAAGTAGTTCATCAAATCAAATGTGACTAAATGCAACAACTAGCAGCATCACATGGTCAGATAATATTTTTTTTTACTTCGCAATATCCAGACTTAGCTATTATATATATAGGGGCCATTTAGACAGCATTTTGGACTTCCTGATTGTAATACATGTATCAACAGAATAAAAATAATTAAATAAAAGGAAGTTTAATTATAAGTATTGCACTAGGTTGATCTCATGAATGGGAAACTTCGAGTGCTCCAGTGTATTCGCCTAATATAAGATGACATATATACTACTAGACATCTATGGTTTTGAGTTCAATGAAACTTATCGTATTATTAGTGGATATAAATTCACCTTTTTCACACACACACACACACACACACATATATAACATAGCATTGGCAATACTGTTTTTGTTTTGTAGTTGTTTGGAAGAGAATCAGCTTATATGAAATATCTAAGCTTGTTGTTCCCTATTATTTCAATATTATTGCAGCAAAAGAGTACAGATAAGTAAAGGTTATGAGACTCGATTCATTTGTTTCTCTCTTCAGCTTTGCTTGTAATGTCAGGACAGAGTTTAAGGAATGTTTAGATTCCCGTGTTTCGTATTTTCAGTAGTCATGTTGTAATAATTAATACTCGTATATTCTAACAATTTTAACTTGTAATTTTCTCATGAGTTGAAAGTATTGCTGCCTTTGATATATAAAGTGAGTCTTGCCTATTCACACAAATCGTTTATTTTATCTTGATTATAGGACAATATAAAGTTGTTCACAAAACTTATAACACTTAACTTCAAATATAAAATTGTTCTTTCCTTATTTGAACCCTCCCTTTCCTTTCTGAACTTCTAATTAAACAGAATGTTGAGATCACTTGATGGGTTCCCATTGCATCATAATTACTCACTTGTTCCTTAATATAAGACTTATTTACCTAATTTGATTAGATTATAAGGAAGTTAATTAATATAACATATTTTTTCTAAAATAAAATAATCATCTTTCTTAATTTCCTCTTTCTTTCTCTTACTTGATTATTCTTGAAAGATGAGGGGCAAATTAAGAAAAAATTGGAAAACATGAGAAATAGGTCATATATTTAAAACTAAGATCAACTCCTCAATTAGAGCTTACATTAATAACCAGAAGAGTATACAGAATCATCATTTTACAGTCTTTACTTTGTAGAAAACTTTATAAGCCATCACTGAATGAGTCTATATTCAAAGATAAGGCCCGTCAGTCAAATTTGAATTAAGAGATCAAGTTACATTATAGCATTAATTGTACTATGTGTGAGAACCCACCAACATGTGGCTTGACCTGTAAAGGTCACAATCTATAGGGGAACACGTGGCTCAACTTGATTGGACCACCAGGTAGGTCCACCTTGAGTGTTTCATTCCTGATCCTTTAAGCACTTAAGCCCCAAGCCAGTCCCTTACTCTGCTTATTTGTGACCATTTTTTGGAAAGCGGGCGGGAGAAAAATGAAGGTGAGATCGATGGCAAATCATGCATGCATGCACCCATTTTAATTTGCTTCATATATTCCTCATATTCTATAATCATTTTCCATATAGGTCAACTGAGAGATATATATATTTTAATTAATTTTCAGTATTGTTAATTTGTCACAGATCTTCAGCTGGGTGCACAAGACGTTCCATCATAATAGTGCTCATAAGGGTTTGACTCATATACATCTCTAGCTAACTTGTTCAAACAACGTACCTCTGCATATAAATTTTTTTTATCTTATGTAATTTTCCACGAATGTTTTTGTTTTTACACAGATGGGTTTGATTCATCAAAAGTGAGAAAGGCTGAGCCCGACGTAATGAAATGGGATAATAATAATAATCAAGCTTCACTGAAAGAAGTTGCTCTTGCTGATGTGGCTGGTGGTTGGAAAGATGGGTTTCTAACTATTGGCACTCTTGGCTGTTATGGTCCCTTTAACTTCAAGAGCTCCGACCGCCACAAACATTACTTGGCTTTGGAAAGTGATGAAGATGAAGCAGAGAAACATGGTGATGATGATGAGGAAGAAAACAAGTATTTTGATTCTGATGAGCATGATGAGGAAATGATGAAACCACTACTTATTGGCACCAAGTTTGAGAACAAGTTTGAACATGTTGTGAATGAAAAACCTAATGTTGCGAATCCACTTCCGGTGACTACTCCGACACCAACGTTGGTTTCTGATGATGATGTCGTAGAATGTATCGATATGGGGACCGATGAGAAGGAGAAGAAGGAATGTGAAAGAATCACTCTAGCTGACCTTTTCTTGGCTGATTCTGAGAAAATAATGAAACATGACGAGGCTGCAAAAGCCTTATTGCTTGATGATGATAAACAAAGCTTTAAAGCCAAACATGGACAGCCAACATTCGCCAAGAAGCTCGTATCTCGCGTCACTAAGGACAATCCACACCCAATTAAAAGTATACGAAAAGTAAGTCATTATTTAACTACTGTAAGATATAATTATCTAATTTGAGTAGATTAATGATGTTAATTAAATTAGTTGATATGACATGTATTTTTTAAAATACCTTAAACATCTTCCTTAATTTCTCTTCTTATCCTATTTGATTATTATTGAGGGAATATCAGTAGAGTTAATTTGGGAAAAAATTGGTAGCATATAAAATAGGGCTTACATCTAAAACTAGCATCAATTCCCTATTTAGGTTCTACATTAATGACCGGAGGGAGTACCTAATAATCAACTAAGAATTTGCATGAATCGATTTGTTTGACTTGATTTCTTTCTTTCTTAATGTTGTAGCTGATGAAGAAGATGATAAAGAAGAAAATCCATCCTGATGTTGATGTTAAGAATGAGAAATCAGAAGAACAGAAACCTAGTGCAAGTGAAATCTGTGAGAATCAAAAGATTGAAGGTATGTCACAGCTGGTCTATATAATATATTTGTCTGCTTTAATTTCTTTGAGTGGTTTATAACAAAGCATGCACAAATTGCGGAGGGAAAAAGTGCTTCCATCTATATATATATATATATATATATATATGTATATGTATGTGTGTGTGTGTGTGTGTGTGTGTATTCTAGTACTTTTTTTTTGGTTTTCTAAGCAAATGACAGACAGATCCATCTTATTATTCTCATAAGGTGAACATGTATTAGTCTAACAAATTTGACCTTGAAAGTTCACAATTAATTGTTCTTTTATTTGCTTAACTCTGATCCTGAACAACTTGGAAATTATGCTGGCGTACAAACCTTAGGCGTTATTCACTTATCCGTGAATTGAGAACAGGGAATAAACTGATCATTAATTTTGTTGCAAGTACTTTCAAGTTTATGATCCGTGTGTATATGCAATAAATAAATTGTTACTTGCATAATACTATTTGTATGTATAGATTGAATATGCAGTTTAAAGGAAGATTGATTCGAAATGATCAATTGATCAAAAGTTTACCCCAATTCCAAGTGTCATTTTCCATATGTTAGTAGTAGCAATCATTTATCATCTGTCTGGGTCCCTCTCCCACAAAAAATAACTGAAAAATCCGACAAAGAATGCAAAATAATCATATTGTTATCAGCCTACAGAGTAAAACTCACTTTACGTGATTCCGCTTAAAAACTACTCGTATATGTTATTTTGTTAGCCACATGACTTGCCTTCTTTGTGGATATTTTTCATTTGCTTTAACATAGCCTTCTAATATCGTATGTTTTTTTTTTTTAATTATGTTAATTTTAATAAATCAATAATTTCTGAATTTTTTTGAAACTATGCAATTGCTAAATTAATTTAAATTGATGCGGATCCTCTGGCGTATTTTTGCAGGCACTAGTGGTTGATCACTGCTCTGGAGTCTGTTGATTCGCTACAATTGTATTTGATTATATTTTATTTTTCATAGTGCAAGGACATATGCTAATTATATCGGGTTAATTTTTGTTGTATCTCATGAACTATGCATGTGATTCTGTTGTATGACACCTCAAACTTTGTTCTCTTGAATTTAATTACTTTGACTTAAATAGTGTTTGACTCAAATCTCTGCTCCTCTTGACATTCTTTTAGAATTTTTATGCAATATTTAAGCAATCGTTCATTGACCATTCATTTTTATCCCTCGTTTACCACAACTTTTCTTTGTTTTTATTTTAGGAATTATTAAGAAGTCCTAATGACAACTGAGGAGCATGCAATAACAAGTTTCAGTATAAGAAATGATAAAACCTTACTTATCATTAGGACTTCTTCTTTCACTAAAAAAAATCAAATTAGTAACAGAATTTCCGTCACTAATCTGTTTAGTAACGAAATTTAGAGATGGAATTGGATTAGCCTAAAATTGGGGACGGACGGGTGATGGAAATCACATAATATGATTAGTTAAAAGATTATATATTGAAAATAAGTCTGATAGATGATATGTATCATGATAGATAAGATGTTTTTAAAAAAGTTGACTACGGATTGATTAAGCTCTCCCTTATCCTTTTTAAGTAAAAATGTTTACCTTTATCATTACAATGAACCTTATTTTTTAAAAAGAAAAAAGGAAAAATATAATTTATCCAGAAAAAAAAGAAGATAAAATATATTTAAAACAGGTTTATCCAGATGGCTAAAAACATTTCTATCTGATAGAATATATATTAGATCTTATTCACATGTTAATTTAACTTCCGTTGAAATTCGTAGTAATATACATTATTTAGCGGTAACTATATATCTAGCTCACCCCAAACCCCAGCGGCTCGGACTAATCAATCTCATATTCCCTTTCCTCCGACGTTGTAGAACTCATTACGTCTCTCATGGAAGCCAAAGTCGCCAAACTCACCACCCTCAAACTGCGTCATTACTTTTATTCCCCTTCATGTTGTTGAAGAAATTTTGCTCAGACTAGATGCTCAAAACCTGTTTCAATGCTCTTTCGTCTGCAGAGATTGGAATAACCTTATTACTAATCCTGATTTCATACTCCGCAGCTCAGACTGAACTTTTGGTTTCAGGGACCAAATACTCCTTATTAAAGCTTAATATTGCAAAAGGAGTGAAGAAAGTTATACAAGGGGATATATTCATTTTTCATATTGCCGAGTAACCTATTCATTACATTGGGATAACGATGAATTTTCTTTGTCTCACACGCTGGAGAATCCTACCATTGGTAATAAAATACCTTTCAAATTCATTCTTTGGAAAACGGTCTGAAATATGTATGGCTTCCCCTCACGCCGACTTGGGATGAAAGACCATACGTTATAGGCTTTGATTTTGATCGCAACAACAATAACTTTAAAGTGGTAAGCATTATTTATCGTTATTGTGATAAGTTTAACAGAGCTCAAGAGTTTGACTCGTTTTCTCATACGTCACGTGGTCATGAAAACATCTCACGTATAGTATCCTCCATTCATATTTCATCCGTCGCGGCACCCCCACCATATTCTCACTGTATTCTTCAACGATGCGCTTCATTGGATTGCTTGGCATAAAGAAGAAAAATATCCCGCATGAAATGTTTGGACAAATATTGCTTCCCGATGGCGCGTGAATTCTATCATGACAACAGCGGACTCGCTTCTCTTAATTAATACAAGAAATAAGGGACATTGAATATGATATATGCTAAAGAAGCATATTACTTTTTACTGTTTTTCGGTTTGGATCATGAAAGAATATGGGAATCATGAGTCATGAACAAACGACTACTCAACCAATGGCGCAGCTTCTTTGGGACTAGTGGGGGCCATGGCCCCCCCAAAAAAAATGTTTATAATTTTTTTTAATTTTTTTTAATATGATTTAAAATTTAATTTTGGCCCCCCAATTTTTCCCCTCTCTTATTATATCTTTAGAGCTTATAATTCAATCTTTGTTCCATGTGAGGTCTTGTATGATTTATGTTAATCTTGTCATTTTTTTTTCTATATTTCATTCTAATTACCTGAATTTTTTAGCTTATCGGTGAAATTTATTTTTGTGGTGTATTCTTTACTATGCTTTTACCCATTCTACACTACACTTGTGGATGAAGTTGATTGATTTTTCATTCTAAACCTCGCCTATTGCCTTTCAATGTTGTGGTGTTCAATTACATGAAGTTTATGGTTGAACCAAAGATTCACAATCACATAAATTAACATAATCAAACTTCAGCTTCATGCTAGAACCAAAAGTATACTTTTGTATGGTTGAAGATTGTTTAGTGTCTTATATTGAAAAAGATGTATTTGATAGCATTAATAATAAGGCAATTATGATGGAATTCTAAAAATAAGGCCTAGAAGGATAACATTGTAATTATTTTTGTTATTAAAATATATGTACTCGAACTTATTGGTGTGTTCACCCTTCATTGTAATTTATTTAGCTTAATTTCTAACAGCACTTAGTCTTGTTTTTCTAAATGAAAAGTTTGTAAAATAATTGTCTCTCTTACTACATCATCAGTATTCACTTGATTTCATGAATTTTTTTTTAGATTATTTTCTTTTCTTGTTTATATTCTTTTGTTTCTTAATGCATTTAAAACTTTTCTTTAAAAATAAATAAATAAATCGGGGGCGTTGCCCCCGAACTCCCAAATCCCCCACCACTATTTGGCCCCTCCAAATTTTTGTCCCAAGCTCCGCCCCTGTACTCAACCATGACAAAGATAGATTCATATTTTATATTAGGGGCGAGGAAAATTGGTAACATCATCATAGAGCTAGACGTTGGGCAGATTTATAGGTACGATCCATCAACTCTCACCTCTCAATTACTTGGTGAAAGTTATGGAAAACACTTTTTTTTTTTTTTTTTGGCTATTACACAGAGCTTATTTTTACTTGAGAAAGGATATGTTAATTCTTACTAAATGTTTGATAGAATGTTGCTTAGATTTGTAAGGAGACGTCAATTATAACTAGCTGTCTAGTTATTTAAAGGGAAAATTCAATTAAATACCATTTAAATTTGTAAAATCCCAGAAGTCTCTCAAATTTGTAAAAAGACTGAGAGGTACAAAGGACATATGAGAGATACGTAAATTCGGGTGAAATTACATTTTTGCCCTTAGTTTTAAATAAATAAATAAAATTAAATACCCTCACCGTCGACCGCCGGAGGGCCGCTGGCCCTTCGACGGCCGACCCGGTGGCCGCCGCCACCAATTCTCGAGAATTGCCAAGCAAGGCAATTCTCAATGAGAATTGCTCCTTGCTTGGGCAATTCTCAATGAGAATTGCCTTGCTTGGCAATTGCCTCGCAATTCTCGAGAATTGCCAGGCAAGGCAATTCTCGATGAGAATTGCTTGACAATTCTTGAGAATTGGTGGCGGCGGCCATCGTGTGGCGGTGGCCACCGCCGGCGATGAGGGTATTTTTATTTATTTATTTATTTAAAATTAAGAAAAAAAAAATGGTAATTTCACCCGAATTTGCATATCCCTCATAGGTCCTTGGTACCTCTATGTCTTTTTTACAAATTCGGGAGAGTTTAGGGGTTTTGCAAATTCAAATGGTATTTTAATGGAATTTTTCCTTATTTAAATTGATAATTTGAATGTCCTTATTTTAATTAATCAATCATCTTACAAAACTTTTAAAGGTTATTCTCAACTTTTGGGCTCGCCTTTAGTTTAATTGATTCGTTTGTTAACTAGAATTGATTCAGTAATGCTTGACTTAACGTTTATTTCATATATATGAAAATTGGCTAAAATATATATAATTATTGAATTTTAATTATCACCATTCATCTCAAGCGTAGTGATGCTGTCCCAAAAAAAAAACGTGAGGGTAGTATCTGTATATGCATAATCCTCTTTCTCTTCTTCCTCTCAAATTCTCATTCCCAAAACTAATTCAAAAAATAAATGACCCAAATTTAATATTTTATGAAACTATTATTAAAGAGTATAAAAAACTATTATTAAAATACTTTATCTCCTTGTTTCACTACTACAAAAAACGACCTATTTAACGTCCCTTTTCAGAGGGACGTCTTGACGGGGGACGTCAAAAAATTTGAGTTTTAGCGTCCTACAAAAAATTCAGGACGCCTTACGGTAAGGCGCCCCGGCTGCGTCCTGAAGCGTCTTGAATTTTGTTCAGGACGCCTTATGTAAGGCATCCTGAATTATATTTTAGGACGCCTTATTGCAGTTTTTTTTTTTTTAAAAAAAACCCCCGGCAGGGCTAGCCACGGAAGAACAAATCAAATACCAGAAATACTTTTTTTTTTTACGTTAAAAACAAGAAATTTCAGAACCAGCAAGAACAAGAAAAGAACACAGAGAATCATCGAAACAGAGACAATAAGGAAGATACAATAAAAAAAGAAAACCTAACAAGTAACTAACAACTCGCATTCTAATTCGGGTGATTTGAAGGAATAAGGAACAAGAATGCAGAAAACAGAGTAATTCCAGATTTGTAAGAGACTTGGTGTTCATAGTATCTCTCGACGCCACGAGGAGATTTCCAGATCTACAAAAATTGGTGCCCTCTCAGATCTGTAAAAACAACAACTGACGGCGACGTTTTGGATGAAATCGATGACAACTCTTGTTCCGAAGTGCAGATTTCGGCGACATGTTGCTCAGTCTCCTCGCCCTCGCCATTGTCTCATTCCAAAGTGCAAATTCCTGTGTCTCGTTGCTCGGTCTCCTCGCCCTCAGCCTCGCCGTGTAATACCCGGATATTTGTTTATCTGGAACCCTATATTTGAATATTTTCCTATTTTTGGGAGACTACTAGGCCCTATTTTTGAAAGTGACAAAATTTGAATCAGTATTTTATGGGTCATGAATAGTATTTACTATTCAAAAATACGTATTCACTATTCAAAAATACGTATTTACTATTCACGTCATATTTTAATCTCCCATGCATTCCATGCATCAAGCAAGGGCAGCAAGGGATGCAAGTGAAGCATGGTTTATTATTTTATTTTATTTTGGGGAAAATTACATAAAAGTACCCAAAGGTGAAAATTACACTTAAGGACCCATTTTCCTCCCTATAAATAGAAGGCACCTCTCTTCTCATTTCCCACACCAAAATTCAGAATATAGAGAAGTTTTAGAGAGAAGGAGGAGTGCGGAGAAAATCTAGCGGAGCTCGGGTAAGTTCTTCGATCCCTAGTCTTTAGTTTCGGTAGTTCTTTCAGTAGATATAGTAGAAATGCTAGATTTATCTTTAATTTTTCAAGATAGTCTAGATATCATATTTAGGGGTAAATATTGTATTATTTTCGAAAATATGATGAGGGAAAAGATTTGTCAAAATTCGGAGAGATAGAGCTTAAAAAATGGGCGAAGCTCGCGAAATTCCGCCGATTAGGGGTTCGGGGGCAAAATGGTAATTTGTACCTAAAATGCCCGTTATACTGCTAGAAGTTGATAAATGTTATCCTTATAGGATATCTGAGATAATCGGACCGCTGTTGTACCGCCGTCATACCGCTGTTTCACCCGCTGTCAAAAAGTACCGCTTTCCGTAAAAGTACCGTTTACCATCAACGAAGGTACGTTCGCGTACTGTAACACTAACTCTGATGTTTATTGTATGCTTATATGTGATAGACGACTATACAAGTGAATTGTATAGATAACTTTACATGCGATGTGTATTGTTAACATTGATAACTTTACATGTGATGTGTACTGTTAGCATAGATAACTTTACATGTGATGTGTACTGTTGTTATATTAATCTTGCATCTGCTATGTACTTATGTGTTGATTAATATTGTGATGTCATCCATATGTTGTTTATATAAGTATGAGGTTAACCGTTACCTGAGGTTCGATGTGCATTTGAACCTCAGCTTCTAAAATAGCTTCAGGGTCGGGAGGACTGAGAGCCGAAGATAAGGGCATGCAAAGACGCTTAGAGTCTCTACGGAGAATTTCTTTTGTTGCCACAGCATGGGTGTTGCCAGAGAGACACTTCTGTTGTTATTTACCTTAAAAACTCTCGGTTATTGTACCGCTTTTGTAATCAGCCAGACTTCTGGCATTTTGAATCTCATTATCAGTTACTCAATCGCTCCAATGCTCTACTCTGATGAAAAAAAATACTGCTTTTGAAAATGGGATGTTACACGCCGTCATCTCCTCGCCACCGTCTCCTCGCCACCGTCCCTCGCCCAGCCAGATTGAAAAGTGTTGAAGGAGTAGGAATAGATCAAAAGAGAAGATGGGGTGCAGAGGAGAGAAAGGGAAGGCGTATGTGCAGATTAATTAAGGGTCACTGGTATATAACGAAAACCGCATTCTAAAATTTGTTTGGCGACCTGAAAAAGTTTCAGGACGTTAAAAAATATTTTTGGCGTCCTGAAATTCATTCAGGACGCCTAAAATCAGTATTTTTGGCACAATTTTGTATATTTGGGGAATTTCTTGGCGCTAGAAATTTTTTTGGAGTTCTGAAATAGGTTCAGGACGTCAAAAAATTATTTTTGGTTGTTTTTGGGGCAATTTAAGATATTTGAGGAATTTATATTAAAGAATGTAAATTAATTCGTGTTATCAATTCTGGTAATGTCAATATCAACCATAGATATTTCAAAAATTATATTTTATTTTATTAAAATACTGTAATCTTTTCCCTGTTTTAAGAATCTGTATGCGGTTTATTAAAACAAATTAAACCGCAATATATACAAAATTATATTTGAACTTGGTTATCTATTGATATTAATATAAATTGAGTTATAATGTGTGTGTATGATTTTTTATTATTTATATTTGAACTTGGTTATCTATTGATATTAATATATATTTAATATATTATAATTTTGTTCATTTACGATGCTTGCCGCGAAGTTTTTCTAGAAGATAATTATTAAGAATATTATCCTTTTTGGAAGATAAAAAATGTGGAACTAACTCTTCTTCTTCCCTAAATCTACAATCCAGGGTTCCAAATCTATAACCTATTACCAAAAATTTCTCTTGCTTATTATTCCAATCAATTTAGAATAATCTAAAATAACAAGCTGAAGAAAAAAACAGTGAATCCTACTCTTATCAATAATTTTCTTGAAAAATATCTTCATCAAAAATATTATTTGGATATAATAATTTAATACCTTCCATAAAATATTCTATTTTTTTGATTAAAATAAAATAATCGATATTTACTTGATTTATAGTTAATCTTTTACGTGATTGAATCAACTTTAGATTAGATTTTTCTAAACAAGAAACAAATTCTTCATAAGATTTGAATTGAAAATCTTACTAAAAAAATGTTTGACTGTTTTTCATTTTTCCACATCATCGTATATAAACACTCAATATTTTATCCGCTCTCTCCTCATACAAAATTTCCCAAATATCTCAAATTGCCCCAATACTTTTTTGACGTCTGAACCTATTTTAGGACGCCAAAAAAAAATTTTAACGTCAAAAAATTCTCCAAATATCTCAAATTGAGCCAAAAATGTTGATTTTAGTCATCTTGAAATAGGTTCGGGGAAGTCAAAAAAGTTTCCGGCGCCACAAAATGCCCAAATATCCCAAATTACGCCAAAAATGCTGATTTTAGGCGTCCTGAATGAATTTCAGGACGTCAAACCTATTTCAGGATGCCAAAAAAATTTTGTGGCGCAAAAAATCTCCAAATATCTCAAATTGCACCAAAAATACTGATTTTATGCATCCTGAATAAATTTTAGGATGCCAAAAATACTTTTTTGACATCCTGCACCTATTTCAGGACGCCAAAAAAAATTTCCAGCACCAAAAAATGCCCCAAATATCCCAAATTGCGCTAAAAATGCTGATTTTAGGCGTTGAATGAATTTCAGGACGCCGCTTTTTTGACGTCTTGAAACTATTTCAGGATGTCTAAAGTCTCAAACTCAAGTAAATAATTACAACAATTCCATCACCTTCACTTTTTACTACATTTTTAAAAAATTGGACGTCTTTTAGGGTAGTAGTATCCATATTTTGTAGATGATTCTTTATTCATACAGTACACACTTGATTTACTAAGAAACCGGAACGTTCGTAACTAGAAAACTTCAACATTGTAAAATCTTCTACACAATAAGTTTTATAGTGTAACCCAACTTCATCAACACAACATGATTTCAAATTCTTTTCCTTTAGTTCAAATTAAACATAATTAGATCCGTACTAATTTGTGGGTTTAGCGAGAGGGCAATATATAACTTCATGAGAATGTGAATAACTTTTCTACCAATTAATCACAATATAATGATTAACATCCCTCAAATAAGGAGCATCGATTGAAGGATCCGTCCAGGCCATCAGTGACGGCAAGGACGACTTCGGTAAATACCATCCCATTGATTTTGCAGCTAAAATTCAACGAAGAACAAGTCAAAACCAGACCAATCAAACCATAAAACTTACATGAAACAGCTTATGAACTAATGCTCACCCTTTCTCAGAATAACCTTCTCATCTTCCTTGCCGTTAGAAACACACAGGTCTGAAACTAAGAGAGAAGAGAACCAAATCACTATTGGTGTAAGAAAGAAAATGTGGCCAAAGGCACCACACAAGCAAAGAGCCTCCTGCAAAATTGATCAAAACCGAAAATAAGAAGAGAATTATCACTGTGCTTGGCTTCAACTTCCTCTAGTTTTCTCTGTAGTTTTCATTCTCTTAATTCTCATAACTGGATCCCATCTAATTGCAGATCCAAAGTACTTACAGGAACTTTCCCTCTCAAATAGGAAAACAAACAAAACCCATGTTCTCTTTCACTTCAAAACAGGTTCACTCCGCACACACTCTCTATATAGGAAGGAAAACTAAGGAACTTTATGGCTGTGGAATTTTATCAAACAGGTGGTGGGTGATGAGAAGAATGGAAGAGAGAAGCATGAGCTTATGAGGAAGGCAGGAGGTCCATGGTGGAGGGTTTTGTTTTGTGCTCCATTGGTCTTCCGCTTGTTGATGATGGATTTTCTGCCGAGAGAGCGCAGAAATCCCAAGCTTGGAAAGGGATGATCTGATTATCTTCACCGCCAAATTAACAACATCGTTAGTTGGAAGAGAGGATGGAGATGAGGTGCGCTGAGACAGTGGCTGGGAAGGAGATCGAAGGGGATGAAGGCGAGCTTGTTGTTTACTTAAACTCATGAGTTTGACAACCTTACTAATGGACACTAAATCTCCCAACATAAATTCAAACATTATTCACCAGATTGTGAAGACTAACCCTTTTTGGTCTCATTTTTACTTTTATACACATTTTTTTATATACATAAATTTTAGGATAGGGCCGGGGTTGGGCTCACTCACAATCACAATCCAAGGGTAAGACAAAGTCTCTCTTCCTCCTAGGTAATACCAATATTGGGCAGGGCGAGCCGTCTATTATCCTCAGGCGTTTACCTAGGCACTTAGGAGTTAGGATGCCTCCCCGGCGCCTTGACCAACTTTAAGATTAAACCCCCTCCCTTTGGTAAGAGTGTTCGACCCCTTTGCTAGTTTTTTTTTTTTTGGTTGTCCATCCGATATCCAAAGTTTCACCATGACTAATCGAGATCTGACCCGCGTCAAGCACCTGGCTATGGTGAGAGAATCTCCCAACGAGGCATATGATCCCTTGTCCAAAGACTAATATATTATGACCATAAACTTAATGGGTCTGGACCAACAATTCCAATGAACAATATAGCCTATACGATGAGAAAGGCCAGCCCAATGATGTAAACAAGCCCAGTTAGCAAAAGATTTTCATAGCCGACAATGCAACTACCAACTCCAAAACATTAGATCACTCAGTCAGGGAGGTTTTCTTTACCAAAAATAACCAGAAGATATTTAGTTGTGTTTTTGTGTGTCTGTGAGAGAGAGAGAGAGAGTGTATCCATATGATATGAGCTACATGGGGAAGAGTAGAGAAAGAGACATAGGGGTGAGGACCACGTAGCCTTTTCTCTTGGATCTTTTCTGTGACAGAAAATAAATTTGTCAACGACCTGACAAAATCTAAACTACTTCAACAGATTTTGACAACAATGTAGGAGTAGTTCATAAGGACAAACAACGGTCAACCATCACTGGAACCCTAGCTCCACCGCAGAGAGTGTGTCATGCAGAACAAGTTATAGCGGCGGCCAACATGAACGCTTCCTTTGGATGAGTTCTTTTTTTTAAGATTAGTAAATGTGGGTGTGTGTGTGTGTGTTTTGCCAATATAGTAGTAATGTATATATGTTCCATGACAAGGAGAGATGATTTTCAATAGTAAGTTATTGAGAAAGAGTTAAAGCACAAGAATCCAAATAATATAAATCCCTAGTCTAGTAGTGGAGGTGTTATATAATTTTTCTGAACCAATGCCCTAGCTTGGTCCCCCAACAAATATATATGCAAATGAGAAAAGGTCGAGGTTTTATGGTCCCCTCAAGGCTCAAGCTATATATATCCGTGGAAAAAGGTGACATTCAGAACATGGCATTGTTGGTCCCTCTTCTTCCCTTACAACCAAGATGTATATATATATATATATAGCATTTATAAATAAACAGATTCGATCAGGTCAAGTTCTAATTCTTGTTTGCCCCACTTACCCTTGAAATGTTTGACCTCCTTCCAATATATCTCTCTTGTAATTCATTCACTGACACACTACTTTTGGATCCTTCTTCAACTATCAATCAATACCATTTATTTCCTCCCATCCATTGATAATATCTACCATCTTGCTTTTGTTTTCATTCAACAGAAATTCAAATCATCAACTTTTCTACAAGAGTCGGATCCTAATACCCTAAACGAACACTCGATAAGGTTATAGAACAAGATCTTTTAGTTAATAACCTATCTAAAGATCTAATTTGTGACAGAGCACAATAATGTCGTGTAATCCATGTAGTTAACCCCACCTAGTGGGATAATGTTTTATTGTTATTGTTGGATCCAGCACCCCTGCCCTTGTATATGAACTAGATTCAGTTTCATGTTACTTATCAACAATCATTCATACTAGCTCCCTAATCCTTCACATAAGAGGTGCATGACTAATTTGTAGGTATTAAAAAAATTAATTAAATTAGTTATTTGTAACAAATGTGTGTTAGTTTTCTTAAAATACCATTTTAATTATATGTATTGTAATTACCCCTGACATAAAATCCTTACTATGTACAATTAATAAGGATAATTTGGCAAAAGAAAAATTATAAATTTAGGAGGGAAAGTAGATGAAGACCTTATTCTTAAGATTAAAATAAACCTTTGTCTAGCTCCTATATTTAGGACCATAGCTAGCAATAAACTTTTCATGTGTCTACTATTCTTTTGTTATATTCCCTTTATATCCTATAATTGAAAATTTTGCAATTAAGCTCCTTTGATTGTGGTCCAAAATTATAAAGAGATGCAGAGAAAGTAGTATTTCAAAGGTGTACAAGTTACCCCCAAGTTTCAATGAGATATGAGGATTTTTCTTTTGTGAATGAGACAAAAGGGGTTGAAGAATCGTGTTTTTATATACTCATGGTAAATTATTATTTTTAAGAGATGTCAAAACTGTACACGCACATCCATCTATTATTATAAAATACCCAAATTTCCTTACGACTGAAAGGTGACCAAACTATACATAAACGTTAAGATTTGATTTATTTTTTATTTTTGTTAAAGTGTAATTTGTGTAGAAAAATATTTAACCTTTTGTTTTGATGATATTGATTTTATGTCGACAAACCCATCTTTAATTTATTCTTATTTATTAAAAAATTACTATTTTATATCAACCAAACACATTTTCAAAATACGTGTTATATCACATGGCAGTAATATATATAAATCTCTTTTGATCAAATAAATATTATTATCTCTTTTTATGCAGAGATAGTCAACATAATACATCATTAAGATGATAACGAAATTTGGAAAACAAATAAAAGCCGAGCAAACTTCAATTTGAACTCTTTATATCTCAATATTTATTTTTCCTTAGATCCGACTTTTTGTTTGGATTGAACTTGGAAATTTCGAATTTGGTGTATATATTACCTGTCGATCCTAATAATCAAATGATTTGTTAATACAATTTCCAATCATTCAATGATCCTTGCACCTAGCTAAGTCATTACAAAATATTAAGTAACTACTGGAACATGTGTGGAAAGTGATACGAGGATATCTAAAAGAATCAAACCTTTGAAAGAGTTTAATAAATGTATCACACGAATGCATCTGAACCAAATCTTTGGGATTATATATGCAATAATGATTTTATGATTTTATCAATATATAATATATGCTCCAAGAATGAATAGTAGTCTCTTTATTAAAATACCATTACTTCTTTTAGTATTAACTAGACTTTTCTACATATGAACAGTGCAGGACTAGGAAAATATTGATACAGTCCAAACGCAAAAGACATTGATAGATTTAAATTAATTTGTTGTTGTTATGGACCCGAGTAATGGGCCTGGAAGGATTAGACCCAAGAACACTGCACCCACGACAGAACCGTTTTCTATCAGGTAACATGTCAGTTATACCACGATCAGATCCACGACCATGATAATGCAGGTAGTGAGACGAAAATCATGTCGATTGAAGGTTAAAATCGTTCTTGCAAGACATTCAAGCAATATGTTCACGAGGTTGAAAACAAAATTCTAGATGCGCAAGCATAAACATGATCATTCATAATGATTGAAAACTTGACATCCTTAAAGCGAAAACCAGATTGTTTTAAACTGGAAATAGAAAGAACATAGAAACTATTATTCAAGTGCGAAGAAAAACCTGTAGGCAACACAAGATATATATCTCCTGCAATTAATGTAGCAACTCTTGCTCCATTATCAATGTAGAGATTCACCTCATTCTTGTTCAACTTTCTAGGGTTCTTTAGTATCAGCAACAACTTGCAGATATAAAAACCACAACCGGTATCTAATACCCAAGAAGTTGAATCAACACTTGAAAAATCAATTTCTATAGTGAATATTCCAGAGGCAGAAACATCACCATGCTTCTTTCCCTTGAGGCTCGCAAGGTACAATGGGCAGTTCCTCTTCCAATGTCCTTCTTTTTGACGGTGGAAGCATACTGAGCTTTGTCATTTGATTTCCTTTTACCTTTCCCTTACCCTTCTCTTTCTTGGGCTTTCCTTTGGGTTTGAACTTGTCTGTCTGTACAGACTTGCCCTTGCCCTTAGAAGACCCATCAATCAGAAGAGCTTGGGTCCTATTCTTTTTAATGGCATTTTCAGCAGTGGTCATAGACTCAACAACTCAGGGAGTGTTGATTCTACTTTATTCATGTAATAATTGACCACAAAACCATTAAATGAAAGTGGCAAGGACTGCAAGACCAAGTCAATACTCAGCTCATGGTCCATGATAAAATCCAGAGAAGTAAGCTTCTCTATAAGTCCAATCATCTTGAGAACATGTGGTCCAACCACCATACCCTCAGCCAACTTGCAGCCAAACAGTTCTTTTGAGGTCTCAAAGCGCTCAGTCCTCCCTTGCTTATCATAAAGCTCTTGCAAATGCAAGATTATAGAGGGAGCATCCATATGCTCGTGCCGTCTTTTGGAGCTCTGTAGACATTGATGCCAACAGTATACAAACTGCCTGCTCATTGCCTGCTAATTGTTGTTTATGGGTTTCCCAGTCAAACTGATCATACCCTTCTTGCCCTTGAGTAGTAGCAACAGGAATTGGAGAATCTATGATATAAGCTTTCTTTTCAGAACGTAAAACTATTTTTACATTCCGATACGAGTCCATAAAGTTTGGTCCAGTTAACTTATTAGTATCCAGAATAGAACGCAGATTAAAAATTCCAGCCATTGGCATAGATGCTAAATAAAAATGGACTAATATGAATATTTCATGAAATTTAAACAACCAAATACAGAGACTTTAAATGTATATGGCCCTCCCACTATTTTCTCTAAAATCAATGATCCTCAGTTATTGATTTAGGGTTATCCTTCATAAAGAATATCCGTAGTGGGCTAAGAGAACGACTAGAATCATTAGTTTCCGGCTGAGCTTGCAAAACCAACTTGTCTAGTGGGTTAATCAACAACATCTCTATGTCTTCTCTTAGATCATCGGGTTAATGACAACATCTTGTCACTTAGTGTCACATCACTATGTAACAACCCAAGCATCATTGCCTTAAATGCATAGACCCATTGAGCCCGCAGACTATACATCTTGTCTAGCACAAACCATCATCCTAAGTGTCCTTACACTATTACCCGACTAAACGATAGGTCTTACCGAGCTAGAGAGTACTACCATGTAGAAGGGATTTAAGTGTAATACACTTCAAATGGCAAACTTGTTACCCAACGAAACACCAAGTCTTAGCCGAAAGCTAAAGAAAGCACTACCATTTAGAAGGGATTTTAAATGCCAGCGGTGATGGGAGACAATCAAACATCGCTAGATAATTTTCACGGCGGATTCTTTTCCGGTCTCATCATATAATAAAACTAATTATCACATAATTAATTTTATCTTACATGCATAATTAGACATATAAACTTACTAACTATCACATAGTTAATTTTATGCGCTTGTCTTATCATGCATACTAGTCGTAATTTCAAAATTCAAAGCTTTGAAATTTAAACTCATAATCCTTGTTCCTAGAAAAATATTAGAAACATATATACAAACAATTTGCAAATCCTAAATAACAATTAATCATCTACAATGAAAAGATCAACACTTTGATGATTAACCATATTTCATAATCAAGATTCAAAATCTTGTTCACAAAACTGTAGATATCAAAACTCTTTTGAAAATTCAATAAGAATAACCCACGCGTGTTTATGAATGACGAACCGTGCTCGATACCTTGAAGGTTAAAATCGCTTCGCGAGACATTGCAAGAATATGTTCACGAGGTTGAAAAACAAAATTTTTCTGTATTTAGGAACCAACATTGCAAAATTACTATTCATGTGAATAGTAATTACTATTTGCGTGAATAGTCCCAGTAAATAATATTTACCGTGAAGGTAAATAATTTTTACTGTGTGAATAGTAAATTACTATTCATGTGAATAGTATCAGTAAAAATATTTTCTCGCCGAAAATGATTTTTTTCATACGGGTAAATAATATTTCTTGCCAGAGATTAATTCTTTCTCGATGTGACAGATCAAACTAATTTCATGACCACATGAAAGCATACTCATAAAATCTTGACTCGATCAAAGTAAATAATATTTACTACTATTTATGTAGAAATACTATTCTCATGAACCATGATCCGTAACTCTTTACAATACATATTTAGGATCTGTCGTTAAAACACATACAGGGGTTTCAGGAATACCGTGATCACTTGAAGACGTCAAAGAAGTATGATGTCCCTAACGTTGATCCACACGATTATCTCCACGATTGCAAATGAGAACTCCTTCTCCCGAATCCCCATCTCCTTGGATGCTTGCTGCAGCAGGTAGCAAGGTGGAGCTTTCTCAGTGTTTGGATCTTTTACCTCATGTATATAAAGACTACTTTAGAAATATAGAAACTTCCTAAGAGGAAGAGAGAAGAGAGAAGTTTAGGAATAAGTAGTTTGAAATGAAGGAAATGAGTCTTATTTATAGTTTTTCCGAATGTGAATAGTTATTTACTATTTGAATATTATAATAATATAATATATTAATATTATATTAAATTATTATAATATTAGAAACCATTTCATACAGGTTTGACGAGAGAAGCAAGTTTGCATTTTATATTATAATAATATAATATTATATTATTATTTCAATAGTAAATACTATTCATACATACCAAAATACACTCATTCCAAATTTCTCACTTATCCAATCCTGATTGGATACAGCCTCGGATAATTTCATAAATTATCCTTAAACTCCTAATCTCTTTATAATTGGGCTTGAAGTTCTAACCCAATTATATCAATAGTCTTGACAAAATCTGTCACACCCGACATTCGTATAATGGAACTCTTCAGAATAAGATACCACGAATGTCACATGCTCATAAAATAAAGACATTCATCAGAGTATTAATGCACAGCTTAGGAAGAAAAGGAGTTCTAGCATAGTAATACTGATATTAGGGTCTGGATACATAACTAAAATCCATAAGATGTTCTTACAAATATTACAAACTTCAAAATAGTCTAATATAAAACATAGATAACCAACAGCAGTTCTTGGTCCATTTCAGCATCTTCAGTTTTCGGTATCCACCGCCTTGCCTTGGGAGCCACGTCTACTATACTTTTCACGCCCTGAACTTTCGGAGATGTCTGGGATTCAAACGAATCCCAGTAGTAACGTTAATCACTCACATAACAATGCATGCACGATATGGTAGACAACCAATTGCAATAAATTCAATATTCAAGTTCACATTCAAATTCATTTGAACACCATTCAAATTCAAAATTCAATTCAAATTCATTCAGATTCAAATTCACATTCATTCAAATTCAAATTCATTCAAGGACCAACAGTCCATTCCCTCAGCGCGGGGTATTCAAATGGGCATTCGCCCTTCTTTCACAAAAGTACCGATTCCCTTATCGAACAACCACCCCCGGCCTTAACCGTGATGGTATCTAGGTTACCCCACATTCAAGGGTATTACTTCTTAGGCCTTAACCTAGCGATAAGGTTAGGTGTTCAAAATTCAACTATCACAATGGTTCATACATGCATATAAAGGCATACGAGAATATGTGAGAGAAAGTTACTACCGAATGTCTTCACAACTTCTTATTCTCACCAGGATTCTTCTTGCTCGCCTATCTTTTGGCCAACACAAGTGTCCGTATCCTATATTATTTGGAGATGAGTCATTACTCAATTTAATCTTAATAGCAACATTAAGATTACGCTTACTAAACCGACCCAAAAAGCTTATCCTTTTTATTCTCTTCGGTTGGTTATCCCATATTATGTATTCTATATTCTTCCCATAATTATCTATCTAGCCCTTCAAGTCTTATTCAAGAATTCCAAATTAAGGCTAGTTGTAATTTGCTTAAAACATATTTATTTTCAGACTTGACAATTCCAGCTCTCAATTTCTCTAGGAACTTAGAAAACTCATATCTCGGTCTAGAAAACTCGGAATCAAGTGGCTCAAGTTCCTAATCGAAGTTCTGTAAGTCTATATTATAAGTAAAATAATCCACGTACCAAATGATAGCTTAATCATTCCCAGAATTTCGAATTGTAGAGACCACTCGAGTCTGCAAACCAGATTTTTCAGAATTTCATGTCTAACTTTAAAAAAATTCATATCTAGGTCTAGGAAGCTCCGATTGAAGTGGTTCAAATTTATACTTACACTCCTGTAAGTTTAATTCCTAGGGAAAATTATCATCACCTAATTTAACTTCGAATTAATACAGTTTTTACAAAACGTATCACTGACTAATTCTGAAAACACTGTTTTCGCCCAGTTTTCTTGTCTGACTTAGAAAATTCGTAACTCCTTGTATACACCTCTGATTCATGTGTTCTTTGGCTAATGTTAAACCTTATTATGTGTACTAAGTGTACACAAAATTTCAAGGTCATACAAGGTCGTTTAACATGGTTTTTATTTGCTGCAACATTACGGTTTCTGCTGCGGAATTCTAAATTCCAGAAAATACAGCAACTTAATTCCTTACTTTTAACAACTTATTCAGCCTTCGCTAAGCCTTCTAATTCTTAAACTTCACTTCAATACTTCCAAATAAATATTTTAGGTTCAGTTTATACTCCCAAACAGAACCAAACTACCACAAGGAATCATGCAGAACCTATGTTCTTTGTTTGATATACTAAACATTACCTCCTCGGTTCGTAAAGCACCAAACAGAACCGTATCGTATGCATACACTTATCTATCCCAATTTTCTTAACCATTTAAGGAACCTCTTTATTCTCTAATGGTTTATGTGGTTATATGACGTAACCTGGAATTTTTGAACGTAAGAAACATGCTTAGACATACCAAACTTTCCCTGTTTTAGTTATCTTGTAGAGTATCACATACAGATCCAAAACCTTATCGTCTAAGCTTCAAACGTAAAATATTGGATTGGTGGCTTACCTTGTTCGAAACTTAAGTTTGCATGTGACTCGCCTTCGTCTCTCGCGTCTACCAAATGATAGAATGGATGAATCGAAATGGAGGAGTGTTCGGTACTCTCTTCTCTTCAACATTTGTGTTCTCTCGTCTCTATATACAAGACCTTCGCGTCTCCTCTCGGCCCCTCACTCTCTCTTTGCGTTTTCCTTCACTTCAGCATTTCTATTTCTAATTGATGGAAAATGGGCGGGATATGGCGAGATTGTGGTTATAACCGTGTGCAAGAGTGAGGGAGGTTGTGAGGTGTCCGAAACTTGAGAGGATCTGTGTGTCTTGTCAACATGCATTACCTAACTTGAAGACGTGGTGTGTCATGCATGAAACAAGTGTGCTATCGAATAGAAGAATGAAGGAGCTGTCAACTAGCACTAACTAAAATGAAGATATAGCTTGCTTGCTCTCTTTTTTTGTCGGGTAAAAGAGTGAATATGCGATCATGGAGCATGGCGGCGACATGCATAATTCAAGGAGAATCAACCAAATATAGGCGCCGGTCATAATGGGTGCTGTCTGAAAAATGATGCAATGAAAAGTGGTTTAAATGGGGAATAGATGGAACGTGGTATGTCTCCTCTTATGCTACTGTTTAATATCGAAAAAAAGGTGGAGTGCGATCGTATTCTTTCTCTTACCCATGGAGAAAAGGGAAAAGTGAAGTGTCTAAAAGGAAATAGAAAAATCAGAAGGGGTGAGATTCTCGCATAGGTTGTAGAATAAATTAATTAAAGAATAGTGGAGAACGGGTATGTATACGTTGAAAGAAGTGAGCATGTGTACGTATAATTCTTCTATGCACTAGCTGAAAAGAATTTGAGAATTGAGAAGTGTGCTTGCACTGTATTTAATTATGAGAATAAAGAAATGGAGTAGAAAGACTTATACTTCATTAAAGGAAAAAGCAACATAAGTACTTGTGTTTCAAACAGTGGGATGTTACAAAATCCAATAACAATTATTGGTCCAAACTTGCTAAACTAAGCAATCAAGAATAATCTTAGTGTGTGACCCATTAGGCCCAATTAGTTACTGACATAGATAAACTTGAACCAATTAAACTCCTTTAATAGGTTAATTTATCTAATGACTACATAAGACACTAGCAATGCTCTGATCCCCAGAACTAATCAAGTTGATCAAGTGATCTACCTTTCTAATTTGGATACCATGCATGTATCATCCCTTACAACGTTGTTCATATTTAGTCAGGAGAGCAAGGATAGAGTATCACCTCTCTCGGATTGACTAAATGTAGCTTTTACACGTAACTAGGAATATTCTTCTATTGACTCTAAGACGGATCATGACTCTTCATGATCACTTACTATGCATAGATTCCCGAGTCAACTAGAAGTCATCCAAGCCCTACCGGTCTTGTGAACAACTAATCCCTTGTAGGGGACTGTAAGTCCTTTCGGCATGTCCATCTATACTCATGTATTCAAGTTACACCCAAGAGTACACTGTTCTCCCCATATTTCAGCGGATAGAGTTGTACAGTCAAAGTATAACTCTAGGACATAGTGTTCGATGACATCCTCAAGTCTAAGATTTTCAGCACTACCAAATGATAAGAGACATTACAAATCCAATGATACTCTCTACAATGAATCCTTGTGGAGTCTCTCAATGGTCGGTTCAAGTACTATATGTTCTCTAACAGATACACCCACGACATCAGCTAAGGCATCAAAATGCCTGCATTCCATGAGGTCCCTACCTTGTATCACTATACAAGTAGATGATGTCGTACTAGTCTTATTGAGATCACCAATGCCCTTTCTTAATGATTCAAGACTAGGAACAAGTTTCAGGAAATAGACATGTAGTGTCCTCGATTCCTCATGATCATGATCTCTATCATAGATCATCGAGTAAACACCTATTCTATTCCTTGGGCCTTTATCTTTAAACTCATATTAACCATAAAATATAGGCGACACATAAATATGATAAAGATAAATTATGCTCAAATATATTAATCATGAAATATCAAACAGTACAAGGTGTTCAACAGATTGTCTCTAGGACACCTACATACTAACAGATCATGGGAACATTACATCAGCAGGATCAGAACCGTAAGAGAATACTATAAATAGGGAAGCATTCCATAGTGTACGGTACACATAGACATATACTCTCCATTGATTATTCTAGATTCAGTCTCTATGCACACACCTCACATCTGTGGCGATATGCCGACTTTGTGTACATAGTGATCTCCAGTTACTCAGTGTTATCTTCCTCGTAGATATCATTGTGTGATTCCCTCTCGAGTGTTCGGTCATTTGAATATTCTTGAGGGTTACTTGATCCTACATAAATTATTTACTAGCCTACTAGGGCTAGACATAATTGTGACATCCGATCTATTAGTCGGAACAGTTTTAATTTTTTCTCCAATCTTTGGAATAGCAATTGGAATGTCCAAAAACAGCTTTTCAATCATCATTTACAAATTATGAAGTAAGTATGTGAGAGAAATATTATTTCGACTTATGTGCATAAACACTTATAAAACCTTCTAATTGCTAACATGTACTAGTCAATTCGATCTAGATATATCCATGTAGAATGAGAGGAAGAGGAAGAAATGTATATTTTATTTATGAAATTAAGAAAATAAAAAACCAAGCTTTGATTTTAGAAAAGAAGATCAAGAGATAAAGATGAAACACAAAATCTATTATATTTTTTAGTGGAGCAAAAATTATAATGATAGATGGTGATTAAAACTATAGAGTGACATAGAAGTGGACAAAAGCATACAGTATCATATGTTAACTCGGGAAAACGGGTTAAGCCCGTTTAATTAGGTCCTGAATTTTAAGGGTTGGGTTTAAGATTTTTGCCTTAAAAGTGAAAGCGGGCCTAAAAAGGTCAACCTTGAAGAGCCGGAGGCCTAAAAAGGCCAACCCTTTTATGCCCATATTTTTTTAATTATTTATATAAAAATAATATTATTGATTTTTTATATTTTATTAATGATGTTGCAAATATTTATTTGTTATTATCTTTTTTAGAATTAAGTTTCATAAGAACATCTTGTATTAAGAATCCTTAAAATAAAAATTTATAAAAGATATTTCTTATTTCATAAATATTCTTATTAATTTTGTATTTTTTGACTTATTTTCTAGTAATTTTTTTTGTTCATATCTTGTGTTGTTTATTTTGTTGACTACTTATAATTTTCAAGACATATTTATAAGAAGTATTTTTAATTTTGTTAATCTTCTCATTAATTATTTGTAATTGTGGTATGTGAACAATAGTTTACCTTTGATTATGACTTGGTGACGTGTTTGTTTGTTGCATGATGCGTGTTATTTAGATCTTAATGTTGATAACATTTATTTGTTAAATTGGAACTTTAATTGTTATAATTTACTAATTATATTTTTTTTGGGAAAAAATCAAGAAAAATGATAAAATTTAGAAAAATGGCTCTCAGACCTACAGGCCTGGGCCCGTACGCTCATGGGCTGGCCTTAAAAAATAGATGTTTTTTTACCCCGAACCTAAAAGGATTAGTCCTTTTAAGCCCTGGTCTTTCAAAGACTAGCCTTAAATCCCAACCCTAGTCACTATGCACTTTCGAACTCTGCCTTTGTTGGGCTTGGTCAATATTATATTAAGCTAAATAAGCAACAGAAAATTAATTATAATGCCATTATAAATTGATTGATTATCGATAAATCTTCTATACTTTTTTATAATAATAAATCTTCTATAGTATGGAAGAGTCAGTGTTCCTTAGTTGATATTATCGTCAGAGGAAATTATATATATATATTTTTTTCTGTAGTTTGATTCAAGAGCAGACAATTTTTTTGCCTTTGTTTAAGGTGTATTCAATATTTCGATTATATGTTAAATACGCAATTTACTATGGCACTTCAAATTTCTAAATCTAACAAAAATCATCACATAAATATTAAAATAACAAACCAAATTAATTTTAAAGGTCTATTTCAATGATATTCCTCGTGTATTTTGAATTTTCATTGTGCTTTAGCATCAAGTGTAATTTAAAAATATCTACTTAATCACAGTAGTAGCATTAAAGCACTATAAAATTCGACTTACTCCTTATGGTAAAAAACATAGGGTGTTTTTAAGAAGAAATCCTTCGTCTATATATAATATAAGTTTCTTTGAGTTATTAATTACCGTTTCTTTATTTTACCCCTATTTATTAGTAGCGCACATAATTAAATATTGAGAAAAAGGATAAATGTGAGACAGATTTGAATAGGAAAGAAGTTGAATTTTTAATCTGGACTATTTAATGAGTTAATCACTATTTTTTAGTTCTAACGAAGTGGTTGTAACTTGTAAGTGACCACTCCTTCTTTTTTATAAGCAACTTTCTAATCTCTTAGAACTTGTCTTTAATATAATCAACTTTTTCCTTGTGTCTCAAAATTTAAACTACTTTTTTTCTTTTCTGCCCATATTAAATACATATATTTATATTAATTATCCCTCACTCACCACTAATTCTTTTTCATTTAATCATTTATTACTCATTCTTTTATATTCATTCTCTCTCACATTTTTTACTCATCCTCTCTCCTATATGCTCTTTTTTATAAATAGAGATATATTGGGAAGAACATGACATTTTAAACACATTTATTGTTTTTAACTAATCTTAACCATCAGTCCGTTTTACACAATAAAAAAAGGTTGTTTATAAAAAGCAGGAGTAATATTTTAGATTGAATGGAGAATTTTCAACAATAAATTAATGGTCATCATTGGAACTTTCACGAGATTATTGTAATGAAGATTAAGATTAAAAATACTTTATATATGACGGCTAAGAGTGATCAACGCAATAATGCCAGTTGAATAAAACACTTTATAACAGATAATTAAATTGCTCTGGGGCTAAATCATTAAGCGATAAGCTATAACGTATTTGTATTATTAATTATTAATTACTTGTTACGATCATATAATCAATTAGTGAAATAAAATGTCAACAAGTGTGATCATGTATGTAGTGAATGGATAAAATAGTTTTAAAAAGGGTTCGCATTCAACTGAGGCAAATGTAACCACTCATTATAGTATGGAGAGTGATGCAATCGAACCATTTTTAAAAAAGAGAAATATTTTAAACAGGAGGAAAGAATTTCTATCTTGAATTGGATTCTCAAAATCTTGTTGAGGCAATTAAGAACAACTCTAACAGCACCAACAATCTTAATAGAGATTTGATGATAAGAAATTTGAAGTATCAACCATCTCAATGTTACCATTACTAATCAGAAAATTAGTCATATTTTTGGGTTGCATGTGTATTCCTCTTTTTTTGGAGTCTGGTCCTTAGCTTGGATATGATGAAATTTATTCCATTATTGAATGCAACTTCTTGATTTACAATTTAATTTGTCCAAAGATATTTTATTGTTATTGAATGTAACCTCTTAATGGAGCTCAATGACGTCGTAGTATCCATATAACCTCATATAGTAAAATAATGCTTATTGTTGTTTAATTTGTTGTATTTCTTCTTGTCCTAAATGTATGAACTAATTGAGAGTTTTACTTTGACCTTAAATATAATAACTCAATTCACTTTATCTCCCACATTTATAATTTTTTCAAACCATCCTTATTGATTACATATATGAAAACAATTTTATCAATAGAGATAATAATTAAATAATATATTTTAGAAAATCCAATTTAAATTTATTATAAATAATGAAATTATTTTATTTAATATTTATAATTTTTTTTAGCTCCTATATTGGAGGTGAATATATTTCCTTCCTCTGAGTTATTTGTATTCTCCAAAAGGAAGGAAGAAAAGAAGTAAGACTTTTATATTGCTGCATGATGTAGGGTAAGTTAATTATTAAGAAGAATAATTGAAGCGGTTTGGAAAATTCAAAGGCACATTAATGTAATATTAATGAGAACTAATAACTCCAATTACCTATATATACATATTCACTCCGGACTTTTTTTTATTAAACTCAAAATTTGAATTGCCTTATTCCTATTTATAAGAGCCCGATAAAAGTTATATGAGTATTTAATAAGTTTTTTTTCCCATTTTTTCCCCTAGTTAACTATATAAATTGTATTAATTAAAAGGTCGATAATACTTATCACTCTGATCCTATTTATAAGTCCTTTTTACTAAAAAATTTGGTCCTATTTATAAGTCTTCTTTCAAGTAATAAATGAAATTGTGACAATTTTGTCCATATTAATTGTACCAGTGAAAATAGAGAGAGAATAAATAGTTAAAAGATACTCATTCATAATTGAGGGCACAGTTAAAAATTTATCCCAAAATCATTGAGCTAACTACCTCTCCTTAGTATGTGTGATTTAGTTAAAAAAGACTTATAAATAGGACCAGAGTGATATATTACTCTATTTCTCTCTTTTTACTTATTAGAAACAAAAGTTTATTTTAGACATATTAATTATTTTTATCTAATTTTAACCAATTTCTTAAACTACATAATTTAGTTAATAAATAAGACCGTTGGGAGTTCTGGTATAACATTGAACGTGGAAAAAGACAACTCAAGTACTGTGTCTGTTTGGTAGGGAAACAAGAAACTATACATAGGGTGCAGTGCTATGGTACTGGTGCTAATATTTGAGTGAGAAAATAAAGAATCTTGGGATCTATGATCAGACCAAAATTATTGCTAGAAAATAGGAACCCTCAAAAGAAATTATAGTTTGTCTGATATTGACTAAGCTCAAGATTTGGAGCTATAGGATACCACGTTGATTGGTTTGGTTGGAGGCCTTATCTGACGAAACAGCCAAAATATTAGAAAAAGGTGGAAATTGGGCAACGAATGCACGTTATTGTCATCAGTAATGAACATTTATGATAATTAATATGTCAGATAAGGTTGAAGACATTAATGTTTGCTTCTGCTCCTTTTTTTGACACTGTTGAAGTACGTTGCTGCATAGTGCGTGAATGATCAAAATTCTGCATTATTACAATCACACTGTTTTAGTGTTGAATTTTAACTCAAGGTTAAATTGCTTAATTATATAGTTTGGCCTTTTCTTTGATTTCAAATGTTTCATTTAATAGCTATTATATGGTTTTTGTCTTATCATTGCTTAACCACACCCAGCTGCAATGATATAGATATTTTGAAGTTGAATACCAATAATCACGGAAATGTTACATATGAAAATAAATTTAGGAGCAAAACCCATAAACTAGACCCCACATCTTAATCTAAAACCTTAAGGCTCAAATTTATAGGTCCTTTCACTTTAGCATATATTTCCTTCTATCTCTATTATAAGACACTTTATAAGAGGAATGAGTGATCCTTGTTATAAGTTACCAAATGAAATATTAATTATGTTTTTTTAAGATTGTACGTGTGAGTATTACTTAATTAAACCCAACTCTGTTTAATGGACTTCTCACATCATTTTAAGTCTGCTCACCTTTGACATCCTCACACTTTTAATTTTTAAGTGGGTTCAATAATTATGAACTTGAAGAAGTAAAACATAATTTAGCCCACAAAACAGTTAAATTACTACACGCCCGCACATCTTAGAAAGAAGGCAGAAAACATGAGAATTGCTAGGTAACGAACCAAAACACACCATAAAGAGAATTGAGCAAGGCAATATGTAGTTCATATATGAAAGAATTTTCGAGCTTAATTCGAACCAAATCACAAAGTAATCAGCTGTAGGTTAGTATTGTTAATTAATTGCAGAGAAAACACTTGTTTTTTCTTTGCTGCGCTACAGACGTGTATCATCGCTTTCTTTAAAGATCATAATACATGTGGCTCCTTTTCGTACTTCGCTAGCCACCAAAGTAAAAGAGCTTAATATTTAGTTAATCCAACACTCCATATATATAATATCAATGTCACATTGTATAAAAAAATAATATCAACGTCACAGATCCCGTTACACAGTGGTTCTTAGCCTCAACAGAAACCTAGAGACACATCTATAAATTTGATTCCCGTGGACACGGCACTGCTTAAATATTTCATATAGATTTTGTCACACATAATTTTCAAGCTCATTATCATGAAAAGCAATACAAAGCAGCTACCACACACATACTTATCAAAATGGCTAATACATGCA
This sequence comes from Acacia melanoxylon, assembly GCA_019022615.1. Taxonomy (NCBI): domain Eukaryota; kingdom Viridiplantae; phylum Streptophyta; class Magnoliopsida; order Fabales; family Fabaceae; genus Acacia; species Acacia melanoxylon. The sequence goes on from JAFJYJ010000087.1 coordinate 2,096,572, forward strand.
AATGCTAGAGTAACATATACGATTAATTAATTAGACCCAAATGAACTTAAAAATCGACAGAATATTTGGAGACACTCTTAATTTTATCCCCTTATCCAAACATGGGAAGCCATCAAAGCCAAATTTCTTTTGTTGCTACCACTTGGATTTGCTCAAGGGTCATTGTCTTTGTGTAGTGAGATAGAGGGCAAGCCTTAAGAACTAAGGAGTCATATGATAACGAAAAGGCTTAACGTTGATGGTATATATTAAATGCCTTAGTTAATTAGTAGCTTAATGAATTGTTGGCAAGTCTTTGTCAAAATTAATTAATTAATTATAAGAGAAAAGTCAGAATTGTTTGTTAGATCATTGTCTTGGGTTCCATGTGTTCTTTCAACTGTCTTCTTAATAACATGAGCCAAATGGGCAAAAACAACTTGTAGGCATTGTACACGTAAGGCCAACCTGTTCAGTGTCAGCGTTTACCAATTTAATAGACTCCAAACTCAGCCAACGTTAGCCAACGCTAGAAATTATTAATTAAACCTATTGGATGGTGATCCTCTTTAATTAATGCAACCTAATCAGGGTTTAAACTTGTTCAATTATCTACCACTACTCATTAGTGGCTTAATTAGAAGCTAGCTAATCCATACTTCCTTCTAATCAGAGTTAAATCAGCGAGTCAGTGATCAAAATTAAACCATGGGCGCAAAGTAAACAAGATTGAGTAATATTATTTTTTGCAAGTAGAAGCATAATATATACTCCCTACGTTTCTTTTTCTTTTTTTATAAATTTTTTTTAACCGAATCTCACGGTTCGATGTGTAGGTTAAGAACAATAAATGTGTTAAAACTGTAACCATTTTTTTTTACTAAAATACCCTTATTTATGTTGACATAGGGTATAATTGAGAGAATAAGGAAATTATTATAATAAAGAGGATTTTAGAGGATAGAGAATAATAAAATATAGTAGAAGTAATAGGTCTTCGGGGATTGTGAAAATTCATTATATTGACATTAAATAAGGGTAATTATACAAGGGCAAAATGTGAAAGTAAGAAGTAAAAAAATAAGACATTTTTTAAATGTTTCATATAAAAAGAAATGGGTATGTGGCGGTTATTTCTTTTAAAATGAAATTAAGGGAGTATTATTTAAGGGCGACCCAACGAATAAAGTTCTCACTTGATGGCATATATATTCATGTGTGTGTATTATAAAGGAGAAAAACGCTACTTCCGCATATATCGCACACTTTTTTATCCTACTCTTGAGCAACACATCATACCAGAGAAAGAGAAAATCAGCGGTGAACATATAAGCCAAAAGGATTGTTGATCTATGTATTATATTTAGTCACTCTTACTTCCTATATTTTCAACTTTTTTTGGAGTATGGTTAACTTTGTTTACCTTATCTCAACTTCTTTCTCTCTCAGAGGACGTGTTGCTTCTTGTATTATACAGAGTTTGAAAAATGAATTATACTTTTCATATAATTCATTTGTATCCTGTACATACACATGATGTGTGTCTATATATAAATATATTAGTTTTCAACAACAGATGACAGCATGATAGTGTTGTTGCGGATCTAGTAAACAAAACAAAGGGGGAAAAAACTATATATATCTAGGCTCAAGGAATCGATGTGACAATTTATCAACAGAGAATATTACAATTCATTAATTCAATATCCCAAATTTAATAGGGGAAATTGGGGATGAACCCCCATTTAAAGCATTAATTGTAGAATGGCACCTAATTAAGGAAAAGGCAAAGCCATGAGGTCCTTTAGCTCCTAGGTTAGATTCGCTAATTAATTAATCAAATGGAGATTTATCCACAATTTTTCCTTTTTTTTTAATTTTAACTTATTCATTGCGCTGATCAAGCCATACCAATAATCGAACTTGAGATCTCTAGGACCTGGAAACTCCAACCATGACGACCACGACAAGTTCTACAATTTTTGCAATTGAATATGTTAATACTAATAAACCCTTAACTTTTAAAACTTAATAATAAACTTCTTTGAACTTATGAGTCTATACTCTATACAGATGCCCAAAACTATGAATTTTATACTCTTTTAATCCTATTTATATAATAGAGAGGGAATATTTATTTTGTTCTATTTATAAGTGAAATCATTAAATTTGTCGTATGAATGTACAATTTTGTTTTTCATTGATAATTTATTATTGTATAAACTTTGCTTTCATGGAGTATCACTTTGATCCTTAGAATTATGAGTCACTTGTAACTCATTCTCACATAGTAAAACTTTGGTTCTTACTAATTATAGGTCACTTGCAGGCAAAACTTTTGGTCCTAAATATAAGAAATACTTAGCTTATATACTTCGGGAGGGCTTTTTTTCAATTTGCCCTTTTTAAAATAACTATTTAACAAAATGCCCTTGTTTGGAAACAAAACACTTATGTTTAGTCGACTAAATCGTGGGGGGAATTTTTTTTTTTTTTAAACATCCACGCGATTTAGTCGACTAAACACTTATGTTTAGTCGACTAAATCAAACTACCTTTAAAAATCTGACCCACGCGATTTAGTCGACTAAACACTTAGGTTTAGTCGACTAAATCGATCGCAGACGTTTTTAAAAGCCCCAAACGCACATTCAAAACCCTAATCGACTATAGGAGCCGCATACACCTCTCCTCCTTTTTTTTTTCACTCAAACCTTGCTGAATCCATTGGTGGGTAGCGAAGGAAGCTTGATTCTAGTTTCATTTGTGTCGTATTCGGTATGTTTTCATCTCCATTGCGAATCTCCACCGTTGTTCTTGCGTTTTTTGAACCCATTTGCGTTTTTCATTTTGTGCTTTCATTTGGTGATTTTCTTGTGTATCTTTGATTGATTTGTGTATGTTTGTTATATTCTCATCTCGATTTCGAATTTCCGTTGTTCTTCTTTGCGTTTCCGCCGTTCTTCTTGTGTTTATGCGAACCCCATTTGCGTTTTTTCATTTTGTGCTTTCATTTGGTGATTTTCTTGTGTATCTTTGATTGATTTGTGTATGTTTGTTATATTCTCATCTCGATTTCGAATTTCCGTTGTTCTTCTTGCGTTTCCGCCGTTCTTCTTGTGTTTATGCGAACCCCATTTGCGTTTTTGCCTTTTGTGGTTTGATTGGGTGATTTTGTTATGTATGTTTGATTGATTTGAGTATTTACTTATGATTTATGGATAAAAATGAGGAATGTACATGTGAAAGTGGAAATATTTACATCGGTTGATAATTTTTTTAATTTTGGACGAATTTCACTTCGTTTTTCATCAATTTATTTCTTGTTGGTTGTGTTTATTTGTTAAAATGCTGAATGTTTGTTGTTTATAATGATGAATGTTTGTTTATGTTGATTTTGTGTAAGTTTGTTGTTTATTTCTTGTTGTGGTTGATTTTGTTGTTTATGTTGATTGGGTGATTTAATTGTTTATGTTGATTGGGTGATTTTGTTGTTTATGTTGATTTGGTTGTTTACGTTAGATGTTTATAGTCGTTTGTTTATGATTAATGTTTTTCGAATAACCTATAATGTCCATTTGTAGGTTGTTGTTGCCATCATCATGCGTCGTAGACAAGCTCCTTCTAACACCGGCAATGAGCGTGGGAGCGGATTAACAACGAGCGAACCATGGGGCATCCTCCTCTAGGGCACATCAAGAAGAGTCGAGCCGTTGTGGATCTTCCTTTCGGTTATCTATTCAATAACAATGTACAAGAGTACGAGCGATTCATGGAGAAATTTGCCACCGGACCCATCATCAAGCCAAAGTCATTAGATTTCGGATTCTTTGCGAATGAGGGATTTGACATAGTGGTGATGTTGCGGAATTCCCATCCGAGAGGCTTGGCGGAGAAGACTTGTCGGTATTCGAGGTTATGGTGAGAGCTTTCTACCATAACATGAGCTATATAAATGGTGATTTGCGTCTCGCGTCTGCAAGGGGTAGACATATATGTGACGCCGATGACCGGGAGGTGTTACTTGGCTATGATTTTGATGGAGCGGGGGTGTTCGGTGTGATGTGGATAGCATGCTGAACTTAGAGGGATTTCATCGGGAGGACGCGATTGCATGAGATTCGGAAGCCGGGAGCGATAGACCTATACTTTACGTGGGCCGCCGACGTTAGTGCCGTATCCTCTTCTATGTCGTCACCCACATCTTGTTCCTCGGGCTTACAATCATTCGAGGGTGTTGGAGGGTGACATTCACATTATGTGGGCTATTCGTCATAGCACTAACGTGAATTGGAGGCACTTCGTTTACAATATGATGTATAAGGCCAAACAGAAGGCTAATGCTTCACATGATCACGTATGAGACAAAGAAACCACCACCAATCATCATACTTCTCACCAGGAGGAACAACAGCAAAGGCAATGGGCAGGACCTTCCCATCCCCATCCTGTGAAGTCGCAATCAAAAGAGTACCTTTGTATTTTCCGCAAGTGGGTGCCATCAACTTGTAGTATGGGCTTACGGTATTTAAAGGCTTGATGGTCTGGTTAAATGTCCAAAAACCCTACGAAAAACGCGTAAGTGAACATAAAAACGACGATGGTCTGAACATTCATCCGTATCAAGCACGAAAAAGAACCCACGTTACACTGCGTCATGTATGTCAACCAATTGGGCAAGAATGCATATGATTCCTCCCAATCACCAAATAACTTCACAATGGCCTTCATTTTCACCTTCCAAGCCTTCATGTATGTTACATTATATCCATACAGACGTTGTATCCTCTCTTGTATCAACATTGGTTTCAAAGTTGGATCTTCTCTTAACATACCTAATGACAACAAAGCAAATTATACACGTACTGTCAATAACTAAACCGAATGTAACTAAAAAACAAATGGAAAACCTACTGATAATGGATGCACATATAACATCTGAATCTTCTCATATACCAGGGACAACCGTCGCATGGTTTTTGCAAACCTATTCTCATCGCTTTTGCAACCGTACGATGAGACTTCATGCAATATAATTTCACGGCATGTTGCATTTCGACTTAGAATGAAACTCCCGATACGTATATAATGGATCACCTAAATGCCAACCACCTTGCCCCTCATCATCACCATACAACATGTCTATGTCATCATCACAAGTATATGCCCAATTAATGGAGGAATAGTGTGGGCTTTCGTTCCAAAATGGCTCACTCTCGTGCCCTACATTTGTCAAGATGTTTTCTTTGTCGTAACCACCAAATAAAAAATTCAAATACAAACACAAATACAAGTTTACTAACTTACCACTTCTAATTGGGTCAATACGACCGTGGTGGCATTGTTGATACTCGAGTTTTCGTTCGTGGGCATCAAAATCACCCTCTACATGTCACCTAGTGAAATAAACCTCTCAAAATCGCCCTCTTCATCGCTATGCATATTCTCATATTCCTCATCCTCCTCATCTGTTTACATCTACAAGACATCTGGAGAAATTCATATTTTAGGATGCTGGAGGGATTTGTGTTTTGTGTTTTTGGAAATTAAGAAACTTATGTTTTTTAAAATTATAAAATTTGAATTTCTCCATATGACTTATATGCCATGTAGGATTAAAATAAGATGAATTTATTGCATTTTAATTAGTTAGAGTATAGATGAGGAGACATTTTTTGAGTATGTAAGTATTTATCCCTAAATATAAGTTACTTGTTTGGTAATGATATTTTTTAGTTTTACCCTCATTTAATTCTCATTGGAAAGGGAGAAAGAAAGGAGAGAGGTGAGAATGACTTATAAATGCAAAGAAAGAAAAATATTCAATAATGGCATATTTGAACATTTTCATCAATTTAATGCATTCATTGAACCACTATGGTCTTATATGCAAGTCACTTGTAGAAGGAAAGCTTGATCCTAAATAAGAAAATATCAATCACTATTAATGACGCTTTTGTTTTAATTTTACCTATACTTACTTTCTTTTGAAAAGAGAGAAAGAGGAGAGATGTGAAAATGATCTGTACATGTAGATTGAAACAAAATTTTAAATAAGGAAAATATGAAAAATTTATCAATTTAATATATTTATTGGCATACAAAAACAAGATATATGTGACTTACCTATGAAACCAAAGTGGTATGTAAAAATGAGTTATAAGTGACTTATAATAAATACAATAGTGGTACCAAGAAATGATTAATTTGTAAATAATAAACAAATCTCAAGTACATGGTATGAGAATTATTTGTATAAATTTAAAATTTCAAGAAATTTTATTGTAAAGTTTCAAAGATTAGGAGTTATTATTTGTATATCATATATAATTAGGATGGTTTTATATAATGTACCCTATCTTTTAAGAATGAAAGTAGAATCTATATATGTTTCTTATAACAAAAGTAAAATTATATTTCAATAAAAATTACAGTTCAAAATATTCTAATTTTGTATCTTCAACGAAAAACATTTTTAAAGCTTAAAATTGTACAATAATTTATATAAAAATATAAAATTGTACAATAATTTATTTATGTTAGGGTCGAATCCTTGCTTGTTTGGCAGTACTATAATAGGGAAAATTAGAATAATAGATCTAGAGGAAAAGATATTTATGGAGAAGGACCATAAAAATTGTAATTATTTAAAAGGACTAAAAATAAAAATATAAAATTAAAAGTACTAAAATGCCCCTAACAAAATCTTTTACATTCCCTCCTACATTCTTTACCACATTTTATTTTTAAAACTAATACAAGATTCTAATTTTTATTAAATTAAACAATAGCTTTCTCAATTTTCATTTTTCACAATTTGAATATATATTTTTTAAAAAAATACGCATTTTTCAATTTGTAAAAATTATAATTTTTCTTAAAATCAACAAAATTTTAATTAAAACTAGAATTATATAATTTTAATAAAAGTCAAGGTCTTTTATAATTTATCATATATGTTAAGTAAATCAAGAAAGTTTGTATGATTTATTTTTTTTAGAAGCAATTTATGTGGGTTAAAAAATTCATGCAGTGTTAATAAAATTTTTAAAAAAATCTAATTAACCCTATAATATCCTAAAAATATTAAATAAGTTTAGTTCTTATTTTTATAAAAAAAAAAATTAATTGATATCAACGTTGATAATGTAAATCGGGTAACTTGATGTTATAAATTGGTGATTTTTTTTTAAAAAAAAATATGAGTTTAAACATAGTTAATTAAATAATATATTGAAAAAAATATTATCATCATATTATGATTGACAGTTTAAGTTTTAATTTTTGTTATTTTTTAATTATGAATACATGAGATATGATTAGGGGAAATTTAGTAATTTTAAATTTATATTATAATGTTCAATCCTGTAATTACAATTTTTATAGGTCTTTCATACTGAATATTATTTTTTCTAAGTCATTTATTTTATATAATGCATTATAATAACAGTGACGTGTTACTTTAAACTGAGACGGTCCTTTCTCAAACTAGCGTTACGTTGAACGACTTCTTCACGTATGATTTGTTAAGCAAATTAAACTTCAAAATGCATTTAATTCTTTATATACAATTGTAGACAGAAATGATTGAGTATGCATTTTTACCATCAGAAAAAGTAAATGATTTCGAAACAGAACTGTTTTCAAAATACTGCAACATATCTTTCATGTATCCAAATTTTTCCGGAGGAAAAATAAATTAGTGTTCGTCCTCTAAAAACCAACTTAACTATAAAAAAAAATACAGAAAAAGAGAGAGGTTAATTTTAAACCAAATCTAGGCAGATAGAAACACATCAATATCTGTATCATGTCCTCCATATGATTCTGAATAATAAAGCTGTACGCTGCAATCTTAATACTGTTTTTCCAGAAAAGATGAAACATCATATATTTAATGTTTTCGGGTGATGGCTGCACCCATTTTAATTTTAGTCTCCAAGATCATAAGCGTGTTTATCATTCAGGGTAATAGTACTATTTTGAAATAACTAATATATATATATATATATATATATATATATCTTTGTGTGTGTGTTGAATATTTTCTGGCCTGGAAAAAGCTTCTTGTTGGGGAGCAAATTGTCCTTTGTAATCAGAGACATCATTTATAGCTTGTCTTGTCTTTCATAATGATGCTAGCTATTTTCGTTCAAATGGGAGCAAACTTAGTTTAGATGGAATTATTTCAAATTGCCCAAAAACATAAATGAAATTAAAGATTGAGAGTTTAGTAATAAATAGACAGCATTCCGTTCTGTATGCTCCATTTTTGAGTAAGAGTACAAACAAAAGATGCCGAATTCAACTTCATCTCATCACTACCAAATACTTCACTCGCTTTTCAGTTCCAAAATTACGTCTTTAGTGGTCCAATATTTCCACAGAGTTTGTACAAATCGCAACAATTATTTGACCGTGTAGTGAAAGCCAGCATGTTATCATGTCTAGTACTACTGTTTTACTCACCAATTTTATAAGGGTAAGGGTGAAGGAGCAAAATTACACATAGGCTTTTACTTGAGGAGCACTCAGCACCATGTATTTTTTAGGGGAGCAAAAATGCACATGAGTTTTCAAAATGGGTGCCAAAATACCCATGCCGTTAAATCTCTTTAACAGACGTTAATTGCGATGTGAAAATACCAAAATGCCCCTAAACTTTTTTTAAGAAAAAAAAAAAAAACTTTGTTCGATCTTCCCAGGGAGCAACCCAGAAAATTACATACCACATAGAACAACCCAGAGAGCAACCCAGAAACCACGATATGAACAAAATTACATACCACATATGAACAAGAGAGGTAAACCACATATGAACAAGAAGGTGATTAGAAACTAGTATCTGGAAAAAAAAAAAACCACCATTGAAATACAGAGGGGGCGAAAGACAGGAAACACATAAACACAAAACCAAAATCGAACACATAAACACAACAACCAAAATCGAACTATTCCACCATTGAATCAATGCAAGCCCAATATCAAACCAGAAAGAAGAAGAAGCTTCTATTGCAGAAGCAGAGTAGCAGTGAGCACATCCACCGAGCATAATCTATGTGCATTTTCATCCCAAATGGCTAAGAAATTCAGAGATTTTAACAATACGAAGCACATCAGTTCTGGGATGAAAAATGCACAAGATTTTCATATCTAAGCAGAGAAATAGAGACACACACAAGATTTGCAGAAACCTTCAGCGAAATCGACGATGGGCGGAGGAGCAGACGGTAGGGTTGGACTTGCAAAAACCTCCGGCGAAATCGATTGATGGACGAAGGAGCGGACGACATGGATGGACTTGCAGAAACCATCGGTGAAATCGATCGATGAGCGGAGGAGCATCCGGCGAGACAACGGCGTTTTGCTTCCGGTCGAAGGAGCCGGCGGAGGTGACGAATCTATGCCGGTGATTTTGGAAGTGGTCCGAGAGATTTAGATATGAAGAGAAACGCGTATTGAGATGGGAAGGGGAAGGCGATCCGAGAGATTCAATGGCGTCTTGGACTTCTCAAACTGGGATTTGAAACGTGTATTGACGAGAAGGGGAAGGTTCATATGTGAAAGGAAAGAGGGAAGGGCATTTTCGGAATTAAAAAAAGTCTGAAATTTTTATTTTTTTTAAATGATGTGGGGCCCACCTAAAGATAACGTCTGTTAAAGAGATTTAACGGCATGGGTATTTTTGCACCCATTTTGAAAGCTCATGTGCATTTTTGCTCCCTTAAAAGACACGTAGTCGAGTCTCTTCTCGAGTAAAAGCGCATGTGTAATTTTGCTCTTTGACCCTTCTATAAATAAGTAAGTGGTCAATTTTTTATGGACGCCAAATAAAATTTTAAAATTCATAAAAGTTTGTTAAAATTTGTAAAGAACTTAAAAATGATAGAGATTAAATTGAGATTTTGAAATATTGATGAATTTATAATTATGCCCTCTCTTCCTCTTTCTCTCTCCTCTCCCTCTCTTCCTCCTCCTCTTCTCGTCGCACCACCACTTGCAAAGACCACGGCCTCTTCTTCTCTTCCCACCACAATGATCGCGAGACCTCCGTTTTTAACCTCAATCATCATCCCATCGTCTTCAACCTCCTTCTTCAAAGAACTAGATCAAAATTTAGATCTACAAAAAACATATAAGAAATAAATAAATAAATAATCATAAAAATCGCTGAGATCTTAAGAAAAAAATGTAAGCATAAAAAAAGTTCCAATAACAGAAATATAGGCCTGTTGTCATCTCTTACTAATGAGAGAGAGATGTCTCTATTGATCTCTTTCTCCACTTCCTCTTCATTTAATATCTCTACCATTAAATCAACTTTTAATTATTGAGATTTCGTACTATGTGAAAATATTATTATAACATCAAATATGGAAAATTGTTCACATTAAATTTTAAAGTACAAATTTATTTATCTATTTTTTGTTATTTAATAAAAAAATTTAGGCCCAGAGTATATCCACCGTTGATGACAGTAATAATCCCTTCATCACCGTAGACTTTTCTAAGCCGCTATAATGCTAGTCACGAGACCCTCTTCATACACACCGTGAGGATTGAGGCCCCTAACTAGATGCTTACTAAATACATTTTCTATATTTACATGAACTTAGACTCGAGACCTTTCAAGTTTAAGCAGTAAAGTCTCTTCCATTAGGATTAATGCCTGATTGTTGATAATATTACACCCCTTGTAATACCCGGATTTTAGTAAATCTGGAAATTTTGAGATAAAGGAAATTAACGAATATTTTGATAAAGCAAAATCATGAGCTTAAAACTGTTATAGAAAATTGTTATAATTATAGAGTAAATTGTCAAAAAAGTTACGGGAAAATCGATGAAAGAATGACTAAAAATGATATAATGGTGATAAAAACAGTCTAAAAATATTATGATAAATACTTTGAAAGATCATTAAAAATTATGAGAAAAATATGGAAGTGTTATCCCTAATTATGAGAATTTAATAAATTATTTCAGAGGAAATAACATGAAGAAAAGTTTAAAAAGCATTTCGGAACCATAAAGTAACGATGGGGTAAACATTGTTAATATTTTACATAGGATATAAAATGACAATGTCAAGATAAAAGTTTGCAAGATAACAATATACTGTAAAAATTTTAAAGATAAATATATGAAGAAACCTGATCCTAAAAAGATCACTAAACGAAGAAGTTAGGTCTGATTAAGCCCAACGGCAGGGTAAAACGAGAATTTTTGGTAAAAAATATTATATTTTTTAAAAATGGAAAAAATTATAGAAAAATAAATAAATCTGAATTTTTAAAAGAGGGGGCCGAAATTCTAAGTATTTTTAATTAAAAAGAATTGTTTAAATAATTAAAATGGTAATTAGAATAAAATAATAATATAATGCGGTGAGTCACCTTATAGATCGGGAAAAGTTAGAAATAAATTCTACAGGTAAACCAGAGGTAAAAGTCTTTTCGACTGATCAAATTAAGTACAAGTGAAATTCTACACGAAGAAAGAATTTACCAGACGTCGATTCCGCAACCGAAAACCCTAATTTCAAATAAGACGAAAAGTTGATCGATAGAGTGGAGTCGATAGGCAAAGTGAGAACCTATAGAAACAATTGTGTCTTTTTAAACACGAGATTAAGTTAGGCAACAACTGGACGTTTTACGATTTGAATTGTTGTCCGTGAAGTTGGTTCTATCTAAGCGATTTCAGAATCGGACGCGTTTGTCCGAATATCTTCCGACGCACCGAGAATACCTGGATATGATCAAAAAGAGGATCCAAATAGATAATATGAAAGAGGATGGAAAGATCTTCAAAGTTACACGCCGATTTTTGAGTTTCGCGAAATCGCGAAACGGACACCGTCGGGTAGCTTTATCAAAGCGGAGGCCATAAAGCAAGAGCCATCATGGATGACAACTCATCCATTGACTTTAGGGCTCTTAGATTTCGATCTTGACCATGGATGGCCAAGAGTGTTTTGTCCTCAAAAATGCGATCCTACGGTCCCATATTCGTCAAGACCGAAGTTCGAATTATTTACCGTTCGCCATCCGTCTCTTCTATAAATACCAAGCTCCTCTTCTTCATTTCTCACACCAAAAATCTGCCTCTTAGAGAGAAGTTAGAGAGAGAAGCGGAGAAAGTCCGAGCAAAGTCCGGGTAAGTTCTTTGGTCGCGGTCTTTAGTTTCGGTAGTTCTTTCGGTAGATATAGTAGGAATGCTAGATTTATCTTTAATTTTTCAAGATAGTCTAGATATCATATTTAGGGTAAATATGATATATATTTCGAAAATATGATGAGGGAAAAGATCTGTCAAAATTCTAGAGAGATAGAGCGAAAACAATAAGCTTCCGCGAAATTCCGCCGATTAGGGGTTGGGGGCAAAATGGTAATTTGTACCTAAAATGCCCGTTATGCTGCTAAAAGTTGTTAAATATTATCCTTATAGGATATCTCGAGATAATCGTACCGCATTTGTTGTGCCGTCACACCATTTTTTTTCCCGTCGGAAATTTACCGTTTTTCCGTAAAAGTTCCGTTGTACCGCAAAAGGTACGTTCGCGTCGTAACACTAACTCGATGCTTACTATATGCGTATATGTGTTGTTAGGTATGTACGTTCGCGTCGTAACACTAACTCGATGGTTATTGTATGATTATATATGTTTGTTGTGTTCGTTTGTTGTTGTAGCATACGTGGTTATGTTATATACACGGTTATGTCACATACGTGGTTATGTCACATACGAGGTTATTATTTGTATCATACGTGGTTATGTTACATACGTGGTTATTATCTTACATACGTGGTTATGTATTTTTAATCATACATCCGTTATGATCATTGTATTGATTTGTCAGTCAGTGTATGTGTAGTCGTATTTAAGCGTGAGGTTAACTTACCGAGATCCAAATTGTAATTGGATCTCAGCTCTTATCATAGCGTCAGGTTCGTAAGAACCGAGGACCAGGAAAAGGCGAGCGGCCGTCTGACAGTCCCGATCAAGACTTTCTTCGGGTGTTATTTATTTTGAAAACTCTCGGTAATGTACCGCTTCAGAATCACCGGACTTACGGCAATTTGAATAAATGTATCGATTACTCAATTGCTCCGATGCTCTACTCTGATGAAAAAAAAATATACTGCTTTTGAAAATGGGATGTTACACCCCTATACCCCCTATTATAAAGATCCTAATAACCGAATTATTTCGTTCAAAAAACTGTTAAAATTAATGAAAAGTAATAAATATGGAAAATGTACATTTTTCTAAATATGCCCTTATTTATAATTGGGCAGGTGAGAGTGAGAAAAAAATAGATATGAGAAAAAGATAATGAAATAGGGTATATTAATCAAGAACAAAATAGATAAAAAAAAAAAAAAAAAAAAAAAAAAAAGCATTTAATATTTAAACATACGTAGTAGTGAGTGGGGAAGAGAGTCAGTATTCAATAGAAAGGAGTAGAAAGGGACGGACCAATTCAAACCGAGGGAGAATTTATCAACCACATGGTGATCATTGATCAAGAGAGTGAGTATTCAATAAGTGGCTCATAATAAAACCGTGGTTGGTTTGTGCCTTAAATTTTGACACGAATGACTTACTTTTAACAAAAAGAATTTAAAATATGGTAGTCAAATAAACTACGTGTAAATCAAACCAGATACCCACTAATCAAATACAATAAATATAATAAAAATAACTTACGTCAAATTTTTTACAAGATTAGAAGTTAAAAAAGTCAAACTAATTGATCGAACTGCCCCAATATATAAGTAATGAAAAATAAAGCCAAAAATGAGCATGAGTTGGGTAAAACCACAGATGTCTTGAGTGAACTAAATTCAAGGAATTTGTACGTACTAAAATGGAAACATAGATTTTATGCTATAGGAGGCCATACGTGAGGAAGAAGAAGATAGTGGAGGTGGCCAGGTGGACCACCTTGTGTTTAACGTTATTGAGTGAGAGAGATGAGAAGGAGAAGGCATATATGGGTGAGGCAAATTAACAAACAACATTTTATTTTGAGATAGACGATGAAGATGAGGCCAAGGTTGCTGTCTGTGTCTCCATCCTCTGGTATAAATAAAGAGCCAAATTCCCAAACATCATTCAATTTCAATATATATTTTATAAATTGACCCCTCCTTCCTTCAGATCATAAATCCCCATCAACTTGCAACACACGGACACATAACATAAGGATCCTATATATACTTGACCCTTTCTTCAGGCAACCCATCTCTCTCATCCATCAATACTTGACACATTACATAAATTTACTCCCAAGACGATACATCCCAACAAGTTGATGTGGCACGTGGCCTCAACCTCTAAAAAGAAGAGAACACAAATCTGAGTTTTTGAAAGCATATTTATTATGAGAGACAAAAAGTTTTTACATTCTAAAATTTTTAAAAGAATTAACGTTAAATCCAAAGTGACTAGGAGATATACTTGATCAAGATAAAAGAATTATGATGATAACAATATTTTTCTTTTTCTTTTTTATATTGCTGAATCTTTTTGCTGTCTGCTCACAGTGTGAAAAGACAGACGAATATGCTCTGCATATTGCTGGTGTTTTTCAATTTTTAATTTATTTTGGTTTTCCAAGACTTGAGCTAAAAAGCAACAAGTACATGCATGAGAGTGACACGAATACATAAACTAATTAAAAGACTCGTATTAACTTAGCACTATATACAATGACAACAGATTAATCCTTTTCTAATAATAAGACAACTGGAGACACTACTTGATACTCCATCCACTGTCAAATTACACCAAAATACCAAAATAAAAAAAAAAACAGAAAAAGAAAATTTAAAGACCCATGACTACATAAATACTCATCCAACCGTCCTCACACCTTCATCGTACCAGTTGTCGCCTCCATGGCCATCACCACCAACCCCCCTCAAACATGCATGCTAGCTAATTAACTCTCTACATAATTCATATTCAGTTTAATTAGAAACATTCATTCATTCATAGATTAAACTAATTACGAATAACATACAATTATATATATTAGATACGCCTTTCGTTGGTATCCATATCTATATAATATATATGCTTATTCATGACTATTTCAATCTCTAATTTCTTTTAAACGATATGTTCCTTCCACATGCCCTAGCTCGATCTACCACTTATTTTTATTTTTATTTCTTGTATGTTTCAATTTTAGGGTGGGCTTAAGCTGACCCCACACGCCTAGGGCATACTTTGACCATGAGGGGATTGGCCATTTCGCTTGATAGCCTCAGCACTTCTGATAAATCCACGTCAGCCTCATCCGACGGTAGCCACTGAAACTCATGCAAAAGCGATGCAACCCAAAAGGTCACGGTAGCGAAACCCAGTGACTTGCCCGGGCACATTCTTCTGCCCGACCCGAATGGTGCCAGCCTGAGATCCGAACCGAATATTGAGAATTCTCCCTCCCCTTCACCGGAAACGAACCTCTCGGGAATAAACTTCAGCGGGTCCACCCACACGTCTGGATCCCGGGCTATGGCCCACATGTTCACCATGGCTGTGGTCCCCTTGGGCACATGGTGCCCATCAATGGTCGTATCGGTGATGGCTAAGCGAGCCCACGAGAGCAACGGCCCGGGCGGGTGGAGCCTCAGCACCTCCTTCACCACCGCCGGCAAGTAGACCATGGCCTCAACATCAGCCTTCGTGACGGAGCGTGACTTCCCCACTACTCGGTCAAGCTCTGCTTGAACGTTGCCCTGCACGTCGGGATGAAGCACCATCCTCGCTAATATCCACTCAATCAGAATCGCCACCGTGTCAGTGCCCCTAAATATCATTTCCTGCAAGAAAAAATATATATATATAACCATTTAGTTGCCAAAAAAAAAAAAGTACAATTGGAAAATAATAGTGGTAGTGGATTGGAAGAAACAATTTATTTATAGTTACCCAAAGTACGGCGATCATGTCGGAGTCGGATAGTTGATCGGGCCCATGGAGGGAGAGCAAGACGTCAACAAAATCCCGGTTGGTTTGATCCTTCTCATCATGGGCTCGATGGTCGGCTAAGATTTTAGCGACGAACCGGTTCACTTTGGGGACCAGTGTGGAGCACCTGAACCGGATTCTCTGAGCATCGAAATCCGAAAGCCAAGGGAGATGGTCCCCCCAGTTAAGGGTACCCAACAAGTCGTACCCTTCTTCCACTAACCCACTTAGTTCCTCCATTTCCCGGTTTGACTTGTCGACCCTATAACACGTTCCAAACACAGAGCTCATCATGTGGCTCAGAGATGCCTTCTTCAGAACATGCCGAACCGGAAAGCCCTTATAGTAGTTAGTCTCGTTTCCAAACAGTGCCACCATTTGAGCGGCGATTTCGGACCTACAAGACTCGGAGGCTTTTATCTGCTTGGGAGAGAAGAGATGATTGGTGGCGATTCTTCTGAGGGTACGCCAGTAGACACCATAAGGAGCGAACCCAATTGCTCTGTTGAACATCAAGCTGTAAGCGGATTCCTTGATGGGTCGATCCGCGAAGACGGAGCTGTTGAGGATCTCTTTGGCGACGTCGGGGTGGCAGGAGACGATGACCCGCGTGTCGCCGAGGCTGTAGGCCATGAGGCGTCTGGCGTTGCATGCGGAGGCGGCGGCGGCGATGCCACGGTGGGCGAGGGAGGAGGACATGAGGTGGATGCTGCCGAGGAGAGGGAAGCCTCTCGGACCGGGAATCGCCGGCGTGGTCTTTCGTATCCAGGAGTAGTACTTGCCCCAAGCAGGCCCACCGGGGTGAGACCAGTGGTAGAAGGAGACGAGGAGGAAGATGACGACAAGGAGGAGGAGTGTGGCAGCAAGGTTATCGTGGGTGCATTTGGAAGGTAAGAGGAAGAACCAGAGGTTGTCAATGCGGGTGGTCATGTCGGAGTCGACGGCGGAGGAGGTGGGAGAGGAAGCTAACAAGTACTATATGAGAAAGAGTGAAAGGTGGTTACTTGAGTTGAGGGAGGCGAGTAGGAGTATATATAGGGAAAGAAAGGAGACATAACCAGGAGGGGAGTTAATAATTAAGGAATAATCATTTTGGTTATGATTAATATTGTTTGATTAATTAATTAATATACACGCGAGATATATAGATGAATAAGGAAAGCATAACACCGTATATATGCGTCTATATATATTAATACCACCCATGTTGAGATTTACTCTATTTTAACCTTTGTTATTCTCTTTTTTGGATGGTGGTTATATATATTGCGAAGTGCTTGAAAACAATATGATAACATTAGTCCCTCACAACTAATATTTGTATTTCCATTAAAAGAGCTGTGCATATTTAGTGTTCAAAAATGTCTCAAATAGGATTATCTTTAATAAAAAGATACTTATGTTTAGTGAAAAAAAATTCGATAACATTAATAAAATTAACCGTGATAGTTAAAAATAAAAATTTAAAAAATTTATAGGTGAAATAATAGGAAGCTTAGACAACAAGGGTGAAACATTAGCTCAGTTGGTCCGTATACATTGGACTAGCTGCCCATATAAAAATATCAATTTAATATTGATAAAAATATTAGCTCAATTGGGACTTCACATAGTTTTGCCCCGGTTCAGATTTCAGAGGTTTGACACAAACAAAATTTTCTTGTCATATTTTTTTAACTTATGCAAACCTTTTCCTTAGGTGATTCAACAACCAATTTGGATTCATATTCGAAAATATCTTAGAACGTAAACGATTTATTTCCTGAGGGGTTGATGGAGAAACATTGAAGTAAAGGAAGAGATTTGCATTTGGTTTTTATTGATTTTGAAAAAGCTTATGACTGTATGTCAAAAGAAGTACTTTAATTTGAAAAGCCTTAAAAAATAAGGGTATGCCGTATGAATGTTGCATATGTTAACTATTGGGTCATATAAGCTATATATGAGGGGAAGCAAGTAGTGTGAGAATTTCTGGTGGTATGACAAATGACTATCCTATAAGGATTGGTTTATATCAGAGATCAACCTTAAGCCCTTATTTATTTAAGCAGGTCTTAACGTTCTAACTAAGTTTATACTTAAAGAAATTCTTAAATGCATGATTTTTACTAATGATATTGTGCTTGTGGCTGAGTTAAGAGAAAAAATTAATTCTAAACTTGAGTTATAAATTGAAGAAAAACAATAGAGTCGAATGGATTCCGACTGAGTAGAAGAGTAAGACAAAATATATGCATTATACTTTTGATAAAAAGAGAGTAAGAAGTGATTTGAACGTTAAAATAGGAGATTAGGTTACTCCAAAAGTGACAAAGTTCAAATAATTGGATCAATTCTACAAAAACACGGTGAAATTGATGGAGATGTTAATCAAATAATTCAAACTATGCGGTTTAAATGAAGAGAAAAGCAATCAGTTTTATTTTTGATCGAAAAATACCTGATAAAATAAAAGGAAAATTTTATTGTAATACTATTCGGTTAGCAATAATTCATGATAGTGAATGTTGGGCCGTAAAAGAGATAAGTGAGCACAAAGTGAGGGTAGCTGAGAAGAGAATATTGAAATGGATGTGTAGTCATATAAAGAAAGATAAAATTTATAATGAACTTATATGAGGAAGGGTTGGAGTCACTGGCGGAGCTTAGAAGAGACAGGGGGGCCATGGCCCCCCCAAGAAATTTGTAAATGAACACTACCTTAGAGGAGAGAGAGGACACTAGTGGTGGGACGGTGGTAAAGAGAGAGAAAGAAATAAGAAGAAGGTCGCGGCTTGTGGTGGTGCTACACGTTCTGGTCAAGCTTTCCTCTCCTTCAAAACTCTAGTCAAGCTTTCTTCACGTTCTGGTTTGAATCTGTGGGGCCTCTGTTTCTGGAAAATGGCCTCCTCTGTCCTCTCCTCTCGAAGAAGAAGAAGGTCCTGGTCAAATTGGGATTTGGACAGGGGCCTAGATGAAACTTTCAAAAGTTCTCAAGAAGGGACTAAAGTACAAATTTTTGAAATCTTTGTAGAGAGGACTATAATTTCTTAAAACTATGGGTATTTTTCTGTAATTTTCCCTAGTCCCTTTTCTTCAATGATTGCAATTTCCAGAAATTTCGGGGACTTTTCTATAACTTTTCCCAGTCTTCAAAATATTAATTCTGACCCTCCAAAATCTCAAATTTTCTTCTTAAACACATACAAAGTGCAAAATTAAGAACAAGTAATATCAAAAGTCTAAGAAATCATTTGTATAAATAATCAATAAATTATTATCATTTTACCCCTAATATCAAAAGTCCAAGGAATCATGACAAATCTCATATTTTTTTAAGAAAATTTAATATAATGTAAAATTTAATAGTAAAATTTTTTAATTAGTTAATGAGTATACATTTGCCCTCCCCCAAATATTTTCTCTAAGATCCGCCACTGGTTGGAGTGACAACTATTGAAAAAAAAATGGTCAAAAATTGTCTGAAGTGGTTTGGACACATACAAAAAAGACTATTAGATGCGTCAGTAAGGAAGATGGATCAAATTGTTTAGAGCCCAGTCAAAAGAGGTAAGAAAAGACTAAAGAGAACGCTCCATGAGATTATCAAGGGAGGTCTATTAATTTTCAATTGAGATCTCTTAATTAACAATCTATCTTAAGATTTAGTTTTTGACCGAGCTCAACAACGTCACTTGATTTGTTCGCCAACCCCACCCAAGGAAATAATGTTTTGTTGTGATTATTGTTGTTGTTGTAGGCAAACGTTTTTCATTTTTACTGTCTTGTATATTATTTTCAATAAGTATATTTTTATTTACTGAGTATTACTCATGTTATTTTTTTTAAAAAAATGATTATTTCAATGCAATTTACTCCGGTCCATGATATATTGTGTTTTTTGGTCTGGATCCTCTCCCTATCCCCCCCTCTCCTTATTCCTCACAGTCTCATCTGAACTGTCCAAATCTTGATCCAACGGTCCAGATTTTAATTTTTTAAAAAAAAAATAAAAAAAAATGGACGGGGACGCATCTCTACCGTCCAAATCTAGATCGGACGGACGAGATCTGATGCAACGGGCAGAGATGGGAAGAGGGGGGACTGTGAGAGGATCCTCTCCCTTGTGTTTTTAGTAATAGTTAAAGTTACAAAATTAGAAATGGCAAGACCCGTTTGAAGAGATGCGCCGTCAGGGGTGGTGGGCGACAAAATCTGAGAAGAGGGAGGGTGCTCCATTGGGACCAACAACAACCGCCAGATGCATTGCCTCCCCTCTGGTCCAGTGTGAACACTTTTAACAAATCATATGCATTTTCTCGCACTATAATCCAAAATCTCAATATATATACCACTCTAATCTTATTTATAAGTCCAGTTTGACTAAAAAATTTGATCCTATTTATAAGTTCAGTTTCATGTAATAAATGAGATTGTGACAATTTTGCTCATATTAATTATACTCACAAATATAGAGAAAGAAGAAACAGTTGAAAAATGTTCAATCATAAATAAGGGCAAAGTTGAAAATTTACCCCATAATCATGAAGGTATATGATCTTATTTATAACTCTATTTTGACCAAATAATCGATTGTGACAATTTTACCTGTATTAGTTGTACCAATAAAAATATAGAGAAATGAAAGAGTTGAAAGGTACCCAATAATAAATAAAGGTAAAGTTAAAAATTCACCACATAATTATTGAACTAACTACCTCTCTTAAAAAAGAAGAGTGATGTGTGTGTGTGTGTGTGTTATAACTTTAAATATAATGGTAGTTTTTATTGGATTAAAATGCTGACACTGTTCTAAAGCATCTTGTTGTACATCCAACCACTTAAAATCTTTTTCAGGCGCATTCATTACTTTTTTTTGGGTACAATTTTGTACTCAATAATTTAAATAATTAAAGGTGTAGAATGAAAACACAAAAATAAAAATTAGGGTGATTAGCACCTAAAAAAATAAGGGAAGATCATTTTCAAGGCCCTTTTTAGAGAAAAAAACCTCAAAAAAGGCCCTCTGAATCTAACAATCCCAAAAAAGGGTCTTTTCTGGGATTTTCAGAATCTTGCGTGAGTTGTTAACGGGGCTGATATAGTTTTTAACGAGTAGGTCATTAACAACTAAATCAGCCTCATTAACAACAATTTTCTAACAACTAAATCAGCCTCATTAACAATTATATCAGTACTCCGTTAACAACTATATCAGCCTCATTAACAACTCACGTAAGATTCTGAAAAACCCAAAAAATGCCCTAGACCTTTTCTGGGATTTCAGAATCTTTGGGGTCTTTTTTTCTTTTTTTTTTTTGTTAATGTTAAAAGGGCCCCTAAAGTGATTTTCCCAAAAAATAACTTAGGCATAAACATGAAAAAAAATACTTCAGAGTGTTGGATGTACTACCAAATATTTTAGGATACTGGATACACATAAAAAATACTTTAAGGTATGAGATGTATATTAATTTTGTATTCAACATACCTCCAGAAAAATAGTTTGATCGTTAAAATTTATTCTTGGCTAGAGCATGAGAAGTGAACAATAACATTAATTTTCACACGAAATATCGTTTAATTATTTAACATTTTTTTGAATTAGCTAGGTCATCAAAGACTCAAAGTTTAAATAGAAACTAGACTTATAGTTTAAATTTATATTATTTGTAAAAAAATAATTCTTTTTACAGATTTTGCGAGAAAAAGTAGAAATCCTAAGTAAATATGCGTTCTAGACTTTAAAATATTGGTTTACAAACAAAACAAGCGTTCGGACTTGTAGGAATATAGAACGAATCTTGCCAGAGTCACCACTTTATAATTAATCAGATGCAAACCCTGGTTTCCTATATTCATTTTCAATTCAATTTTATAAAATCAGTCGGTGTGGTGTCAAACACACGTCATGATGATGATGGAGAAGCATCGTACCCGGGCTTAAATGAGGGGAGAAATTAATTTCGATGAAAAATTATTATTATTATTATTGCTGCTATAATAGTAGTATTATCTGGAACAATATTTTGTAATTTTGTTTTTAAAAAAAGCTATATTTATCCGTACATTACTCGAGGAGTGTTACTTGAAGTCAGACATAGCGGAATATTATTTATTTAATTTAGACGTATGAATAAAATTTAGTAAGAATCTCTATTAATTTTTTTTAAAAAAATTATCCTTTAGAAATCCGATTAGTTGCTTATAGAGTTAATTACTACTAGTATCATTCTTGAAAAACAAAAGCCAATTTCTTTTTATGAGGTTTAATCCATTGCTTATGCAATAATTATCATCATTCATGAAAGCCAAAGCCAATTTATTTTTAAAGACAACAATATTATTTTTAAATATTTTAAAGTTCTCGATTAATACCCTAATTGTAATTATTGCAGTATTATTCAAAAATTTCATTTTCCATTTTGCAATATTAATATCATTGACAGAGGCATAATTTTCGTTTGCCAATAATAAAAACTGGAAATCACTATTTCAAAATCAAATCATAATATTATGACATAATTTTTAAAATTATTGCACTAATAATATAATTATTAATATAGTTTATGGAGAACCCTACAATCATAGATGAGGAAGTTCCTTGACATCTTGGATTACAATTATATAATTATTAATATAATTATGATTCATGATTGAACATCTAATTTCAAATTAAATGTATTTCCTTCCTTATATTCAAACCCCAATAATTGCACATGGACAATTTTGATGGTGTGATTATCCGCTTTGTCAACCAAATATGAAGTAAACCGTTTAACCCAAACATTGATCACATTACTATAATTTTTAATGAGTTATTGCTCTAATAACCTAGTTATGGAGATACCTACAATCATAGAATATGAAGCTCCTTGGTATGCTTGGACCATATTAATATAATTATAATTCATGATTCAACGTATAATTTCAAATTCAATATGCTTCCTTCCTTTTAATTAAACCCCAATAATAATGAATGAGAAATTTTGATGGTGCGAGAATCCGGCCGTTTGTAAGTTAAATGTGTTAGCTAGTAGGTATTACAAGATTTCTAGCAGTTGATTATTAATCTTAAATTCGTATAAGAGAATAATACTCCCAAGTCCCAAGCACTTAGATATATGTTTTATCTACCAATGGTAAGCGACCTTTATCCATAAAAAGAAAGGGAATAACATTTATGCATTTACCGTAGAAAAATCCATCTGCAGTAGCCCTTAAAACAATGTTGTTTTCTTTCCCTTTTTTTTACCCTCTTTCTATCTGATTTACCCCATTTTTAACCTAAATATATCAGCAAAAAAGGGAGAGGAACATGTATAGATGCCTTTGAATCTAAATGTCGCCATAGTTGCAGTGGCTTGGAAGAAAGGCAAAAGATAAAACATCAATTAAACCTGCATATTAAAGGCAACCATTTGAGCGTGGTGCATCCAACCAATCAGCCCGTAGAAGAATTTGAGAAAAACAACATTTTTTGATCGAAAAACAAAGAACAACGACATTACGACAACAACATCATAAAACAGAGTTCCAAAATCAGCTCCAAGTTCGTAGCGTAAATCAGATAAAAAGATGGCAAAAATAAAATAAAAATGAAATAGCGTTGTTTTGGGGACTGCTGGAGATGGATATTTCTACAGTAAATACAGAAATGTTATTCCCAAAAAGAAAAACACAAATTTAAATTTATGAAACCCAATTGTTAGGAATTCTAAGCGTGTTAAAAAAAATAGATATATGTTTTTGTACCCTACGTTGAATATATAATATCGGTTGCATAATTTATGATGTGAGCCACTTGTCCTGTTTTTAACGTATGACTCAAGTGGGAGATAGAGGGAGGTAACTATAGAAGATGATTAGGATATTTTAAGAAAAAATATATTATTTTAACTCACTTCTAAAGAATATTTGATATTTCATTAAAATGGTAATATTATATCTTTTTTTTATTTAGATTATATCTAGATATATTCATTGATTGATCATATAAAGGATATAGATCAAATTAAACATTCTAGATATTATGTAATTATTTTGAATATTATCGGATTGCCTTAAACGTACATTATCAGTTTAATATATATTTTAGATAAAATATCTCCTCATTATGTCCCGTACATTATTTGGATAAAGATTTAGTTTAGGATTATCGCTAGTAAGTTGTTACAAGTTTTAGTGCTGTTTGACCTAAATTTTATAATCTACTTATAAAGATAAAGCTTTAAGCCAAATAAGATTTTACATAAGCTCTTATAATTATAAAGAGTTTATTTTATAATGAAGAAAAATAAAGCTTAAAAATAAGCTCCTATGAGGAGTTATTTTTAAGCTCTTTTTTTTTAAAAAAAAAAAAAACTCGTAATTTCTCGATTGAACAATATTGCCACTGTGTGTCATCACCGTTGCCGCCGCCGCCACCACCACACCGCCGTCACCACCACCATGCCGCCGCCACCACCACCACCGCTGCCACCACCATCTTATTATAATATACCTTTTATGATAATTTTTATTAGAAAAAGTGCTTATGACAAAAATTTTGTCAAACAACTTATTTTTAATTTCAGCTTTTAAGCTAAAAAATTTATATAATCACCAAATAGTTTTTAGCTTTTTTTTTTTTTTTTTTTTTTTTTTAGCTTTAGCTTAAAAGTAGCTTTTAAGCCTAAAAATAAGAGGATCCAAACGGATTTCTAATGAGATGTTATAAATAGAGTAGGCTGGGTCTTCATGTACTTGGTCCTTGAGGAATATATATTGGATGCCTGCAAAGGGAAAATTGCCCTAATATGTCTAAAATTGCACTGTGTTTATATTTGAGAACAATATTTTACTGATACATATACTTTCTCTCAAATTTTTATTTGTTATTGCTGTGTTAACACAATTAATCACGCTGACTTTGATCGGTTAGCATCACTAGTTCCTGCATAGGAGTTAATAGTGGTAACAGAGTAAACTTAAAGGATTTATTAAGGAGAGAAAAACTAACTCCATTGGAGATAGATAAAGAGTTTAGATACCTGCAGAATTATTTTCCTTTTAAAAAAAAAAAATTATATCAAATACCGACCTACAAAACATGATATAAGGACCCAGGTCCGAGGTCCAACACAAACAGTGACGATTTAAAAAAATGGGAAGGTAATAACTAATATTAAATTATTTGAAGAAGGCGTGAGAGATGGGGCAGTGGTACTCTGGTTTCAAGGCAAATATCATTTCTTTGATCCTAATTATAGAAATATTTTCGTAATACAGTTTTCACTACGAAAATGTTTTTATAATTAGAACTGGAGGTAGTAATAAACTTCTAACTAAAGTAGGACTTCTTTGAATAAACGTTAGAAAATGATAAAACTTCTCTTATATATTTATTTTATATATTGTAAATTACGTTAGAAAAAACAATTTCTAAGGCTAATCCAAACAAACAATTATTTATCATACACTTCTATCTAATTTACACATGTACTTATAAAAATATTATAGATATAAATTTGTCATAATTTAAGTGACTTTCAATATAATACTTATTAAACTATACTAACTCCAACGTGATATTAATATATGCTCTATGATATACAATGAGAAAATATTTAATACTACTATTTAAAACTCGAAAATACCTTGTAAAAAAGATTAAAAACAATTTATAGAAGACACTCTTAATCGGGACTAGAGGGAGGGGGTACTCTTCCAATCCTATTTAAAAGGTAAAACGAAGGTTTTCTTGGTTCTGTTATGTCCGTTCTATTTTATAACAAACGTTTAACTGAATATCGCAGTTCAAAAATACGGTTAAGAATAATAAATATGTCTAAGATTATAACCCTTTTGACTAAAAATACCCTTATTTATGAGGGCATAGAGAATAAGTGAGAATAAGAAAAGCATTATAATAAAGAGGAGTGTAGAAGAGAGAGAATAAGAAAATAAATATAATAGAAGTAACAGGTCTTTGGGGCTATGAATATTTATTATATTAACATTAAATAGAATAATTAAATAAGAGCGAAATGAGAAAGTAAGCAATAAAATATAAGATATTTTATGAAAATTTTGTATAAAAAGGAACGAGAGGGAGTATTAAGTAAGTCGCATCATTATATTTTTTATATGAATGTATATTTTCACTTGTATTTATCGTTATATGGACTTTCTTCTAACTAGGTAGATAAATAAGGGTGAAATTTTAAAACAGAATTAATAATGTTTAATTTTTGTCTACAAGTTCTTATGAAACATATTGAGAGTGACTTAGTATATAAAGATGCTAAAAATGACTTATTAATAATTTTTTTTTTCTAAACTGGTTTTTTTTTTTCCAATTTTATCCTTTTTGGAGAATGAGATTAATTTAATGAGTAGGGAAAAATAAAAATGAGCGTTAATAATAAGGATAAAACCAAAAAAAATAAGTATTAATTCTGTTAGAAATAATTTATATTTTGAATGAAATTATTATTCAAAAAGAAATCTGTATGGTGGTGTAATTAGGAAGAGTAGTTGCAAGAAAGACAAATTAACGTGGGAGTAGTAAATTTCAGGGTGAGTTTGTCTGGCACGTGGGGAGCGTGTGGCGCGACATTGTCTGAAACACACAGTGAGAGGGAGAAGGCAAGGCCCATGCACTTTATGGCTCTCCTCACACTCTTTGCTTCTTGATTGATTCCCCTTATTCAATTATCAATGCTCCATATCCCTACCGTTGCTACCATGTAACCCTTCTCCCTCCACCCTCCACGTGTCCCCTCCTGACTGTGACTACTCCTCTCCTCTCCCCCGCTGCCCGAAGCGTGCACTTATTACTTGCCTCATCCTCTTCCCAGGTCTCTCTTGTCTTTTCACCCTCGGACCACCACACATGGGTCTCCGATCCCATGTTACGGTCGCCACCATAACGTGTCCCTCATGCGGGTCCCACTCCTTCCCCCCGTTTGTATCTCCCTCCCGCCCTTCGATTCCCCGACCCCACCATCGTCGTTCCCTGTCCGTTCATCTCTTTCTCTCCCCGACATCCGAATCTTCACATGTCCCTCGCGACCGCAGATCCTTCGTACCATTTAGATTGACATATGAGGTGGACCCCAACATTCAATCAATTCAATTCAATCTGGGGGCATTTGTATTTATTTCTAAGTTAACTATTTTTTTTAAAAAAATTAAAGAATCTAATTAAACTAATTCAGAATATTTTTATTTTTAGTTTTTTCTCTCAACTAATTAATTTCACTAATAAACTAATACATAATCTAAGGATCACAACATATAATATGATTAAGTAATTTATTTAATTTCTTAAAAAAAACATTAACCTCATCTTATAATTAGAATCAAAAGATAGTACTACCTCCGGTCCTAATTATAATAAACTTTTGTAGTACAATTTACACTACAAAAATATTCTTATAATTAAGATCGGAAGGACTATATTTTTTAATTCTTCTGTTATGGTAGTAATTTGACTCAGGATACCACCGGTCAGAAGAAATTGGAGTCAACATCGAGTAGCCAAAAAATTTGATTCAATATCCACTTGCCTTTTAAATAAAAAAATCAGCCTATAAAATTATGGGTAACTTTGACTAGGTTCTTTGAATATATTTTAAGGTAAAGGTGTAAAAATATATATGTGTTTTATTTTGAGGAGAAGTATCCAACACCAAATGTTTTTTTTAAGTGCAAAACTAAACATAAACTTTTAAAATTGGAACAAAAATATATATGCCGTTAAAATGCCTTAATTGATGTTAAGTGTATTATAAAAAATACCAAAATGTCTTTCACACCCTCTCCCTCCCAACCTTCATCCTCTGCAATTACCTTCATATAGATAAATCAAAACTCAACGAACACATCATCCATAAACTCAAATCAAAATGCAAAGAGACAAATCAAACCTAAAACCATTAGTGGAAGAAGACGAGAATCAATCGATGTTTACACAAACTTGTATAATCAAAGCAAAAATAATATCATTTTAAAAGAAATATGAAATAAGAACCCAAAAACTTATATATATCATAATTGAAATCGAAAGGCACAAGAACCAGAGAAATCAAAGAAATCGAAATTGAAAAAAAAAATCAGAATCTTGAAACAAGAACCCACAAACATATATATATATATATATATATATAATATACTATATATATATATAAGAATCGAAATCGGAAGGCATCGAGAAATCGAAAAAAAAAATCAGAATCTTGAAACAAGAACCTAGAAACTTCAAACATATACATATATATATATATATATATATATATATATATATATATATTAGAATCGAAATTGGAAGGCACCAAAACCGAGAAATCAAAGAATTCGAAATCGAAAAAAAAAATCAAAATCTTGAACCGAGAGAAATTGGAGAAATCAAAATTGAAGAAGTAGACAACGTCGATCTAGAGTCGAAAAAAGTTGAGTGCTTGGATCTGAAGTCGGCGGCGGTGGCAAGGCTTGAGTGAGAGGGTCGTAGCATCTCAGAAGGAGCTCGGTGTCGCAGATCTAAGCACTCCTATGCCGTCCTCCTTGGCCGTTGTCCTCCATTACCTTCATCTTCCATCCGCCGCCATCGCCATATTTGCAATTCCACCGACGATGTACTGAGACCCTTGTGAAGGTCGATCTCCAGTAGCATGAAAACACGTTCACAAAAAACGCCATCTCCGGCATTGAGATTGTCGCACTGGAACTGAGATCGTCGCATCAGAAGCAAGTCGATTCCAAGAACTGCATTTTCTTCTTCAAGCATGGTACAAGTTGATTCTAGAGGTCAAGGGCAACTCAGGAAATTAAAAAAAGTTAAGCATTTTTTTTTTTTTAAATGGCATGGGGCCCACCTAAAAGTAATGGCAGTTAAAGCATTTTAACGACATGTGTATTTTTGCTCCAATTTTGAAAGTTCATGTGTAGTTTTGTACCTAAAAAAACATTTGGTATTGGACGCTCCTTAGGGTAAAATACATGTATATTTTTGCACCTTTACCCTAAATTTTATCATACCTTTTTTGAAATTTAATTTCTTAATACAAAACTACAAAAATATCTTAATTTATAATGTCTAGCTATAATTATAGAAAATAAAATCTCTGTTTTTTATTGTGTGGATGTTTTGAAAAATCTAAACAAAATGCGTGGAGAGTACTAAACGGGGTAAGGCCCCCTCAGTTCCCCTAAATCTTGAGTTCGAGTTTTGGAAGAGACAATTGTATTGGGAGAAACAGCCACGAACCCCGAACCAGGATGTTGGTGATAATATAAAAAAAGGGGAATTTCGGTTAGCCCTCAAGGATGTGACATAATTTCAGTCAATCTCAAAACTTTCTGAAACTTCACTGCACCCCTTAGGTAAAATTAACTTAAATTTTCGGGTGAAAAGACAATAACGCCTTTCCTTTATTTATTTTGTAAATGCACATATTTA
Source organism: Acacia melanoxylon (assembly GCA_019022615.1). Classification (NCBI taxonomy): domain Eukaryota; kingdom Viridiplantae; phylum Streptophyta; class Magnoliopsida; order Fabales; family Fabaceae; genus Acacia; species Acacia melanoxylon. The sequence continues at coordinate 2,125,956 of JAFJYJ010000087.1, forward strand.
ATTTGTGAAATTCCATATTTATCTTGTGAATGACCAAAATATTTTTTAATTCCCTAAGTTCTTTTGAACCTCTTTATTTATTTTGTAAATGCTTTTCTAACAAAAAATAAAATAAAATAATTACATTATTATCTTTTCACCAACAAACCATAATTTTATTTTGACCGTTGGTGTGCAGTAAAGTTTCGGAAAATTTTGTTGGTTAAATAAAATTCCCCTCCGCCCCCCAAAAAGAAAACTACTTGGCACGAACAAATTATGACTATATGTTGATATTTTTATTATTTCAAATTCCATTTACTACGTATATCTCATTTCATCTAATTATGGACCGTCGTTGCAAGTGGCGTCTATGTATATATGTATCATTTTAGTTCTATTTATAAATCTTTTTTTATCAAAAAATTTAGTTCTATTTATAAGTTCAGTTTCAAGGTAGTAAATGAGATTGTGACTATTTTGTCTATAATAATTATACTAACAAAAATAGAGAGAGAAGAAATAGTTAAAACATACTTATTCATAAATCAGGACAAAGTTGAAAATTTATCCCATAATCATTGAGCTAACTACATCTCCTTGATATGTGTGATTTAGTCAAAAGAGACTTATATATAGGACCAGAGTGATACCACTCTGATCCTATTTACAAGTTCCTTTTACCTAAATCACACATACCAAGGAGAGCTAGTTAGCTCAATGATTATAGGAGAAATTTTTAACTTTGCTCTCATTTAGAAATGAATATCTTTCAACTCTTTCTTCTATCTCTATTTTAATTGGTACAATCAATATGGGCAAAATTGTCACAATCTCATTTATTGGTAAAAAAAGACTTATAAATAAGGCGAGAATGGTATGTAACTATATATTGCAAATGCTAGTTCGAAATTAAAAATAACAATAATGAAAATCAGTGCACAGTCCTAAAAAATAAAAATCGGAAACATAAAAATATTTCATTAATTTTTTGAATATAGATAAATTTGAAACCGACATTTGCAACATATGTTTGACAAACAAAAATTATTGGAATGAAGCTAAAAAATATTTTTCCAGATTCTCCAATCTCTAAGTTGCTGAAAAAATATTGATTAGTCTAAACATGAGTAAACTGTCAGGCAAAAAAAATATAAGTAAATTGAATTAAAAAAAACGATTACAAGCTTTATTTTTTTTGAAAAAATATTTGTTCAGAAAATCACGCCAAGGTCCTAATGAAAAAAATTAATATCAGAAAAGTCATATAGTTTGTTAATAACAAGTGAAAGAGCCACCATTGATAAATTATAGTAATACTTTTTTTTTTATATATTAGTTTCCTCAATTGGAACCTTGACGTGATTTTTCCATATTTTTCATATAACAAGAACAAATCAACCATCATTTCCCCAACCAGACATATAGATGCACATCTAACAACAAAAGTAATCATATATAAAAATCACTCATTTCAAACTAATCACTTTGTACGGATAGTTACAAAAAAATATTTTATTTAAAAATAAAAAATAAAGTAGAATATCTTACTTGATAGAATATAAACGTGTTGTTAAATTAATTATTATGGAAGAAGTATTAGTAGGCGTAATATGAGAAAAATATAACAAAAATTGTTCAAAAATATTTTATAAAAAAAAGTATAATTTAGTTGTATATGACATTAATGAGTTGCAAATATTTTTTACTTTATAAAATATATAGGTATATTATTAAATTATTATTGAGAAAGTATAATTAGGGGTATTATAGGAAAAAATTGACAAAAGTTAAAACTTGCTTTTATAATTAGGACCAAAACCAACTCCTATAATTAGGATCGGAGGGGGTAATATATTAGTATGCAAACACCCATACAACATCATTAGTTTTAGAACAACCAACTTGTAAAAAAAACAAATAAGTCAAATATTCACTACAAAAAAAGTAAGTTTTTGCGATGGAAAAAATCTATTGCAAAAAAGGGATTTTCCGTCGCAAAATTAATTTGCAAAGAAAAATTATTTCGTTGCAAATTCGGGATTTGCAATGGAATACAAATCCGTCGCAAATCCCTCCTTTGGGTTTTGCAACGGAATCCAATTCCGTCGCAAAATCCCAGAATTTGCGATGGAACAGGATTCCGTCGCAAATCACGAGATTTGCGACGGAATTAATTTTCCGTTGCAAATTTATTCATTTTATTAAATATATATATATTAAAATAATAATAAAATATTAAAAAAACCCGTATATCATGAAAATATATAATAACAATCATAAAGAGTTTACATAAAGAAAACAAAATATAAATAATAATGTTGCAAAGAGCATGTACTAAAAAGTAGTCTAAACAACAGTATTATGATCATCATCATCATCACCAGGAGCCAACCCCGTACCCTTGCCTCTTATGAGGGACAGGAGTTGAAGCTGCATCTGCCTCATCATCTCCTGTGTCTGATGCATCTCAATTGCTTGTTGACTCATCTGCCGTCGTGTGTCGCTAAGCTCATTTCTTGTCGACTCATCAGTGCTTTGTCCGCTCGGCTCAACCGCTTGCTCTTGCACCAACGCCTTCATCTTCTTCATCTCATCTGCAAAAACATTAGGAAGTACCTTTGTTTTTTGTACTTCATTTAAATGGACCAGGGAATGAAAATGTAACAATCAAAATCAAATGTATTACGTTTACCTACAGAAACACCTTCATTGCTGGATGAGGAGCGCTTCTTTTGCTTCAGTTGGCTGGCAGTGGCACCATACCCGAAGAGTCAGCCTTTGTTGTTAAATCCGCCTGCAGCCTGAATGAATAGACTCTCGTTATTGGACCGAGAGGATGGGGGGTCGTTTCCACTCTGCGAGTCTTTCTCCTACATCAGCTTCTGATAGGTTTCCTATAAGCATAAAAATACATCACAAATAAGCCATGTGAAATGAAATAAATATGTTAGTGTCTGAAACAAAGAATAAATGCAATAAATGTCTCACCAATACTTGCTGGGCCTTGGGGTTAATCCAGAGCCTCCCATTCCCTTCAGTCTGCTGGGAATGGGTCCGCTCATGGGCAGCCCAATCAACCGATTTTGCAGGAACTTCCCTAGACACTACCTGCAAACACAAATGATGTTCGTTAATTAATTACTTCAAAGTACAAAATATTGAATACTTCAATAGAAAATATCTTGTACTCACAATTTTTCTTCGATGCTCACTAATTGGAATGGAGCCGCTAGTATATGACGGTCCATCCAATTTGGCCCTATTTATTTTATTTTTCTCACTTTTGTTCTTAAACTTCTCATCAGTGGCCCATTTTTGAATTATTGCTCGCATCTTAGGTTGAATCCAATCTTGCTTGCCTTTATACTTTCTCAATTTCTAAAACTTCTCGAGACAACCACCGCCTCCCTTGTGGTTATAAGCTTTTTTTTCAGATTTTCACGATGTTCGTGCAACGACCTAAACTTTCCCTGAAAATCAATAACGAACAATTAGTGCTCCAAATTTTAAAGTACTTAATCAATTTGCATTTGGATAAGAAATTAATAACCATAAAGCACATACTTTACCAAAAACTCAGTGAACCAAGCATCTGATCATCCTTAGGAATCTTTGTCCAACTGGCCCAAGGCTGGTTGAAATCATGGAATATTTGGGCCGACATGAAATCCGTCACCAGATTATAAGGCTCAAATATGAAGACAGAGAAAATGATGAAAATATTAGCATACAAACTAAAGGTAAAAAATCGTAACATTACTAGTAACTTTACATGACTTACTCGGTGGTGCCGACTGGACGGATCCACACCAGCCCTGTCGCAGGATCAACCGATCCCCAGACTGGTGTATCGGAGAAACTAGCTTCCCCGACCTGGCTCCGAGGCGATGCAATGTGCTAAAGGAAGAAATGTCAAGTATTGAAAATGCTAGTACATAGATGCTTAAAGAAAACTAAACATATGTAAATCAATCAAAAATCATAAAGTAAACCTGCTTTGCCCCTTGTTGTGGATAAGTGGGAGGGACAAACACACCTGTACCGCTCATAAAAGAATCGGTAGTAGACGGTAAAGATGACATAGTAAGAGGTGGTAGCTCTAGGGAAGAGCTAAGCCCTCTGCCTATAGAGGGGGCAGATGGCGTCGCCCTACCCCCTCTGATAGGACGAGGCCGGGCTCGAGCACTACTACGGCCACTACCTAAACGCCCTCCTGAATACTCAATCTCTGAACACTTATAAACATTATGTCAATATATATATAAATATAAGAAATTTACTTAATATGACACTAGCAAAGTAACAGAGTATCTAGTATAATAGATCGTCATAAACAAAGAACGAACACAAATCAATCGGATGATTCCTGTTCTTCGCCCTCTGCTTGCACACCTTCCTCTGGAGTCTCATAGTCGTCGAACTCAGATTCACTATCAGAGTAAATCTCTTGTGCCTCATCGTTTGATTCCTCATCGTCAATTTGGATAGGAATCAACTCTAACTCCGCAGCGGAATCAAACAGATTGCTTGGTACATCTTCCTCGACAACATTTACGTGCAGTACATGTTCGACATCAGCTCAGTCATAGTGTAATTTGTTTCTGACTCTTTCGACTTGGGTACAATATTTTGTGCTTTGATTTTTATAACTCCCCTCCACCCTTGGCGGGATGTGGGGTATAATGTATGTAAACTTGTTCCGCCTGTTGGGCAAGGATGAATGAGTCATAACCAACCGTATATCTCCTTGTCCAGTGGATCTCAACATTTTCATATTTGTCCACTTTTGTCCCACGCGAAGTGTTATCGAACCACTCACATTTAAAAAGAGTCACCACCTTGTCCCACTGGTAATGCAGCTGAATTATGTCAATTAACTTCCCGTAGTAGTTGCCCTCAACCCCATCAACTTGGCCACCTCGACAACATACACCGTAATTGCAACTTAGTGTATTTGCGTCGCTTCAACAGTTGCAAACCGATACCCATTGATTACATTTTTTTTTACACTAGGTGATAACTGTTGCAGCTCTATAAGATAAACTCCGCGCAACATCATGGGGAGCTGATCGATTTTGAACGAAGTAGGATCGAAACCATTGAGGAAACTCAGAGTTCATGAATTTCTCAACTTCGGAATCCGACATCAAAGGATTTGTCGATCGGACCCAATTAGAGAAGTAACTGTAACTAAAAAATGAAATTAATACTTTAATACTTACCGTAACAGTAAAAATAAAAGAAATCTTACTTTAAGTACGGGGCGACCTCTTCACACTTGTTTAGAATGTACCCCTCCGCTACTCGCTTATCGCTTCCTTCCAGAGTTGACCTAAAATGTTTTCCAACGACTCGGCCGGAAAATTAAATATTGATATCTGATCGCTCGTATCACCGTCATCATCATTGCGAGGTACCCTTCTCCATCTTAATATCATTTCAGGGGGATAATAGTATGACGCAAATTTAGTGGCCTCTTCGACTAGAAATGCTTCAACGATAGATCCTTCAATGTACCTTGGATTTTTTATCTTGTCCTTAAGAGTGCGTAAAAACCTACAATAGACAATTAGAGGGTATTTATAAACTATAGCACCATGTCGGTAAATTAATAACTACGCGAAAGAAACATATATATTACCTCTCAAACGGATACATCCACCTATATTGTTGTGGACCTCCGACCTTCGCTTCGTAGGCCAAGTGAAAGGGCAAATGTTCCATTGAGTCAACTAAGCTAGGAGGAAACACCATCTCTAACTTGCATAGCGTTATTGGCATGGTCGCCTCCAGGTGCTGTAACTTTTCAACATTAAGTTCAGAAGCACAAATTTCTCTAAAGAACATGAAAAATTCCGTTAGAATAGACCATATATGCTTCGGTAGTGCTTTGAAGGCCCATGGAAACAATCTATGGAAAAAAAAAATGACAATCATGACTCTTCATCCCGAATAAATTTGCCTCGTGCATGTCGACACATCTTGACAAGTTTGATGCATAACCATCAGGGAGTTTCAGATCTTTAACCCATCGCAACAATTCTAAATTATGCTCTTTGTTCAATGTGTAAGGGCTCTAGGTTTGGAAGTCCGTCCTATGGCCTTCTCCACCAAATGCAAATCAAGCCTTCCGCAAATCTCTTTTATGTGTCGTCTTGCGTTGACTGTGTCCTTCGTCTTGCCCTTGTGTCTTAACAATTGATCTTTCAAATATGATAGTTCCCAAAAGATGCTGCATTTATTCCAGTGATGATCAACTCCATATCCCTCAGGTTCGCTGGAAGCAGCCCCCTCTTCAACACTTTGAATGTGCTTGACCCTGTCCCATATTTCTTGGCCACTTAAACGACGAGGTTGATTTTCCTGTTCGGCCACATTCCACCTGAAGTCTTTTTTATTTCTCCTAAGCGAATGATCGCGAGTCAGGAATCTCCGGTGCCTGTCAAACCAACAGACCTTGTGACTGTATTGAAAGCTAAAACCCACGTTCTGTTCAAGACATACCGGGCATGCAAGCTTCCCTGATTTTTGCCAGCCATTCAACATCCCATATGCAGGGAAATCATTTATCGTCCACATTAAGGCGGCCCGGACATGGTGAAACATTTTTCATTCTTTTTACCTATTTTTGGTTCAAAATGTGCGGCTCAATGATACATCTAAATCTTTCATTCTAGGGTTCTTTTGACCATTTGTATGGATTAATACTTGAATATTTCTCTTTTGGTAGATATATATATATATATATATATATATATATATGGGTTGATTTCAACCTTGGCTTAATGCTTCTAAGTGATTGGCCTCCATTTAGATGATTTATTCACTTAGGTTATGACTTGAGAGAGCTAATCTAGGTGTAGAACTTGATTGAAATCATGTTTGTCTTGAAGTTTACTTGATAAATGGATGGTTTGTTGGTAAAATAGAGATATATTTACTAACCTTGCATTGTCACATTAGGGTTGTTGCTTAAAGATTGATTCTCATTATGTGTAGCAAGAGATTGTGCATCTTAATGAGAAGAGAAACTTGATTTTGATTTGAGAGAGCGTGTCAAGTGTTTTTGAACCCTAAACTAACACATATATGTATTGAAATGCTATTAGAGAGGAAATTAACCAAGTTTTATGAAATGCAAAAGGGAAAAAGAACCTAGGCTCAATTTTCCTTGAAGTCAAAGAATCATTTATCTCTATCAATTTTAAGTTTTAGAAATAGTCTTTGAAAATTCTCATTCCACATCAAAACTTTGTTCTAGCTCAACTTGATGAAATTCACTAAGCCTCTTGCTTGACCAATTTGTTAAACAAATCCTCGTGGGAACGATACTTTACTTATCACTTTATTACTTGCGAGACTCGTGCACTTGCGAGGCGAACAAGTTTTTGGCGCCGCTGCCGGGGATTTGTGCAAACAAATCCTTTGGTCAACCTTTGGCTTGTGTTAGTAAATTTCGCTTGAGCTTTTAGTTAGGTTTTCAATTTTTCTCTCTCTCTTTCCTTTATTGATCTTTTGTTTTAGTTTGATACTCGCTCTTGCTTGTTTCTCTTGTAGGTACCATTTTTGTATATGCAAAACTTGCATCCGGACGGATTGGTAGTGGTGCTTGACGAAGTGCCTCTCATTGGCGAAGTGCCTCACATTGAAGAAGAGATTGAATCTGCATATGAAACCATGGAAGACGATGAATATGATAGAGCTACCGTCAATGACTTTGTCGGAATATGCAAGGTCCTCAATCTTGCATTCGAATGCCGGAAATGCAAGCACGTACCTTTGAGATCAAGCGGTTATGATAACAATGCTTCAAATGCATGGGATATTCCATGGTCTTTACAATGAAGATGCCAACAAGCACTTGATGTACTTCTTGGAAGTGTGTGATTCTTTCAAACAAAATGGAGTCCCCCAAGATGTTTTGAAGCTACGGTTATTCCCTCTTTCTCTACAAGGCAAGGCTAGAGATTGGTTCAACAATCTTTCGGAAGGATCTATCCATTCTTGGGCTGATCTTGAAGCTAAGTTTAGAGCTGATTCTTTTACGATGACAAATCTTGTGGAAGCTAGGGATGAATTTCTAAGCTTTAAACAAAGTATCCAGATGAGCATCTTTATGCTACTTGGGAGAGATACAAGATGTTAATGAAGCTATGCCCTAACCATGGGTGGGCAAATGGGTTGTAGTCCAAATTTTTTGTACTCGACTTAATCCTCAATCTAAAGCAATGGTTGATTCTATGACCAATGGAGGATCTAGGAATGTTCTTGTGAATGAGGTGATTCGGTTGTTGGATCGTTGTCGCAAACAATACTCAAGGCAATGATAGGAGGACTAACCAAACCATGCCTAATGCAAAGAAGACTCTTCCTCACAAATTGCAACTCTCTTATCCACTTTGAATAAAGCGTTTTGATGTACTAGAGTCTCAAATGCAAAAGAGCACTTCTCAAGGTGTGCATTCTATTCATGCTACACCAATTGCATGTGATCAATGTCATGATGTCCATATGCCTGACCATGAATCATCAACTACATGGGCAAGTTCCAACATCCTCAAGGAACCCCTACTCACAAACCTACAATAGTGCTTGGAGAACTCACCCAAATTTTTCTTGGAGTACGTAAGACACCCCTTCACTCCACAACATCTTTAACTCGTCTATCAAAGGCCTGAGGTACATATCTATCTTCTTTTTTGGGTTGGATGGCCCATGGATTAACACGTTAAGGAACAAAAACTCTCTTCTCATGCACATGGAAGGTGGGAGGTTGTACAGAGTCACAATCACAGGCCAACAAGAATAATTCATGCCCGTATTGTTGAAAGGAGTGAACCCATCCGAACATAGACTAAGACGAACATTACAGGGATCCGCTGCAAACAAAAGGTTCGCCTCGTCAAATTTAAGCCAAGCTTCGGCATCGGATGGATGCATCACAAATTTTTCATCCCTGCGATGCTCCTGGTGCCATCTCATGTGAGCAGCTGTTTGTTCTGGTGAATACAATCTCTTAATTCTGGGCACGAGAGGAAAGTACCACATCTTGCTTAATGCTTGATGGGTCGTTTTCCTTCCATTCCTCACAACTATGTATCTGTCATGTTTACAGAATTTACAATTGGTCATCTCAGCATCATCCTTGTAATACAACATACATCCTCTAGGGCAGCAATGAATTTTATCACATCTAAGCCCAAGCTCTTTCACCTTTTTTTTTGCTTGGTAAAAATCCTTCGGAAAATTATTGTCTTTGGGAGCAACCTTACTCATGATCTGTATCATTTCGTTGTAATTCCTCTCACTCATATGGTGGTCAATCTTCAAGCTTAGTGTTGCTAGGGTAGCCGATAGCGATGAATGTTCACTATTTTCAATGTGTTCGCAACCTTCCCATAACGGACGTTGCGCATCTTGAAGCATTTTATAGAACCTATCAGCTTCCGGATTAGGATCCTCTCCCATGTATAATGGTTGAGTATGTGTACTGGTCTCCTCTCCCATGTATGAGGGTTCAGCATGAGTAACAGGATCAAAATATTGGCTGATCGACGGTCCCGCGGCATCCATAACCAATTGTTCATATTGATTAAGGTTGTCTCGATGACTACTGTCCCTATAATAACCACTTGGTGTCTGTCGGACTTCGCCATGACATTCCAACGTTCATAATCCTTCATGAATCCCTTTCTACACAAATGGATTCTGACCGTGCCCGGATCTTGAAATTTTTAACACCTACATTTGACACACGGACAACTGATCCAGGTACTTGAATTAGTTGAATGCGCCAAAGAAAATTGGATGAACTCTTTCAAACCCGCCAAGAATGCTTGAGTTAGTTCTCTTCTCTCAGTTAGACGATTGTACATCCAACTCCTATCACGATTGCCTTTCATACTTCCTAGCTAGTTCAATTACTAATCTAGTTAACATCTCAACATGCCACAAATAAAGTGGCCAATACAACTGGCCACATATACCAACCAATTGGAACTTAATCAAGAGAGTGGCAAACAAACACATGCAAGAACATATCTCAGCAAACAACCATAGAATGAGGATAGTACACCAGAAGATGGGGACATACATATGGAGGGGGCATTAAGGCTTAAATGCAATGTCTCTTAAACAAAATTGAGGATTAAAATATAGTGTAGATAGAAAACGTACTGACAGTAAAAGTCAACTCTTTGTAAGTCTTAACAATATGCTCAAGTTCAAATGAATCATCTAAATATATCTCAGATGATATTGTTGTAATAAACAAAATTATCACCAATTATTGTATAACTTTCGTATTAAGTCTAACTAAAACAAACATTTGAATTAATTAATTTTGCATTTTTTTCACCTTTGTACACTTAATTAATCAAAACTACTATTATTATATTGAATTAATCAATCAATATTCTCTCTTCTTCCTTACTCCAACTATCCTTTTGAAAACCAACCAAAATGATGGTTTTTATCTTATCTTGATATATTATAATTTTAAAAAGTAAATATCATGCCTTGTACAACAACTACATGCATATTGATGACAATAGGGGTTATATAAGAAAATCTAGAGGAAATTTTCATTTGCTCCTCTTACTGTTATTTCTGACATTTTATATATTTTAAAATACTAATAATAATTATTTCTTTTTTGAGAACGAAAACATTGGATTATTTTTTTCTATTAATTCTGTTTTTTTATTTTTTTTATGTATAAAATAAATTTTTAAGTTACATTTAAGTTGGCAAGATTTCTTATAATATTTGTTAACAATTATGTGCTTTTAAAAAAAATGCTAAATTAAAAGTAAGTTTATGAATATGTTAAGAGTTTTAATATTTTTTATTAATTAGTCTAATTTTCTCCACAAAAAAAAAGTGTAAATTATTTTGATAGAATTTGACCTATACACTAAGAAAACAGATTTTTATCTCTGATATAGTTTCATTTGGTAAATAAAAAAAAATACATTAAGCCATAATGTTCAAAAAATTATAAACCATGCAAATCATTATTTCAATTTTAATGTACGGTTCGATCTAACACTAGGCTATCAGAGGAAGATATTAGGAAAAATTATAATCTTCTACCAATATAGATTCAGACAAAGGAGAAACTAAAACAAAAAAAAAAGATCTAAATTCATGTAATTTATAATCTTCTATCAATATAGATCTTTGGATTATGTAAGAAAGCAAATTTTATACAGATACTTCCAAATAGTTATAATAATAATAATTCAAACTAACCTGGAAAATGGTGGCAAAGAGGGAGGCAAAGACGGGAAGGAGGAGCGGCGGTGGCCGGAAGGGAGAGGAGGAGCGCACGAGGTGGAGGAGAAGAAGAAGAATGTCGGATGGAGGGAGACGGTCGAAATGTCCCAAATTTGGGACTTAATGAGATTTTACGACGGAACTGGTTCCATCACAAAATCAAGCTTTGCGACGGAACTCACGTTCTGTTGCAAAAAGTAAATTTTTTTGAGGGGGGAACTGATGGCCAAAATGCCGCCGGTTAGCGACGGACGACATAGTCCATCGCAAAACCCATAAGGGTTTTGCGACGGCTATCTTCTCCGTCGTAAAACCCCCAAGGTTTTGCCACGGAGGTTTTCTCCGTCACAAAAGGGTTTATCGACGGATTTCTTAATCCGTCGCAAACCGACGGTTGGTGTCCGCCAGTTTGCGACGAGCGTAGAAAACCGTCGCAAATTTGCGATGAAAAAAATTTCGTCGCAATTTCGCTTTTTTCTTGTAGTGATGAAACTCAATAGCTACTTCTCATAACTCATATGTGGAGGATATATAGTTGAAAATCATTGTTAAGATTAAATAAAAAGAATCAAAACCTTCCTTGGTAAAAAGAACTTGAGAGAAAAATGTGGGAAGTATCTAAACCCGTTAATCAGCCTCCCACTTTTTCGAACACCAGATCTATTTTGAATTCCTCATCATCCTCACCCTTACGCAATATTTACTATGGTATCAGGAGCAAAGGAAGTCTATAAATACAAGCAAGTGAGGGGAAAGAAAATAGAAGCATGAAAATGAACTAAAGAAGAAAATATAGGGGAGAAAGGGAGTTTGTGAATGTTGAAGAAGAAACATCCTGATGGAGAGACGATGACAATTGTGAAGGAAGCAACAACAGGAACTACAAACTGCACGATCTCTAGCAAATAAGGAAGCCCAAAACTCCCTCCCTTTATGGGTTGACGGTTCGTAATTTTAAAATTTGGAAAGTGAAAATTAAAACATATATATTATCGGTATAATAGAGATAAAGGGAGAGAGTGAGAAGTTAGTTATAAAATATTTCAAATTCTTAAATTCAAAACATGAAAAATAAAATAAAGATAGTCTCAAAATAAATATATCTTAAAAAGAGATGTGAGAATTTAGTTAGAAAATATTTTAAAATCTTAAGTTCAGAATAAAATAAAAATATCTTAAATTTAAAAGGCGGAAAATAAAACAAAGATATGAAAAATATTCTCAAAATTAGCATATCATAAAAAATAGAGATGAGGAGAAGTTGGTTACAAAATATTTTAAAATTTTAAATTTAGAATGTGGAAAATAAAAAAGATATAAAAAAAATACCATTAAAATAAGTATCTAAGAAACAAAGAAGGATGATGGGGTTGGTTACCAAATATTTTGAATTCTTAAATTTAGAATAAGAAATTTGTTAAAAAAATTAGAAAGGAAAATAAATCAAATTTATGAAATAATATATTTTGAAAATAGGTATATATATCAAAACTAAAAATCTATATATTTATTCACGATAATTTTTAGGACAATTATAGAACATAGGCAATTAGTGCAATGGTAGCTACCATTGGTTAATCGCAAAAAAAGTCTATTTTTCTCATGGAGAGAAAATTTAAGGATGACGTGGCACGCTCTGGTGCCTGCTTTCAGCCATACTTTTAAGAATAAGATAGATGAGAATGCCCAAAAATACCGCACATTTTTATCCATAAAATGAGTACTTATGTTTTCTATAATTAATAAGGGAAGGACATCGAAGAAAGACACAAATAATTTAGTACTTAAGTAGCTTGTCTAGTTGTTATATCTTCTTCTTTTTTTGAATATTTTTTTTTTAAAAAAAACGTTTTAAAGAAAAAAGCACATCATTTGATTCGCCGGTTGTTAGATTCGCAGTCTTAATCATATTCACAGACGGCGAGAACTGTAAGGAGTAGCAACTAATTAAGATATGTATGTCGACAACCTTGCAAATGTCAATAAGAGAGGAAATGATGGGAATTTAATTAATTATATTAGAGGAAATTATATCTAATGCAAATGTATGTACTCTTTGCTAATGTCATTAAGCATGCCTCTTCAAAACAATTAGTTTCAATTTGAGCGACCAAGGCAACAGCATCATTCCAATGGAATTTTGGTTGACCTTCTGTCCATTATTGTCCTGATGAAACATAGATAGCGAGTATTAAATTTCTGGTTCCCATTGATTAGAGGGGGAATTAAGAGTCCGTTTGGTTCAACGTCATGGTATACCTATAATGATAATCATAATTTGCATTATCAAGAGAAGAGTGTTTGGTTGCTCTTTAACATGATAATAAAGTTTACTATGGTAATTAATAATGATTACCAAAAATGGTAATCCTCATTCATACCTCAGCTCCTCTCCTATGAATACTCATTACCACTCCATAACATGGTTGAAAAAGTCAAGTTTACCCTTTAGTTTCATTTAACTTTATCTCACTTGTCTCATTTCACACGCCATGCCACAATCACCTCCTCCTACACCGCCATCATCGTTGTTACCGCCGCCACCATGGAAGCTGCTACCACTACCACTACTTCCTCCACCGCTGTTGCTGTCACCATCAACCATTGCCACCACCACTACCTCATCCTCCACCGTTATCATTGTCACCACCACTACCTCCTCCTCCTCCACGACTGCCATCACCTTCTCCTCCACGACTAACATCACCTCCCCCCCGCTACCAAGCCCGTTGTCGACATTGCCACTACTTCATTCTCCACTTTTGTTGTTGTTGTCATCACTGCCATTGCCAACACTACCTCCTCTTCCATCACCACCGCTGCCGCTACCTCCAATGTTGTTATTGTTGCCACCATGAACCCTACTGCCGTTGCCACTACCTCCTCCTCCAACGTTGTCACTATCACCACAAGCCATCACCATGACTACCTCCTCCTCCTCCACTTCTGGTGCCGCCATCGCCACTACCTCCTCCCCCATTGTCACTGTCATCACTTGTCGTCGCCGCCACACCTCTGTCACCTCACCTCCACCACTAGAACCATTGCCATTGAATGATCTTCAACGAGGTAGCGTGACGGTTATGATGAGGCAATGCAATGACTCTTAACTATTTTTTCTATAAAGATTATATTAAGGGTAAAACAAACTTTGTGTGATATTTAAATTTTAAATAATTATTAATAAAATAACTCATTGCACCTTATTTAAAAAACAGACCAAACACTAGCTCTGTAATTAACATTGCATTGCATTACCATTACATCGTATTGCACTGCACGGTGCAATGTGATCGAACCAAACCAGCCCTAACATATTATTTGGTTGATAAATCCCATCAATCCCCAATCACCTATGGTTTAAAGTTCAATAGATATTGTTTGGCCAAAAAAACTTTGAATGATATTTTGAGTTAAGGTGTAAATTTGTCTCAGAAGTACTCGCTGATCAGCAATATTGCCCCAGAAATTTTCAGGTTCAATGTTATCATGGAAGTTTCAAAATGTAGTAATCTTGTCACATACCGTTAAAAAATTTGACATTGACTGTTAACTTTTTAATAGTAAAAGGCAACATTACTCTTCAATGAAAACTTCCAAGACAAATTTGCATGTTAACCCATGATATTTTTTGTGCTGAGACAAAGTTGCTCACCTAGTGTAGTTTAGTTGATTATAACTATAATTATGATTTTTAATAACTAAAAAAATAAGATTTGGAATGATCATATGAGAGGAAGTGTAGTTGCATTGTGCGCCTATTGAAAAAAAAATTGATATAAAGCCGTATGAGTTGGTTTAAAAATGTACAGGCAAGACTGTTGAAAGTGTATGAAGATAGTAGATTATCAGAGAGTATGGAGTCATCTCATTCTCAAGAGGGATAGAAGAAGACTGAAGAGAATGTTCAAGAAATTTATTGAACGGGACCTTTTAATTAGTCAACAATCTGTTCAAATATTTGTTAATTGGCATAGGCATAGCAATATGACACGGTACAACCCAACTTAGTACGTAAAATAAAGCATCATGTTGCTACTGCTGTAATCATAACTATAGTCTTAATTAACCTTAGTTTCAACAAAGATCATGATCAAGTGTTGATTTTCTAAATTGCTAAACTACAGCTAATTAAGATTTTTATCTTCACCAACCATCCCCATACAATGAAATAAAGCATTTAGATAGGCATCTACTAGCTTTCTGCAGGAGATAAGTATAACAAATTAATTTACCTAACAAATTGAACTTTTTACTTTTCAACGAATGCTTCTTAAGCGTTATGAAAGGTTAATTTCCTGAATAATATTGTACTTTGTACCTAGCGCACTGTCTCACTTGCTAAACAAGAAACTTCAAAGATTTTATGAGTTTTGAGGTAGAATAAAAAAGATTTTATGGTCCTTTTCAGTCATGGAACAGAAAAATCAAGATTTAGCATGACTGAAAAGTAACGTGGCTCTTTTCTTAATCCAAACGCCAAACCCTTATAGTTTTTAATATGTTGACAATAATTAATTCAGGTTTAGACGCTATATTATATTGAAAATATTATTCCCTGTATTTGTCGTCACTTCTAGTTACAAATTAAACTACCTACCTAGCTTCTTGGAGACGTTTTTAATTATATTAACTATAGGGATCCAGCAATAATTGATAAATATGGCGGATAATTAATTATAAAACTCTCTTATATTAACTAAATGCCCAAAAAAGGAGAAAATCTCCGTGGGACATATTAATTAACAAGAATCCTACAAATCTTCGATGTTTGTACTAAATTCCAATATGCAGTCCTTATCATCACAGTTATTTCAATAAAAAACACACACAAACACATATTCTCTAATTAACATTCAGGATCAAATAATGTTTTGTGCCAGATCTGCTTATATCAAAGTGCATTAAAATGATGAATTAGGTTCTGTAAGATATAAACCACACAAGGCCATGCACTATCACGATTTCTCCAATATATTATGTCAGGTCATTGGATGGAAACCATATATTATTTATATTCTGCAAGTGAACACTATTATTCGTTCTCATGTTGAAATCACGCGGATAAATTAAGAATCCCATTTTTTTAAAAAAAAGAATAAATACTAAATTGAAACCTAATGAAAACTCTATACGATAATAACTCAATAGGCATCTACTAATGCATGCATCAGTATCTTGTAAATTTTCTCGTATTCTTTGTCATGATCTTCTGTAGATTAATCTGTCCGTCACTGTCCTTAGATCAGTTGGGTGAAAATTTACCATCCATAGAATTGATGCAATGGTTGAGGCAATTGAAATTATTTATTTCCTATCTCATATTTATGGTTTTATATGATAAATTATCTACAGGCCTACAAGAATGCTCCTAGCTAGCAGTCTCACTGGTAAGGGTATTTTAAATATAGCTCCTTTGTTTATTCCTCATCCTAACTATTGAGTTTTCTAGCTACTCCCTCTTATCCTTATCACAAGATACCAACTACTAATTTTCACAAACCAATAAGATTAGTTGAAAGCATTAAAGTTGTCCTAAAATTCAAGTGACTTCTAATATTACCCTTATTAACTACACTAAACTCAAATATTATACTCCCTCTAGTCCTTATTATAAGGCACCAATTAACAAGTATATTTGGTTTTTTCTATAAGACACTTGCTTGTTTTCAAAGAGTATTTAATAATGTTTTTCTATGTATGCCCATAATTAATAAGAGTAGTGGATGAGAGTAATAATTAATATGTGATTAGAGTTTAGTGCAATTAGTAGGGTAATATTGGAAATTACTTAAATTTTAGGACAAATTGAATGACTTAAATTGTTTTTATTGGTTTATGAGAATTGTTAGTTGATGCTTTAAGGGAGTATTAATTATTTCTCTCTCATACTACCCTGATTAAATATAGGTAAATATAAAAAAATAAATTAAATGCTCCTTGAAAACTTTTAAATATCTTATAAAAAGAACAAAAAACACTTGTTAATTTGTGCTTTATAATAAAAAACAATAGAGCATAGCTCATCTATTTATCTATCTATATTCTCTGATCCTTATTATAAGGCATCAACTAATAATTCTCACATACCAATAAAAACAGTTAAAGTCAATGAAGTTGTCATACAATTTAAGTAACTTCAAATATTACCCCTATTAATTGCATTAAATTCTAATATTATATTAATTATTACTATCACCTACTATCCTTATTAATTATGGGCATACATGGAAAAAAAATAATTAATCCGCTTTGGAAACAAACAAATACCTTATAAAAATACTAAATACAATTGCTAGTTAGTGCCTTATAATAAAGACAATAGGGAGTATATCTCTTGTGTTTTGCATCTTCTCCGCCACTCTATGTTTAGGTTTTAGTAGGTTAACCTCTACGTGAGTGCACTGAAAACATGACCTGGGTGCCCCAATGCTCTCTCTCTCATGTGGTGCCTCTGTTGCATCACTCTAGGTTTGGGTTCTAGTAGGCTAAGCCCCCACGCGTGCACAATCTCTCTGTTTTCTGAATTCAGGGTCAAACTAAAACTCTTCATGAAAATTTTGGATTAGAGGTGGAATTGATTTTGCACTATAGTAAAAATGATTATTTTAAGCTTATCCAAATCGGTCCTCAATGTAAATGGTACTCATGTTTAGGATCGAAGAGAATGCAACTTAAGTTTAACCCCCCCCCCCAAAAAAAAAAAAAAAAACCCCAACACACACACACAAAACACACGGAATGGTTAATATAGCTTGATGGTGAGAGCTAGGGAATCAAAGCAAAGTTGGGGTCTTTGTATATATACAATACTATATGCGAATTAAATGTGGCATCAAATCATGCAACTTTCTCCCTGGTGAATGGTGATGTCTCTGTCCATTAATTTAATG
The DNA here is from genome assembly GCA_019022615.1 of Acacia melanoxylon. Taxonomy (NCBI): domain Eukaryota; kingdom Viridiplantae; phylum Streptophyta; class Magnoliopsida; order Fabales; family Fabaceae; genus Acacia; species Acacia melanoxylon. The sequence goes on from JAFJYJ010000087.1 coordinate 2,144,108, forward strand.
CAACACAACCGATTTAAAATTACAAGGAAAAAGTGCGATGAAGAGGAAACTCAATATGTGATCACTTAATTGGTCCGATTACCTTAACCTTGGAAAATAATTATTAATGTTGAACAAATAATCAAAGCCCTTGCTACTAGAGTTTAATTAGTGGGTTTTTGCACTACATAAATTAAAGGAACCTAACCCACTTGCCTTTAAACAAACTGACATATCATGTTATTATGATGTGATGATTGGATTCGATTCCATTTTCTCAATTCTGATGGGCTTTTCCGTGTCTTGTCTATGCCAAGACAAATAACATTTAGATTCTCGACTTTTATGTCTGCTCATGCATAATGTTTTTTTTGTTTTTGCAAAAATTGGATCTTTGAATGAAGAACATATTCATCGTATTAGGAACCATAGTCCTTTCACAAGCTTCCTTAGCTCTTTTTTTCTTTAAGCGTAATCATGGCGTACACATAATTAGTGATTTTGGAATGGTACATGCGGTGCATTCCACCAAATTAAAAAATATATATTCATAAGTAATAAGGAAGGCAGTAAATCTGAGATCGATAGATGCGATGTCGGGTCCTACACACTATAGAACAGATATGCTTATTCGCATGTTCTGATTCTTCCCAAAATATCGTGTCATTAGTTCTTCTAAAACATTTCAATCAGTATATATGATCGAATTAAACTTTAACACCGCCATATGTATTGCTAGACCTAAATATCTAACTAATTCCTTTTTATGTACTTCTAAGGAACTTTATTGCTGCTAATTTAATTTAAAAGTTAACATGGACTTCTAAAATGACATTAAATTAGAAATCATTGTAAGTAAAACAAACTTTTCATGGGAAATTATATTAATTAACATATATACGTACGTACGTATGTTTTAGTACACAAGATGGTCAATACTTTTACAATTGAATTTTGGAAGAAAGTGATTATTGAAAACTTTTATATGACAAAGTCACTTATTTTAGAAAAGAAATGCTATAGTAGGGATATACATGCGCCGCTTCCTCCATTAATAAGAACCTAACAAAGGAAATAAGGTGTTTTTTTAAAAAAAATTAAAGAAGAACCACCTTTGTGTTTTATAACTTTAACACGTTCTGACACAGGCATGTATAGTGTCACACATATAATTAAAGAGAATAGAAGAAGCATTATCTTGATCGATCTCATAATATTCTTTTTTTCCTTTCGATAGATTAGATTCTAGCTTGGTGCTAATTGTTAAGTATAATTAAACCTTTAAGTTACATCTCATGCAACTTGCTTAATATTCTCCACCAATTTATATAAGATCATATATGCATAGGATCAATTTGTTACTTTTCTGTTACTGATTGGTGCCAACCAACTCCATTTCAATGTTCATAGAATTTTCCAAATAACACAGTTGTCGTTTCATGTTTGTGTGGTGTTATCTGTTTTCTTTTTCACACATCTTTATAGCAAACCAAACCATGATTGGCACTTGCTATTATAATATTGCAGAAGCACAATCCTAGAATAGATAATTAAGATATGGATGCTTTCTCATTAATTAGGGTAAAAATACAATATAATTCTAACTATAAGACTGTCTAGAATATCATAAGTTGGACTGGACTTGGATTCCATATATATGGATTCAAAAGGAATTTGCTGGAGCACTTTAAATCTTAATATTCTCCTCAGACTAATTAATTTTCTTCAGAGCCATAAATATTAATATTCTCCTCAGACTAATTAATTTTCTTCTAAGCTTCTTGATTATCCGATTGTGATTCTGTGCTTTACTTCAAACATGAAATTCAAAATCTTTCCAACTTGCGATGTTTATGTATAAATCTGAGATTAGAGTTATCTTTAGAAATAGTTATTTTATTTTGACCTGTATATATGACTTGTAAGTGAGTGCGCGCGCTAATTAATTAACATGATTAGCGAAGACAGGGCCATATATAAAAGAACTTGACTTAATTCAGAAAAATTCAAACGGGAAATCACCATTAGTAATATTAAGTTCAAGTTATCTGTGAGAGTGATATTGTTCAATCCCATCATACCAAACAGATAGAGTTTTTATTGGACGTTGAAGTGGGAAATCAATTGAGAAGACAGTCCAGAAAGAAGGACGACATTGGGACTGAAAAAAACATACGTGTTAGTTGAAATTTTGTCGATATGACGTGGAAGTTGAAATTGAAAGAGAAGGAGCCTAGTAAGTGACCATTCAGAATCTTTGAAACTTGTTTGAATCTTCTTGAATGTAATCTCAGCGGATCTGGTCCTTCAAGCCGGAAGCCAAACATGTCCGGACCCTCCACATTTAATGCACATTTCCTACACAGATTTTTTTCAATAAAAAAAAATGGTTAAGGAAAGCGTCAAAGACAACAAACTATTAATTTCAAGCGTGGCCAAAGACAATTAACTATTAAGTGATCCAAAGACAACAAACTTTTAAAAAGAGAGCGCCAAAGACAACACCGTTAAAACAAAGTTAACGTTAGTTATCTAAGCGAAAGATCCAAAGACAACAAACTATTATTCCAAGAAAGCGCTTCATCACAAAATTCTAAAATTTACTAAATTAAATAATTTTTTTCTCAATTGTTATTATTCAAAACTACTTGTATAAATATCTATAGACAAAAATTACTCATTTTTCAATTTTGTCAACAAATTTTTTATATTTTTAAAATTTTATTAACATTAAATGAATTTTTTTAACTCACATAAATTTCTTCTAAAATAAAAATAAATCATTTTTTTTTTTGTTTAACATATATAATAAACTATAAAACACCTTGGGTTTTTACTAAATTAAATAATTTTTTCTCAATTGTCATTATTCAAAACTATTTGTATAAATATCTATGGATAAAAATTACTCATTCTTCAATTTTGTCAACAGATTTTTTAGATTTTTTAAATTTTATTAACATTAAATGAATTTTTTAACTCACATAAATTTCTTCTAAAATAAAAATAAATCATATATATATTTTTAACATATATAATAAACTATAAAACACCTTGAGTTTTATTTAAATTATATAATTATATTTTTAATCAAAACTATTGTTTATTTTAGCAAATTATAATTTTGACAAAATTGAAGAATGAGTAATTTTTGTCCATAGATATTTATACAAGTAGTTTTGAATAATGACAATTGAAAAAAAATTATTTAATTTAGTAAAATTTAGAATTTTGTCTTGACGCTATTTCTTGGAATAATAGTTTGTTGTCTTTGGACGCCATTTCTTAGATAACGGACGTTAACTTTTTGCTAACGGTGTTAACTTTTTTTAACGGCATTGTCTTTGGCGCTCCTTTTTAAAAGTTTGTTGTGTTGGGTGGTCTACTTAATAGTTAATTGTGCTGGACGCTCCTGAGCTAATAGTTTGTTGTGTTGGACGTTCCTTAACCCAAAAAAAAAAATGCAAACTATTTATTTATTTATTTATTTTTTGTAAACCTTACCGTTTATAATGCATGGTACTTGTGTTTTGCTTAATCATGCAAACTTTTTCTTTCTTTTACTATCGCGACTGTTTAATTTGTGTATAGTTCATCTTTTTGAATGAAATGAAGGAGTTTTGTCATGTTTAATTTTCATCCTTTTGAATGGATAAAAAAATTCTCATGTTTTTTATGATACCAACAGCTGGTTTCCAAAAATATAACTGAACCGTGAATAATTCTAATTGAACCATATATGAAGGTAAATCTCTTCCAACAACGTAACAAATATCTATATAATTTACACTTTTATTTGAGATGAGATTTGTGCATTTAAGAAAATAGTTGATATTAGTTCTGAAGAGATAAAAGAAATATCTAATATCATTTCAGTTAGAGATACGTGAAAGAGATATATATTGCACAAACAAGTTCGGTTAAATATATATCCATATATTTTGCCTTTTATTGTGGATCTGGATGGGTGTTAATTGTTCATTAGTTAGCTAGCCATCCCCTACAAGAAGGAACCAATATGCTCCACAAAACAGGCAGGATACTGATCTATCTCTCTCTCTCTCTCTCTCTCTCTCTCTCTCTCTCTCTCTCTCTCTCTCTCTCTCTCTCTCTCTCTCTCTCTCGTCCGGAAGGAAGATATTGACTTCCAAGTCCATTTGAACAGTACGGAGTTATCCAAACTATGGAATTTTCTTAAAGGCTACTCTTTTCCATCAAGATATAAGATTCAGTTAACTTTTTTTGAAGAGATTAATAAAGCTAAAATATATTACCTAATCATATAGTATATGTTGTGTATTATTATATTATATATCAGTTCATAAGTCAGACTAATTACTTTGAAGAAAAAATAATAGATATAAATACTTTAAAATAATTTATTTAGCTTCTTTTATCTCTTTAAAAAAATCAATTGTACCTCAGGACTGAAGGAAATACTATATATTTGATGCATGTGGATAGTTAGGTACTTGGGATACTAGAATGAGTTGGGGTGCTCATCAGGAGTGATACTGATGAGATCCAGACGGTCTGGATCTAATGAGTTTGGATGCTTATTGTTTTTTATAAGCACCCAAATTGGTTTAGATACATTGAGATTGCACATGATGTTTTTGAGTCATAACTCACATTCATTGCATCTTTCATAAAGAGTTTGAACCCACAGTTTCACGTTTTAAAAAGCAGGTGCCTGGTATCATTTAAACTACAAAGTCCTGATTGAATCTCCACATGATTGAGACTTATCATTTCTTATCTATCGACATATACAGAACACCAACATAAAATATTTTTATTGTTGATTAAGTTGTATAAATATGTGAATTAATGGACTCTAAAACTGATCCATTACGATATGCCTTGACAAATAAACATTATTGATTAATTATATATGCGGTTCAAAGGGAAACAAAAGGCGACCAGCAACCAGGGGCGGGAGGATTTGTGCCCTTAGATTTTTTTTTTAAAAGGAAATTTTTAAATGTATTAAAAAACAAAAAAATATAAACAAAAAAAGAAAAGAATATAAACAAAAAAACCATGAAATCAAGTGAATACTGATGATATAATAAGAGAAGACAGTTATTTTACAAACCTATCATTTAAAAAAAGCGAAATTTAAAAGTCTTTGTTAGAAATGCATTACATAATTTACTGATGAAGGGTAGACACTCAATAAGTTCAAATACATATATTTTAATAATAAATGTATATTACAATAAAAATAATTACAATGTTATCCTTTTAAGTCTTATTTTTTGAAATTCCATCATAATTGCCTTATTATCAATGCTATCAAATACATCTTTTTCAATATAATTGCATTTAATTTAAGGGTAGACAATCATTCAAACATGTATTAATTTTTTTATTTAAAAAAAAAAAAAAAAAAAAAAAAAAAAAAAAAATCCCCAATTCCCCAGTTTAAGGGTGGGCACTTGCCCCCTAATCTTGTACCTAGATCCGCCATTGCCAGCAGCCCTTGAATATTAAAAGAGAGGCAAGTGGGTTTTTTTGTAGTTTTCACTGTTGTTTTCCCTTCGTCGTCATAACCTTATTAATCACATCGAAAGTAACATGTAGTGATGAGGTTACGATGTTCCAAGTTGCCAAATTAACTTCTCTTGATCTGTTCCATGATAAGAAAAAACAATAAACACCAAGTTGAAAGGGCCATTTCATTATCTCTCAATGAAATAGCACTATATATAATTAGGTCATAACAACAACTTTGCTGTTATATGGCCACAAACTCTTAATTATATGGCCACATATATATGATGCAACTATTATATTTATGCGTAGGTCTGTGTCTGTGTCTGAGTGTGTGCGTGTGTGTGTATTAGATGGCGTGAGAATGAGGAAAAAATAAATTATCTTAAAGGTTTGGTATACCAGACAGGTTCCTTGTGGCCATGAAGCAACACTCTCATGGGCTCCGCTTGGTTTGGACGAAACAGATTTCTCTTTCATTAATTGCCTCATTGCATGATAATTGAGGTAAATATATTATTTATTATATTTTTGCAATCACCCCTTCTATTTATATGGCTATCTGATTGGATAAAATTCAAGACATCGTCGAACTTAATTTGGAGTATCTTCTAAGAGTATTTTTTGTATTCAGATTGACTTGATATCTTATACTTAAGGAGCCAAAAATCCTTCCACTATGACCAATGCCTGTTGGTAATAAGCACTTAACAATAACTTATTTTTTTATTAATTTTTATTTGGAGACATATGTGATATATTCACATTTTAAAAGTTAGTTACTATTTTTATTCCACGTACCAAACCCTCCCTGGGACTTTGAGGTTGACTTATTTTGGTCCGCAGAACTCCAAGTTGGAATTGGCCAAAGGTGGGAAAGCATTGTATAATTGAGGAAAATCACATTGTGACGTGGAATTAGACCAGGTGATTTGACATGATTTAATTTAAAAAGACGCCCGAAATTGGGTTTGGATTTTTAAATTCCATATTAAATGTGTTACCTTGGATACTCACGAGTCTCGTTTTAGGTAGACAAACACATTTGATGTCTTCTATATTGTCCTGTGTCCATGGTCAACATCCAATTAAGATGATGCAAAAGGTTTAAATATTAATTCGCATTGTTATATGAAAAAAATCAATTCGCATTCACATTTAGAACGACTCAAGTTTTTCCCCCTTCGAGAGAGAGAGAATATTCAACCATATGCCTTTCTTTAATTTTCTGTTTGTGGGTATTGATAATGATGGATGAATTAAGCAGCAATTTTATCATTTGTCGTGACAATCACACACTTTAAAATCTGAATCTTCTATAACTATAATAAATCATGAGAAAAATTAAAATATACAGTGATAAAATAAGAGAGAGTGTTTGAAACTCGCTTTGATAATTTTCCCCCACCTCATTATATAAACTTCGCACCTTGGGGAATTTAAATTAATTGTTTCCATATATTTTTAGTTTAAAAATAAATTGTAAATCTAATATTTTCACAGATTTTTTTTTTTAAAAAAAAAAAAAAACAAACAAGAGAGTCGAAGGGCGTTTTTTATTGGGGGAGAAAAAGACTTGCAGGGACATTAAAAGTCAACCTATTGTGCATTGGTATTAATCTGGAAGGCCCAATATGTATTAGGCCACCACAAACCCAAAATAGAACATGATGTTTTTCAGTCACTCCAACAACCCGATATTTTTCGTTGCAACAAAAAAACAACCTTTTTGTTTTGGGTCACTCTTCTTGCTTGACAATTTATAGGTCATCGGGCCTAAAAAACAAAGGAAAGAAACATGACAATTTATCATCCGTGTTTATTTGGACAAAAAGTTTATGATCCTTGCGAATGCAATAAAATAGGTTCAAACAATGCACAAGAACTAGGTGAAGGACTTTTTCTCCTTTAACTACGTCCTCAGTTCGAATCATAAGAATGTAGACAATGGTGTTGAAAGTTCTTCCCCCACGACCGTGGGCCTGACTTGGAACAAATCCGGATTAATCAAAACCAAAGGTTTTGGTGAACCGGGAGAGCAATAAAAATAAAAATGCCCAAGAACAAATTCTACAACTGTTTTCTTTTTAAAACATATGTATCCTCTTATTGAAAGTAATCCTATTCGAGGCACTGTCAGACACTAAATGTAGACACTTCACTCCGCGGGGATTCGAACATTGATTCGCCACCTTGTGAGAGACTAACCCCTCCGACTAGACCGAACCGGTATTTCTAAGGATTTGAACATGCAACCCTCCAAATCTTCATAACCCTGCTTATAAGGCTGTTTTGGAAGTGGAGGGGTGGTGAGAGAGTTAGGGTTTTTCTATTGGTAGCTTTTAACAATAGGGGCTTCTTACTAATGCTAGAAGTTCACGCTCCCGAACTTCTTCTGGCATATGTCCACGCTCTACCAAAATGGCATATGTTCTCTTAGGGATGTTTGGCAGACTTATGACAAAACCTAGATTTTGGAACCCCTTCCAAACAAGCTATATTCTTTTTGACTGTGATTATGGATGCCAAGATGGCTATGGAGTATGGAGCAACAAATTTATTTTTGGTGAGAGCCTTGAAAAGCCTTGTGACACCGGCCTTGCTATTTAAAAAACTTTTGATTATATATATATTTTTTTTCTTTCCATAACACGTGTCCTAAGTGTTCAAAGGATCAATTCACAATTACTCTCGTGGACTGGCGATGAAAACGACCTTTTTTTAACGTTTTTTTTTCCCGGCTATGTTACACAGGTCGAGTCGTCGGATGGGTACAAATTCCTTCCTTTTTATTGGCCTCAAGAGTGGTAATAATATCGCCCCCTTCTTTTTTATTTGTTATTATTTCAGCACTGTCTTCTGTATTGAACAAATTCCTATCTGAAGAAAGCAATCATTGATGTTTCTATGTTGTAGTTGTTCAAGTGATCAGAGCCTCGTCCAGAAATGAGCTTTCTTGTTTGCATTAAATTCTATTAATTAGAAATGATATGGGTGAATGATCCATTTGTTTAGCGAACCCATTTTACGACTGAAACAAAACAAAATTCCCTGTGTCTTGCACGGATTTGTGTTTACTAAACATGATTTCATCAAACCCACATGATTCATGCTGAGGTACTAGTAAGTAATCGTTAGCAAAATAAAATATACTCACTTCTCCTCGTTGACCTCAAATATTACTACAAATCATTCCATGAGAAGGTTTTGAAACACTTCTCGGAACATTACATTTGTTGTTCGATTCGTACGATTTTTTTTGCTCATCTAAGATTAACAATTTCAACCCTTTGAAACTTTTCACCCTTGACAGGGCCACATATAATTGACAATGAGAGAAAATAGGGCTTGGAAGATAAAAACCTAACATTTAACATGGATTGTCCTTGACTTTTGTTATTCGTCGTCATCGCAAAAGAAATAATGATTGAGAATTGCCTTATTGTCATATTGAATGGTAATTTTGTTTCCGAATGATTCAAGTCCGTACGGTGGATCAAAATATTCTCATCGGCACTTATTCCATTCAATGCCTTGGCTTTAATGAAGTTTTTGTCTAGTTATGTTACTTGCAACCTTGTACCATTACACAACTCGACTGCTTGATCAATGTTCCTTATTAACATAATAGAAACGTCAAATTTGAGGATTAGCCTATGATGGGGTATACCTGAACATGTTATTGAGTCTAAAAATTCTGTTTCGTAAAGATCTTTGAAACTCCCATTTGTACTTTCTATGCATATTATGAAATTTGAACTGAGATACTCTATTGCATCATCTGGAAGCATAGAACAAATGTACGCAATTGTTCAACTTGTCAACATTATCTGTAATAGGAGTCAGAATTGTCCGGCAGGTAATTTTCTATTACAAGACGTTTTACTAAGTTCAGGTATGTTAATTCAACAATTGGCTTCACTGGGCAGGCATCATCATGAAGAATCAAATATGTTGGGATTTCAATGTCCATAATGCCATCATGTGGGAGTCAAATATCACCATCACCAACCTTGAGCAACCACTTGGAATTTTTTTAATTTTTTCTTGTTCGACTGGATCAAGTGATGATTGTAACCTCATATTCTTAGTCGTAAGATCTTACACCCTTTCCAAAGAAGAGATGTGTTTATCGCTGCATCAACAACTTCAGCCCTACCACCCATGGGGATAATTGGTAAAATCTGTCTAAAGTCACCTCCCATCACAACACACTTACTACCAAATATAATATTAGACTGAATTAAGTCTCTCAATGTGTGGTCAAATGCTTCGGTACAATATCTCTTGATCATAGGCGCTTCATCCCAAATATGAGGTATGTGGATTTTATTAAGTCAACCAACAGGGAATTATGAGTAATTGCACAAATTGAGTCCTCGTTAACATCAATTGGAATACAGAGTCTTGGCTGAGTTGTCCTTCCAGATGGTAGTAAAGTCTTTGATATTCCGCTGGATGCAACGTTAAGAATTATTCCCCTGTTCGCTCTTAACGTTGCTGTTAATATGTTCCATATATATGTTTTCCCGGTCCCGCCAAAACCATAGACGAAGAAAAATCCTCCCACTTTGGACAAAGCCGCTCGTATGATCCGTTCGAACACATTCCTTTGGTCATTTGTCATGGTTTGCTTGAGTCTTTCACACTTTTCTCTTTCCTGTTCTTTGTTGTAGTTCAGCTCTTAGAGGATGAGATGGTTCGATGTGTCGATCACATTATCTTTTTTGGCCTTTGGCATCACTTTTCCCATTAGGGAGGAGGAGCCGGTCAATATGGCATAGGTCTGCTTCCTCTTTGTCTGACCATGAGATTTCTATATATGAATATAAAATATGATGTGTAAGTACTATAATATACTTTTACTAATGTTACTTTTACTAACGTTATATGTTATTTGATAAGATATAACTATAAAATTATCTGAGAGTAAAACAATATAAAATTTCCTAAAAAATGATGTGCAAGTGTTATAACCAAAATGTAATTCAACATTTTTATAACCTATAAACGATTTCATATAAAAATACTTGTAAAATTGTTTGAGAATGGATCTATATTAAAGGTTTAATAAGATGGAGCATCTAGCACTAATATTGGCTATTACTCATGAAATTTGACGTATTTAACATAATTAGCATTTTATACGACATCATTATTACATTGATTATTTGAATTATTGTTTGTATGTTTGCTATCTGAGTTGAAATCGTAATTCATGGATTTTGATGATTAATGTATGTATGTTACTAATGGTTTCAAGCACTAAAATATTCGCTTTTAAAGAACTGACAGAAATGAAGTTCAAACTAACATATGCTCGACCAAAATTCGTGACAACAATGAAGATCAAAATAATATCTAGATATTATAAGATTCGCAAATTGGAGATGATGAAAAAAAGAACAAACAATTAAACTGTTAATGCATTCATGTATTACAGTTATTAAAAGTAATTTTCATGAAAGAGAAGATTACGTATACGTAAGCTTCTCTAAACGTTGGATAGACAACGTTGTTGACCGTCTGGATATCTTCATAACACTTTGGACCTTTAACCTTGGTTAATGATAACCTCAAGTAGTAAAACTCACCCTGAGATGGTGTACAATATCCCAACCTCCCAACAGACAATCCACGCTCACGGAGCTTCGAAAACCTTTTTTCTTTATCAAAAGTATAGTAATTTGAAAATTGAGAGTATGTTAGCGTTCAAAAGGATCATCATCATTTTTAGCCATCCAAGAAAGAAACATGGACTCTAACTCTTTCATTGTTGACTAGTGAAGACATCTTGACCCTTTTTGTGTAGCTAGTATACTGGTTGCTGTCATGGAATATGAAAACTCAACCTCTCAACAGAAGGTTATCTATGGTGTATATCAAATGAAAAGATCCTTCATGAAGCTTCGCATGAAGAGATATACCTACATTTTAAGTAGTGAGATATTTCATCGAATGCCCGTTGCGAACCTCCTATGTCACCATTGTTGTATATGCCAGTGATCACATGATCATTTCCTTTACTTATGTATTTGAAAAGGTACTTGATTTCACGGGACCGATTTGTCTTCTCTACATTGAGATGAGCATGAAATAATTTTAGCAACCTAGCATTGTATGGCACAACAAATTTGTTGTTAAGCTATATGCCTTTCTTGTCAACCGTACGACCATCATTTCTTCTATATGGTACGTATAGGGTAATCATTCTCATCCAAGATAATACATTCCACATATATTTTTGGGAAGTATTTTGAGCAACACCCATCCTTCATGCATTGTGCATTCTGGTTCGAAGATCCACTTAGCCAATGTACCATGTAGCTTCTTGCTAATGCATATAGGTCTGGATCTGCCTCTCTATTTGGTATCTCAGCTGAAATAATAATCTTGTCAACACCTGCTGGGGTCCTTGGTTTGTCAGCATCTGCCAACCACACTATGATATGCGCTTGTGGCAAGCCTCTTTTTTGAAATTCAATGGTGTATACTTTTGAACATGTATAGAGAAAAATAGTTAGGATGATATATAGTTGATTTTAACTTATTATATTATGTTTAAAAGCCTTTGAAATTATGAAAGATTTTCTCATTGAGTATGGTGATATGACCGAACTTAAATAATGGCATACTTTGCGTTTAATTATGAAGCTTGCCAAGACATATTTTTCTCTTCTAGAAGATTTTTACCTATTGTTGACTTTCATAAATGGAAAATTGTTTCTAAATACTCTATATATAGTCTACATATATATATGAACGATGCAGTATGCTGAATGGGGTACGAATAAGTAAGATATATAAGTTGCTCAAAAAAACTGAAATAGGTATTCTTGTGAAACTGTAAAAATTGTAGGTACACTTATATGTATGAATGAATTCAGTACCTACTTTTATGGTGCCAAAAATCTTTCCCTCCTTCAATGTGTGCATCAATTTGTCTAGCTTTATGTAGAACATCATACTTAATATGTCTGGTTTTTTGCAAGGCTTTAACTTATCTTCGTCAAAGCTGCGTGTAATATTAGGCTACATTAGGTTACATGTGAAGGTAATAAAAATATCGGGGTAGCCACACTATTACAAAAAACCCTTTTAACGTTCGTTTTAAGCTATTTTTAAGTCCATTTATAGGGGGACACCTATGTGAGGGACGTAGTAAATAAGACTTATGGTGTCCCTTTTAATAAGGGACGCCGTAAGAGAGACTTTTGGGACGCCGAAAGTGTTTTTTTTTTTTTAAAAAGTAAATGTTAGTGAAAGAAGCCGTAGGTTCGGATTCCACTGTTGCTGAGATCTAGAGTCTGGAGGCTAGATTTGAATTCCACCGATAGAGAAGGAAGCATGGTAGCTGAACCCAGTTGGGAAAAAGGAAAAATAGAGAGCTCAAACGATCCAAAACGATAGCATCTTCGACACAAAATCAGAAGTGAAACTGACGGCGTCTCTGATTCGATCCACAGAGAGAGTGAACCCAGAACACAGAAACAATATGACAAGGAAGAGGGTGAGGATGAGAAAAGGACCTCTTCTAAGGCTGGGAGCTAGAAACAAACATTTGATTTGACAGCGGCGGAGAAAGCATTGTAGCGGAGGAGGCGATGTCAGCAAGGTTGTTTGCTCTCTCACACGGCAATGGCTTCAGATCTGAAGACGGTGTAAGCGGCGAGTGAAACAGGACCTGTTTCTGTTAGCAAGGCTGAAACAGTGTAGAGAGCTACGATGGAGTATGTGGCGCCAAATGAAGAAGGTTGCCAGCGACTATTGAGGTGAAGCGGAAGTCACCGGCGACTGTAGAGAGAAAGGTGTTCTTTGTGATTGGAGTCGATGGTGAGGGTGGTGAGAGAAGAGAAGCACTAAAATAAGAAAATGAAATTTGAAAGTAAAAATTTTAAATTAAAGAGTCGAAAGTGGGGAAAGGCCGTGGGGTGGGAAAATTTTCCTTTAGGCATCGCGTCCTAATTAGAATTGGGACGCCTAAAGACCAATTTTATCTTCTAATTTCAAAAAGGATGCCTAATATATCAAAATTCTCACACATAATTACAAAAATGCCACCGCCTTTATTTTTTACTTCCTTTTTTTAAATACGGACGTTTTTCAGGGAAGTAAAATCCATTTTTTGTAGTAGTGTCAGCCCAAGCACAAATAACCATGACATCTTGATAATTTTGAATCATGTACCTAGCTCCTCCGGTGAAAGATGAAGGAAGTATTACACGTCTTTAGGTTGACAAAGGATTTGTTTCTCCTCTAGTGACTGCATCGGTTATTCTACTGTAAAGATCGACACGTAGCTCCTTCTTATGCTTTCTTATGTAGTCAAGCCTATCACGTTCAATCATTGAGTAGCCATCTACTATAAATTGTTGGAGTAATTTCTTACCATGCACTATGATAGACCGCTCTGACCTTCTCTTCATTAGACGAAATGCCATATATTCCCTAGGAGTAAGTTTCTCTTCTTCTTTTTTAGTTTTCGATAATGACTCCTGAATATGCTTTCTTGTTGAGTCGTACTCGTTATCACCGTAGTGGAAAAATAATGGATACTAGAGCGGAAGATAAGCCATGTGTTGCTCGTCAATCCTTTGGAGTTTTCCACAGTTTTGCTGGACTATTATGTCTCATATTGTGTATGTCTTGTCAAAACCACCAACTATTAGTGCTGCTACCTCAAAAGTTGTTGGTACATTATATTGTCTATTCTCCGTGCTTCACTGCTTTAGCTACCACTTCTTATAAGTAGTATGTTGACATTAGGAACAACATTCTGCTTGATTATTTCAGCTGTTGATCTATACTTCTTCACTACATTATTGTGCTTATCAAGGCAATCTTTAATGCATCGAATAATTTCAACATCAAGACTTTCTTCCCTTCCATTTTGGCTGGGGCATGTAATTTAACCACTAGTCTATGTATATAAATGTACATACATAGACTCATACTTCACTTTGACAAAATAAGAAATACACAAGTTCAGTGAATTAAATTATAGACTTGAGTAGGTTACTAACCTCACAATGAACTTTCTATTTGCGATTTTGTTGTTCGTATCATAAATGTAAAGCTGAGAGTATACAAGAGGATATCTGCTTGGCGACAATAAGCTTCCAATCAAGTGGTGGTTTTGGCTTGAGAGGACAAAGGGAATAGACAATTGAAAGGGATAATACTAATCAACAAAGACCGAGAGTCTGATAGAAATCATGATTCAAAAAGAATGCTCCAAAGTTCTAGGATAGACGTTCGTTTGGTATTCATCAATGTCAAGCTTAAGGTGACCATTCAAGATCGATCATCTTAGCAGTTCGAAGGTCATACAACCTCTTACGAAAGTCTTGAACTGCTTGGTTTTTATAATTAAAGAAGGATCATGTTTCCCTGCACGTCCTTTAAACGAGTATCAAGGCCATCTGGACGGTCCAAATTTCATTTTTTAATAAAAAAATTATTTTAATGGGTAAAGTATCTAAAATAAAAATAATATCTAAACTAATTTTTTTAAAAAAATGTTTTATCAATTATTTAAAAATGAAATCTCGAACGTCAAGATCTCATCCGGGATGACCCAAATGCTTGCCTAAAGGACGAGCAGGGAAACGGGTTCCAAGAAGGAAAGCCTTTGATAGGTCAATATGTCTCATAAAGAGCATCTTGCCTCCTAATATCTAACAAACAATGGAACCGGTTTCCCTACTCATCCTTTTTTGATGAGTAGGAGGAGCTCTAACCATCCGAATCGTCCGATTTAATATTTTTTAACTGCTTGTTTTTAATGAAAATTATTTTAATGGGTAGAGAATCTAAAATAAAAATAATCTCTCAATTAACATATTTTTTAAAATGATTTTTTAATTTAAAAATCAATAAATAAAAAATTAAATTTGGACGGTCCAGATGAAAAGAGCCTTCCCTACTCATCCTTTGGATGAGTGAAACTAGTACAAACAAACAATACGTCAACTTTCATTTCGGATTGAGCAAAGGTCATTCATAGGTCAAGAGATAATACCACCAAATTGCACCACCCTGACCCACATCAATGCAACAACAACACCGCCCTTGTCAACCACCATTGTGTAGAAAAATAAAGCCCATAGGGAGTAGTGCCTCTAAAGTAGTAGTTAAATCCATTGCCACTATGATCATTAATACAAATATGTTAAACTACCTAGACAAACTGTTGCAGAACATAGCAAATGAATGGCATTGTAATTTATCCGAATGTGTAGTTCTCGTACTATTCATCCATTATCTCAAAGTTGAATTGAAACAGAGTTTCCCCATCAATTTGAAATTTGCTCATACCAAACACATCTGACACAAGGCCTACTATGTCTAATAGTCATTGACATAAAAGACAAGGAAAAAAACAGTCCTTGTTAACAATGATGTAAACAAATGAACGTCGCAAGGCAGGGAGAAAGGGTATCATACTAAAAACAGTCCTTGATTATGTTTGGTCCAACCTCTACCATGAATCTTTGGAAACCAAACGTATATCCAGGCACAAGGATACTACAAAACTTCAAAATCATGTCCCGCCGTCGAACCACATCCAGAACAATGTAACCCTGATGAAATGCACATAAAAAATAAGTACTAAGAAATGATAAAGGTAAAGGAAATAAATGGGAAGAAGAGATTATTTGGTGGATGGATGAGGAATGTTAACCTTCGAATCTACTAACACAACATTGTACGGCATGTGCAAGTGGCTCCTTTCTAGAGGTATGTCCCAGAACTTGGCAATAACCTTTGCATGAACAACCAAAGAGTTGTGGCTGGAGTCCACTTGAAAAAAGGAGGCGACGATAGTTAATGCCATTATAACGCTTTATAGGTCTCTTTATACACAATACTGAGTGAAAATGGGGGATGGCAATGTGGAATATGGTAAGCAACTTTATATACATGAAAACATCAGGCGAATTAAGGTTTGTGGCAGAGATACTTGTTAATGCGTGAAGGAAAAAACAGGCTTTAAACCATTAGACGAACCTTAGTGAAGATCTCGGAGTATTTCCATTAGGAGGGTTGACATCCTACATGGAGAAGATCATAAAGACGATGGGTATTAAATGGAGATTAGGAAGACCATAATTTACGGAGTACTCTCATCAATGGGTCTTCACTTTTAGCTATTTAATTGTTTCCTTAGTGTGTCATGATCCATTGGATTGATGATGTGTCCAAAAAACATATCAAAGATGAGAAGCCAATAATAAGTTGTTAATGGTGCTATATAGATAATGATATGGTCCAATTACTGTAGAGATACACGTTTTAGTCCTAGATAGTTTATGTTATGGAGATCAACGAGATTAATTCTTCTAGTTCTGGTACACTAATAAATTACTCCTCATCTCCTTAATGTAAGACCTATTTAACTAATTTTACTTGATTATTGTTGAGGGATATCGATAAGGGCAATTAGGGAACAAATTGATAAATATGCGAAATAAGTCTTTACTCATAGGGCAATGATCAACTCTCTAATTAGATCTTACAACTAGGATGAGTGGAGTATTAGGTATATAGATTCCGAGTTCATAGTCTAGTGAAGCTTTATGTAAGCATGAGATACAGAAATTTAAGTTACACCTATGCTGCTAAATACTATCTTCGGTCCTAAATATAGGATAAAGTTGTAATGCAATTTGCACTACAAACTTTGTCCTATATTTTGGACCGGAGAGAGTGATAATAAACTTTAAAGCTCTAGATACTAGACAAAGATAGCCCGTTAATCCAGAGTCTCACTCAGATAGGTTTCTCAATTTCATGTGGCACATAGATAAGATTTTAAGATAGAGGATTTATGTATTAAGGCATAGTGAATAACAGGCTTTAATTAATGTATTTATATAACATGGAGACGAGGGTTTTACATTTACAGACAGCTTTACAAATAGGCAGAAGAATAGATAATGGATTGCACATGTAATAAGGGCCTTAGCTTATTGGGCTCTCTATTCTGAACACTTACGTATTGGGCATAAGACTGTTATCTTTGATATCCCCCTCAAACGAGGATTGGGCATTCGAACCAAGCCGAGTTCTCTAAATCCTTGAAACATAGAGTGAGAAAGGACTTTGGTGAAGAGATCTACAATTTGATCTAAATAGGGAACATATTTGACAGCTAGCTTATCTGTAAGTACTCTATTTCTGACAAAATGAACATCAAGTTCGATGTGTTTTGTCTGAGCATGGAAGACGGGGTTCGAAGCTAGGGCTGCCGCACTGGGATTATCGTACTAAGCGATTGGAACCGATCTCAAATGCAATCCAAGTTCTCCGATGAAGGATTGGATCCAATCTTGCTCAGCAGACAAATCAAAGAGTGATTTGTACTCCGATTCAATGCTGGATCGAGAAGCAATTCCTTGCTTCTTTGCAGACAAGGAAATCAACGAATCACCAAAAAAGACACAATAACCCCCCTCATCGATTGCTAGTCATATGAGCAGACGGCCCAATTTGCATTTGAAAACCCTTGTAAGGTAAGATGACTGCTTGGCTTGATATGTAGAGCTAGATTTGTTGTTCCTTTAAGGTACCGAAGCACTCATCTTAGTGCTTGCTAGTGTATATCCATAGGAGCACTGAGGAACTGGCTTAGTTTGTTCACAGCAAAAAAAAATGATACATGGTCTTGTGTTGATTAGATATTGAATAGCACTGACTATATTTCTGTAAATGGTTGGATCTACAAGTAGTTTACCTTCATTTTCAGAATAGTGTCGACTTATCACTATAGGAGTAGGAACGGTGAAGAGTGTTGCATTCCACTCTTGACTAGGATGCTTGAAATATATCTCTCTTGTTTTAGATAGAGTCCCGTATCATCTTTGTAGGTCTCTATTCCTAGGAAATGATGTAATTGTCCAAGATCTTTGAGTGCAAACTGAGAGATGAGATTTAGAGTGAACAAATTCATTAGTTTTGAGCAATTTCCTATCACAATAATATCATCCACGTAGATAAGCACAAAAAGCACATATCTTTCCAACTTAAGGAAGAAAAGAGATGAGTCGCTTTTTGAGTATCAAAAAACTCATTTTATAAGTGTTGCTCTCAACTTCTCGAAGTAGGCTCTAAGATCTTGTTTTAAGCCATATAGTGCTTTGTTCAGAAGGCAAACATGATTAGGAAATTTAGGATCAACAAAACCTTCTGGTTGTTTCATTATCACAACGTCTTGTAGATCTCCATTTAAGAAGGCATTGTTTGTATCCATTTGTCTTATTTCCCAATTTAGAGTGATAGGAATAGTGAGAATGAACCTGAGTGTAGATGCCTTCATTAAAAGGCTGAATGTTTCCCCAAAATCTATCCCAGTGCTTTGTTGAAAGCCTTTGGCAACAAGTCTGGCTTTGTGTTTTTGCAGAGAACCATCTAAGTTGAACTTTTTCTTAAGTACTCATTTACAATCAACTAGATTACACTGACCTATGTAAGGTACTAATTTTCATGTTCTGATTTTTATAAGAGTGTTAAACTCTTCTTGCATTGCTTTTCTCCAATTATTGCACTTCAGAGCTTCTTGAACACTGTATGGTACACAATTTGTAGTTTTTCAGTTGTTATAGTACCTATGTAAGGCGTTTTTGGTTTAGAAATATTAGTTTTGCTTCTGGTCAACATGTGATGCTGATTTAGATCGCATTGCTTACTTTCTTGAATTTCATTTTTACAAGATCTGCTCTCTCTTCAACAAAAGGCACAGCAGATAGAGACTGAGCTGAGTTATTGATGCTAGCTAGAGAGTCATTAGTTGTGTCAACAAGTTGTTGCTTCTCTGGAGATGAGGAACTAGTAGTTGATTGTTCAACATGAGACTCACTCACTATGCGTTGAATTAGAAAGTATAGGAGATTTAGCTGAAGGCTTTATTGTTAAGGAAGAGAGAGTAGACTTGAAGAATGACTTAGGACATACTTGCTCCTCAAGTTCACTTCTTTTATTTATAAATCCTACTTCAAAAGGAAATTCATTCTCATTAAACACAATATGCTTTGATACATAAATTATGCATGTTGAGCTTAAACACTTGTACCCTTTGTGATTGCTACTATAGCCCAAAAACACACATTTAGTAATTCTGAATTGTAGTTTGTGTTCATTGTGTGGTCTAAGATACTGATAACATGCTGAGCCAAAAATCCTCAGTCTTGTATAATCTAGATGTGCGTGAAATAATTTGTAAAACAGTGATAAATCACCAAAAACAAGAACTAGGCAAAATTGGTTAAGTAGACCAGTTGCTATAATAAAAGCTTCCCACCAGTAATGTAAGGGCATTTTGGCTTGTGTAAGCATAGTTAAACCAATTTCCATAATACGCCTGTGTTTCCTTTCTGCCCGTCCATTTTGAGCAGATGTATGAAGATATGGGTGTCTAAAATGTATACCAGCATCCTGAAGAGTTATTGCAAAACTTCTATACTCTCCTCCCCATGACCTTGAGCCATTTTGATTTTACTTTCAAACTGGTTTTCTGCAAAAATTTTGAATTGAACAAACATTGGTAATGCTTCATTTTTCATCTTGAGAGGAAAATCCATGAGTAATTACTACAATCATCAAGAAACAGAACATAGTATCGAAAACCATTGACAAATGTTGTTGGTGCAAAACCCCACAAGTCAATATATATGTATCAATTCAAGAGGTTTAGAAGCATGAGACTGAGAGGATTTGCAGCGAAGAGAATGATACTTGCAAGATTCACAAAAGGTAACTTCATCATTCTTAGTATTCTTAGTACTAGTTTTCAAATTACAATTACTACTAACTTGATTTAGTACTATATCATTAGGATGACCAGGTCTACAATGCCATAAAAACCTACTAGAAATAATATTCTTTGATTATGCTGAATGATCAGCTTCTTTTTCAGCAACAAACACTAGTTCCATGCTTCCATCTACCTTTTTGATTTGAAACTCTAAATATTCCTCCTTTGGTTGGTATCCCTTTCAGAATTATTTGCCCTATTTCCTATTCCTTCATAGTAAACCCATGTTTACTAAACACAACATCAACATTATTGTCATTAGCAACTTTATAAACACTTAGCATATTCTTAGTGATGTCAGGAGTGTATAAAACATCATTTAGTTTCACTATTTTGTTAGGAACATTTGAGACTGTTGATGAACCAATTTTTTCAACCTTAACTTTATCACCATTACCGACGATAATTTTCATCTTACCAAAGAGGTCGAGTAGGATTTTCAATGTAGTTTATACATTAGTCACATGACAAGTTGCTCCACTATCCAAGTACTATCCATTGTCATCAACAGTTCAAGTGTAGCCCAATAAATTGCAAAATCAGAAGTAACCCAAAAGAATTGTGAACATTATTAGCTTTCTTTTTTATTTTGACAAAAATTCTGTCAAAACAATGGAACCGTGTTTCAACAATATGCTCAATACGATCACACGGCTGGCATTGGGGAATTCTTTCATCTTGAGTATTGTTGTTATGACCACAATTGTAGTAGGTGCACCTTCCTCTATTTTGATCCCAGTGGCCTCTTCGATTTCCACGCCAACTTCCACGTGGTGAGTAATTCTCAGCCCCAATATAGTTAACAAAGCTTGTTGAAACTGACAGATTTTCCAGTTGACTTAACTGTTCCATTCGACTTTCATAGGTTAACAATGAGGATTGAGATTCAATCCAAGTTAGACCACTTGCTTCTTTACAAAATTGAACAACAATGGGATTATAGTCAGCATCTAAACCACCAAGAACCTGTATAATTAGATCTGGAAGGCATACAGAACACCAGGCAACAGCAAGTTGCTCAGAAATGCTCTTCATCTTCGACAGGTATTTAGTCATTTTTGAATTTCTTTTTCTGGTTCTCTAAAAATCAGACTTCAACATTAGGAGTTTTGACTTAGTTTGAGCACCAGTTACTTGTTTTATAGCCTCCCAAAGACCAGCGAAGTTGCAAATTGACCACCATTTGAGAGGAAACTTCCAAACTCATAGTGTTTAGCATCCGGCCGAAAAGAAGCGATCTCGCTGCAACCTAATCTTCAAAGGCGGATTGGGCTTCATCACATCATTCTTATTGATGAACTGTGGTGGACACTCTTTGGTGCCATTGAGGAAACCTTCAAGCTTATGACCCTTGATGATGGGAAGAACATGTATTTGCCACAGTAGAAAGCTTGTTCCATCCAGCTTGATGGAGCAGACTTGGTTGATGTTGTTGTTGTTGGATGAGGATGATCCCTTTGGTAAAGTTGAAGCAGATATAAGGGATTCAAAATTTGAGATTTTGAGGAAGTTTTTGCCATGGCTATTTGCCTCTTAGCTTTGATACCAATAAAAGATTTTAAGATACACGATTTCTGTATAAGGCGCAGTGAATAGCAGCCTTTGTATTTATGTATTTATATTACATAGAGACTAGGGTTTTACATTTACAGACAGTTTTACAAATAGATAGAAGAGTAGATAATGACTGCACATGTAGTAAGGGCCTTAGCTCATTGGGCCCTCTATTCTAAACACTTGCTAATTGGGCTTAAAGACTGTTATCTGTGAGACTGTGACACACATGCATATTAGGATTTGCAAAAAGACTTGCAAGAATTTGAATAACAAATGAGATAAAATCCTTTTTATTCTTTATGCTTCTCCATCTAAAAATGTTTAAGGGGTATCATATAGTCAGGTTAATAACACTTTTGAATGATGCTATCAGAGTTGACTTGATCATTCCATTCATCAGTTACCTTTGCCTGCAAGGATCTAACCTATTTTACTATTAAGAAGATGGATCTGAATTCATGAACTTTCGGCTATTTCCCTGAGGTTCGAATATATTTTATCTGCATATTATCGAATAATCTAGGTCAGACTCTACATATTATGAGATAGTCCTGTGCCTAGGTGTAGTTATGCTTTTTATTCTTACTGTCTTTCTTGCTTCTTTTTTTTTCTTTTTTTGGGGAACCAGTTACTGGCATATCTACAAATAGAAATTCAGAATTTAAAATTCCCCTGTTTAGAATAGCTGTTTTTCATGACTACAAATGTTTTGCAATATGTCATGTATCTCTGATTTGGATAAAAATTTGAGATCATATCTGATTCTACCTGATCTGAAACTACCCGCTTTTAAACAGGGATCAATTTAGTGTTGAGTTGCACATAATTGAAAGTAGTAATTCATTACAAAAACTACTGTTTAGATTTAATATTGATCTTAGATATTACTAACACCATGTTTTGTTTTGTGTTTGATCCAATTTAGTCCCACATGGATATATACCAGTTACGCAGGATTGTTATTAAAGTCTTTAAACATTCCATCCTTAGTAACCCTTTTTTCTCTAGGATCCCACTCTTGATCATCATCCCACATTATTTTCACATTCACTGTATTTGCAGTAGGATATTGCAGCTATCTCTGGATATCACCAAAAAGCCTAAACATGGAACCCTCTCTATACTCATCACCTAGCCCCTCCCTAATCTCATTTCTTATACAGAATTCTCTTCCCTTCCCCATCTCAGAGAACACTTTGTAATAACATCGATACATCTTCTTCCTCTAGACGTTTCTCAGATGCTCTGTCTCACTCAGGACCAAAAGTCCCACCACTGGTAACCAACACCAGACTGGTCTAAGAGTTCATCAGAATCAAAATTCAGGGAATCATCTGCTTGCTCCGCGAAATTCAGAAGAGTATTAGGTTCATCTTCAAGCCCAAAGTATTCTGCTTTTATACTGCTGTCATCATCTGACAGAACACCCACCACCTGCTCTGACCTCTCCATTGTTGTTGAGCTTGGATTTTCCTCAGCCTTCACTTTAATGTTGTCCCCATTTTCTGATACACTGTCCATGCTGTTTGCTGGTTTGACTTCTGTATTATACCCCTGATGAGCTTCCTCGTTTGGCTTCTGTATTAGATCATTCAGCTTCTGCAACTGTTTTGACCATTGAAACTAAACTCATTAGCTTCTAAAATCAAAAGGGTAGATTTCTCTTCATTGATAGATCAGAGGCATATATATATATATAGCTCATACATGAGTACCCTAATGGAGAGTATCAAACAACGGTATCTGTGTACTAAAACTCAAATAATATAATCATAATATTATAATATCAAATCCAAAATTATGAACTATTTGTACCTGAATTAGCAATGCTTCCTTCTCCTTCTTCAGAGCTTCGAACCTTGAGGCCAAGTTTGTGTAATTAGCTCTAAGTATGCTATAGTCTCTTTCAATCTGCTTTGACTTCCATCTTGCCCTTTTGTTCTGGAACCAGATAGCAACCTGTCTTGGCTGCAACCCAAGCTCTCTTGCAAGCTGAGCCTTCTTCCTCGGCTCAAGCCTTGACTCTGTCTCGAACATGGTTTCCAGTGATCTGATCTGATCATCACTGAACCTTCTCTGGATTTTGTTACCCTTCCTCTTCCTTGTTGTGACTCCTCCTGATGATGGAACTATGCTGCTATAAGCTTCTGATTCTGCTAAATGAGAATATTCCATGGCAGCATGGTGGTGGTGGTGATCTAACATGGTGATTCACAGTGGCTGCTTCTTTCAATTCCTGGTGGGTGAGTTTTACAGAGCAGGAGGTTGAAGAAGAAGATAGGGAATGTTTTTGGGAGGGTGTGCTAATATGATATGCATGTATTTATTAGGGGTTCAAAGTAAGGGTGGGTTCCTATCATGGTGGTGTGACACAAGTCTTCAATTTCTTTCTGCTTTATATCCAAAAACCCCTGCAAGGTCTTATTCAACCTATCATGTTTCTACACCTGTGCCTCATGAATATCACCTCTTTTTTCCTCTTTCCCCCATCTCTTAATTTTTTTTTTTCCCCCTTCTTCTTTTTAAATGAGGATTCTTGGGTTTGGAGCCGGCTTGTTTTGTTCGGCTGGTTTGAGTGGCTTGGCTTTCTTGCTTGGGATTCTGATTTCTCAAACTATGATTACTGCGTGGTCATGACATGAGTATATTGCAGCCAGTACGTAATGATTCCTTTTTATTTAATGACTTGTTTAATGGTTTGTGTGAGAGAGGGTTTAACATTAAATATTGATTATGGGGGACTTCATCAGTGGCATCATGTTATTAAGATTGAGGGTTATGCGCTAGGGGTGGGTATGGGCGAGGCTAAGGTGGGCGAGACCACTTTCGACGCCCAACCCAAAAATAAACAATTTACATTTTATGTACTGATGTCGTCTTCTTCAATAAAAGTCACTAATAATTTTTAGGAATTTGGGTAGAGAGGAGTGCTTCCCTTACCTAAGTAGTAATGCCTTACCCTAGTCCTTGAAGATTTTCGTTGATTTTAGTTCACAGTTCATAGAATTTCAAAGCTTTGGAGATAGCTGAAGTATAATATAATATATTTAGACATAATATTATAATATATTTTAAATAAAATAATATATGTAGAACAATATTTATTTAAATATATTTAATTTTCTGAGTAATAAATGGGCGGGCGGGACCCATACCCGATGCCCCCGCCGGTCTTGGCGGCCTTAAAACCGCCTAAATTTTTTCCGGGCCACTTTTTTAGGGTAGGGCCGAAGAATTTTTTACTTGGACTTGACGGACATATTTAGGATCCTGGACACCACGCCACCCCTATTATTTGCTGATAAGTTATAGGTTACATGAATCACGTTCTTTACTCAGTTGTCTAGTTTCACTAGCTTACAGAGATTATAAGTTATTTATATTCCTCCTGGGTCCCTCAAGTTTCATCTTTTTTATTTGTTTGAAACAACCACATTTAGCATGATGCATGTTTTTCTTTTTTAAATACTCCTTCTGATTTTTTGTTTATGATCCACTTTAATACAAGAATTGAATTATAAAATAGATATCATATTAAAAATTGGAATTAGTTTTTTTTTTTGGGGGGGATGGATCCACGTGTCATTATAGTTTACTTCAATTTCAAATCATATTTTTTATAGTTTATTTTGTTTGACTGAAACTTTTTATTGCCTGATACATGATTTTAACTTAATTTATACTAATAATTAGATCGGAAGTAGTAGATTTTACGAACTTTCATTTATAGAAATACGTAAGTGTTAAATAAATTGAAGAAAAAATATTAAAATTAATCATTTTAACACTCAAGAAATTCAAGAATTTTATTAGGTGTGTCTATAAGGAGGGTACGTAGATCAAGCGGAGTCCTATAAAAGGGATATAGAGGAAGACTGAAGCAACCCCAAACCCACTTGAAATAAAGCTTGTTGTTGTTGTTGTTGTTACACTCAAGAATAAATGCTTATAACATTTCCATTATAATGACTCAATTCAAACAAAAACAAAAACAAAACAAAACAAACTACAAAGATATGATATAAGAACTTAAGTATTAATTTTTTGAATGGTTTGTTTTATTTTCGTAACTCCAGTGATACAATAAGGAGTGGGAATATGTAAAGCATCCCTTAAAAATGAGATTCGTATATATATAGAGAGTTAAGTAGTAAATTTGTTTCAGAAGTTTTTACTGAGGAGTAATGTTGTCTTGCAATTTTTTCTCGTCTCAATGTTGCCTCCGAAGTTTCAAAATGTAGCAATGTTACCCATTTTCATTAAAAATTTAACTGTCAACGTTAGTTTTTTTTACCGCCAACATTAGTTTTTTAACGGAATAGGACAACATTGCTACGTTTTGAAATTTTTGGGGTAACATTGAGAGGAAAAAAAACTTGCAGGACAACATTGTTCCTAAACTTATACTTCTGTAGTGGATTTACTACTTAAGTTAACCATATACCACTCTGGTCCTATTTATAAGTCTTTTTTGACCAAATCACACATACCAATGAGAGGTAGGTAGATCAATGATTATAGGGTAAATTTTCAACTTTACCCTCATTTATGAATCGGTACCTTTCGGCTTTCAACTCTTTATTCTCTTCCTATTTTTATTTGTACAATAATATGGGCCAAATTGTCACAATTTCATTTATTTGGTCAAAATGGACTTATAAATATGACCAATTTTTTTGTCAAAATGGACTTATAAATAAAACTAGAGTGGTATATTTATATATGAATTTCACTCAAACGACTTGATGAAATTAGTGACATTTCTTAGGTAACTAATAAGTTATATAAACATGTCTTCATTCATCATTATTAAACCTTATTTCTAAAATATACATAAGCCCTCAATTCAAGAATTGTATCGGTTTCAAGATTGAATAGTAGATTCTTCTAATTAATTACAATATCCGGTCCGAATATAAGATCTAATTGATTTTTTTAGATAGATTAAAGAAGTTTAAATAAATTATTTAATCATATCATATATTGTATATAATTAAATTATATATCATTTTATAAGTCAAAAAAGTTAGTTTGGAGAAAAAATTATAAATATATATACTTTAAAGTAATTTAATTACTTTTTTAATCTTTTTATAAAAGTCAACTGCGCCTTATATTTAAATAGGATATAAGTATAATACAAAATTATGAGGGATGGAGACTTTTTAAAGCACAAGATTTCAAAATTATAGATTATGCTCTTGAAACCTATTTGTCATTTCCATTTATTAGTCGATTTTTTAGGGTTTTTAAAATTTAAATAGTATTTATTTAAAATTTTCCCTTAAAAAAATATGTTGGTGACTTTTTTAAAATATAAAAGCGACATTAAAATGAGGGACGGAGCTTGAGCTGATGGCTTGAGCAGAAGCAAGAGTGGATGGGTGAGTCATGGTGGGGATTAGGTGGAGTCATTGTCAACCTTCCAACCATTTTTGAAGTAAGAAAGTCTCCTTCCTTATCATTATTCAAAATTCTCAACATTTAAAATATATTATTATTAAATAAATAACATTTTCAGCCAACACGATAAGTTGCCATGAGACACAAATCCGTCACCTGTCATACGATAGCCTATGCGGTGTTGACACCTAAACGCGGTCAAAACATAGTATCTTCTTACGTCCCCCCTTCCTTTGGAGTTTTGGGTTTTCCAATCATGACGTGGCGATAATCCAATGGCTCTACGTGAAAAACATATCACATCTCGGCGACACGTGTCGTACTTGGAACGTGATATCGTAATTTGCTGAGATTCTGATTTGTGGGACAAGTTTTGTCTTACAGGTGTCCTTCTCAGTGGGCTCTACCTGCTTGACACGTAACTCGTTCCCCTTTGTCCTCTACCCAAGTCTCCAACTTTTAGAAATGCGCGAATTTTTAAATTATTTGTATTAACTTTTTAAAATATATATATAATTCTTTGCACTTGATTAATTTATAATTCATTGGCATTGCTAAGGACCCAATTAGGTCTTCAAAATCAATTGTTAACTTTAAGTTTATAATTAGATTATCAAACTGAGCATTGAATATTAAAAGCGGAACAATTACACTAGATCTCTAAACCTAATATAAATTAAATAAGTTGAAGTCTAATATGATTTTGAATACAAATGTTTTGTTAGAAAAAGGGGTAAAGAGAATATTAGACAAAAGAGAAAGAGACTATAACAAAAGTTGATTTTAGTATGAGCGATTTTGATTGCTTAAATATGAAGCCTTCAATTTTAATTTGAGTCTATGTAAATACAGAAAAAACTTTTTAGAAACCACATACCCCGACAGTACTTGAATATAGTCTAACTTAAACATGAAGCTATATCAAAAAAAAAAAAAAGAGGAAATTAACATATAGTATATAATAACATTGGATTAATCAAATAAATTTAATTTAAATAATTAAATCTTAATGACAAAATGTTAGTAATTTTATCAAAAACAAGACAAGTGAGATCATTGGGGTTTTTGAACCTTGGCTTGAAGGGATTGTTGGAGCATAATAATTTATTTTTAAACGAGCAGATCGATCCTAAGCGAAATGGACAGAGAGGATCAAATTTACAAAAGACCAATATAATTAAAATTGACCTTGATGATGCTGGGCTCCAATTTATTTAGCAGATGGACAAAGTTAATTTGGACGAGTTTTGATACAAATCGGATTCAAATCGTACAATACAAAGGAATTCATTTGTTGTCTTTGTCTAGTGATTAAGAATAATAAATAAGTCAATTAAATAAAGTAGAGTTTGAGTGTGAGTCTTGCGCCACATATAAATGAACGTGCTAACTACAAATGAACACCTTAACTAATAAATGTAAATAAAATATAATCAAGTGCAATATAATAGGACCCTCAGGTGCAGGAGCTTCTAGAGAATGAAGCCACTTGTACGTTTAGGAACTTTGATATGTATACATAATTATAAGTATAATTTTAAAAAATAAATTGAAGGCGGTAGCTAGGGATAAGCATGTGGTGGGTACAAGAACTATGAGATAAAGCCTAAAGGAGGCTTCCAATGAAGGAAGGACATTTGAGAGGGGCTTGAAAACGATCATTCTCTCGTACTATTTTGTAAATATTAGTGTATTGTTCTAACATATGTAAGAATGTTTCTTTTGTTTCTTTCTGTCCTCTCTTTCTTCCCTCGCTTACACCTAATAGATCCCATGAAAAGATCGATGACTTTTACGCAGAAGGCAAAGACAAAGCAGAAAATGATAAGGATAGTAACATGCCAAAAAAAAAAAAATTGAAGCTATATATATATATATCAGACGGTGGTGGTTGCGATAAGAACTAATGAAGCAATATTTTACGTATGGCTAAGTATGTACGAGAAGAAATTAAAGAAAAGTGACCAATCACTACTTGGAGAGTGGCAATGAAGCTATATTTTTAACTTACTGTTCATAGGTGGATTATGAATCTTTTGAGATCATAATAATAAGGTTTGGTGAGTTTGTATCATGAGAAATTGAAGTGTCCCACTAATCACTACCACTCTGATTCTATTTATAAGTCATTTTTAACTAAATTATACATACCAATGAGAGGTAGTTAGCTCAACGATTATGGGGTAAATTTTTAACTTTGCCCTCATTTATGAATGATTATCTTTCAACTCTTTCTTCTCTCTCTCTCTCTCTCTCTCTCTCTCTCTCTCTCTATTTCCATCGGTACAATTAATATAGGCAAAATGTTCACAATCTCATTTATTACCTGAAAGAACACTTATAAGTAAGACCAAATTTTTTGTCAAAAGGAACTTATAAATAGAACTAGAGTGGTATATGCGCCAGTAGTCCCTTCATTAATTCTGAATTGAATTTTAAATGTTATACCAAATTTTGTTGTATCATTTTTAGTTTAAACCTCTCACAATTTAATTTATTATAAATATGTTACACATGTAATTAAGGAACATATTACTCTGAAATAATTGTATGGTTTGAGATGTAGCCCTGCGTATATATTTTGTTATGTACATGGGAAAAAAAGGTGAAGGAGCTGAGAATATTTGCGTTGGTAGGTAGGGGACGATAGAGTTTCGCTTCCATTCAATTATTTGATGCAATGAACATTCTTGAAGAGCGAGTTCTTTTTTCTTGTTATTTAAAAAAAAAGGGGGGGGTTTCGAGAAGAATGGCATGCATATGTGTTCATATGGGAAATTCATTTTTGAGATACATATAGCTTTCTTTAATTTTAAATTTGGAATCTATATGTTTTTCTCTTCTTATTAAATCACTTAATTTTACTTCATTAGGACAATTAGTTTTTTTAATTGGGGCTAACAATGTTAACAGAGCAAAATTACATGGGCTAACCGTGCTAAAAGGGTAAAAATTAAATATTTAATAAGGAGAAAAAACACAAGTAACAAATTAAAAATGAAAGGAAAACATCAATAATTGTTTTCCCTTATTAAGAGTTAATAAAGCTGAAGAAAATTATGTGAATCTACTGTTACTTTATATAATTTGGAAGTAAACCCTCCGGTTGTATTTATAAAAGTTTAATAACTGAATTATGCAGTTTAAGAAAACAGTTAATGTTGGTTAAAATTAATACTCCCTCTAGTCCTAATTATAGGACATATTTAACCGATTTTTAGGAGATTAAGGATGGGAGTTAAATTAGTTAATTTTACTCATTTTCCTAAAATACCCTATATAAATTTTAAATGACATCAAGAAAAGTGAATTAACAAAACCCTTGTGACATATCTTTTGACCTAGAATTTTCCTTTCTATGCTTTTTAATTCAAATAATGGTCTTGTTATATATACATAAATACACACACAAAGATGTGTGTGTGTCTATATATATATATATATAGGCAAATTTACGTCAACTGATTAATAAACAAGTTAAAATCCAACAATTTAAAAGTTTCATTATTGATTGAAAAAGTTTACACACCCACATGTATATACTTACCAAAAACCAAAACACTTGAGAGAATAAAATAAGAGTATTTTAGGAAGACGTTGACAAAAAATAATATTTTATCCTATAATTATAACCAAAACATACTCTCAAATGTTATCCTATAATTAGAACCGAAGGGAGTAAGTATATCTGAAATAAACTTTATTTTTCAAGTATTTCCTTATTTATGAGGGGTAAATAAGAAAGAGAAATAAAATAAATATAAATGTCACCAACATTTTAATTAATGTAATATATATATAATTAATGAGGGTACAAATTAAAAAAATAAATCATTAAATATTTAGACAAATATTATTAGACTCATACAAATCAAATCAAATCAAGATAATTTAAATTGTGGGTTGATGATAGAATATATGTATGCAAACTAGTAGATAAGTATATATGCTTAGATTTGTAATTCAACGAAACAAATGATGGCATGGAGATGAAACCATTGTTGTTTGCGCCACTTGTAAGGTTGGAGTTACGTTGTTGTATAACTTATATGCGTGATCACGGAATGAGACCTTCTTATTATCTATTTTGCTCATCATCTCTTATAAGTTTATCTAAACCGTTGATTGAGAAGATGGGAGAAAAATTAAAGTAGTATTGTCACTTTTCATATTGATTAGATAGATATAATTTAAATATTATAAAGGATGATGAGACAAACTCAACCGGCATGATGACTTACTGGGCACTATCAACTCAACACATCTGGATGATTCTGATTTGATATTTGTTGTTTTATTTTATTTTAAAAAAAATTAATGGATAAATAATCTAAAATAAAAATAATCTCTTAACTAACATTTTTTCAAAAAATTATTTTTAAAAAATATCAAATCTAGATCGTTCGGATGGATGAGTTTGATACGCACCATAACAGGTTCCGTATGTTTGTGGCTTTGAGCCACTTATTTTTCTTAAAACAAATCACCTGAATTTTAATTAGTTTAGTCGTATCAATCCATCATTATTATTAACAACAATTATCCAAATCCCAAAATTTTCCTTGAAAATGAGTGGATTGCGTCCTCAAACTTGTCCCTTGAAAGTCTCATCCTTTCCTTAATTACAGTAGAGCAAGCAAAACACCGGAAACCCAAAAATTTGCTAATACAATGAAATCACATGATTTCTCATCAGACTCTGTTGCTCTACTTTCTTTCTTTTTTTTTTGGTAAAAAAATTTAAGAAAAGAGGTTCGAACTACCTACGATTGAGGATAGGCGAAATCTCCCTTCCTCTTAAGAGTTGCCTTGCCTTGCCCTGTTGACAAGTCCGAAAACTCTTACTACTAGAAGCCCAATTTTTTTTTTCCTTTTATGATGAGTCCAATGATGTACAAGCTATGAACTTTTATGGCCCAGGTAAACTTGACCCACAGGCCTGACCCATAACGGACTTATGGCATTGAATGTGGCCCAAAAGGGCCTCGTCTGACAGTGCTTGCGAAATATATTCCCCGTTTTTGTCAAATTACTTAAGGCAATCATGTTCAACCGATGTAGTATTAGGCACACCTTTAAATATTAATTCGTCAAGTTATGAGAAATAACTCTTTCTGCTAGAACGAATCCCCAATAGCAGAAAAATAGTTTTTTATGTTCTTGCAGTGTTGAGCCAAGCATCCACATTTAGTGTTTAACAGTATCTTAAATATGTTTGATTCTAATAAGAAGATACAGATACCTAAAAAAAGTAATCTTTTTTTGATAAAATTAGCAAGACTTAAGCAGTAATGATATTGACCGAGTAAGTCTTTGACTTGTTGTGAAGTGTAACATCAATCACCATTTACTCGTAAAAGGGAGGGGGAAAAAAAAGTTATGTGGTGTGTGTGAATAGCACTTGACATCAATAAGAAACCAACCAACGTTCTATTTTTATAATATGTAAGTATGTATACATAGACAGGAAAAATAATGAGAATGAGAGTGGTATAAAATATTGAGATTATTTTTCTGTAGACTCTCCTTATTTATGGAATTAGTTTCCCTACAAAGTTTTTGGTTTAGTGAGAGAACCTATCGATCGATTTAGGCGGTTCATATATGAGTTTTGAACATGGTTATTAAAACTAAACCATTAGGTTAGACCACGAAACCTGGCAAACCGGTCACCTAACCGGTTTGATCCGACTAGTTCACCGTTTATTCTTAATTTTTTAACTTTAAAAATTCATATTTAATTCTATATGTTTCCAAAATTTACAAATTAAAAACTCTATGAAAAGTTTGAGATGTCTACTTTATATTATAAAAAAATCATTCAAAAATATTATCATATGATCCTTGAAAATTATCAAATTCCAAAACAATTTTTTAAAAAATATTATCATTGAAGTTCACTTCCTCACTAATGTGACCCGAGTTAATTTCTAATTTGATTTCCAATCGGCCTCTTGACGCTTTGAATCACTACCTAAATCGGTTCACTCGCCGATCCGGGTCTAATAACCTTGATTTCTAAAAGTCTATATTGTTCTAAAAAATTATTTTAATGGGTGTAAAATCTAAAACAAAGATATTATCTTAAATACTATTCTTTCAGAAAATGATTTTTTTATTTAAAAAATCATTGTTTTAAAAATTTGGACTGTCCAAAATAAAATTTGAACGGCCAAGATCTAGTGAGCTTTGCCAGCTAAGCAGAATTGGTTCCCTTATTTATATATGCTCATTCATTTTTTAAGATACTCTTCATAAATAGTATTGTTGCAATATAGTTCATGTGGCAAGATACTATGAATTAATTCAATATAAAAGACCCATGAGGTGCTCTTCATGAATTTTGAAACTACTTCATCCGATACTAAATATAAGATATATCTACCTAATTTGGTTAGATTAAGAAAGTTAGTTAATATGACATGGATTTTATAAAATACCCAAGTCATCTCCCTGAATTCACTTATTCCCTCTTCTCTTTAATTATGGTTGAGAAACCATCAATAGCAGTAAATTAAAAAAAGATGATAAATGTAAAAATTATATTTTATATTTAGAATTAAGATCAACTCCACCACATATATGTCTTATATTAAATAGTAGAGGAAGTAGCTAGTAAGGGGTAAAATAATGGATTTCATTGGATCATTTGTTTTATAAATTATATGAAATGATTCATCCAATAATAATAATAAACAGATGTCACTTTTTTATCAGTAAATTCCGATCCAACACAGTGAAGTTTGAATGAGAAATAAGGTGGAATGAAAATGAAGACGTAGAATTCACCGACAATAACAAAAAGACGAAGAACTTGAATAATTTACACTGGACAAAAGAGAAAGCGCCCAAATCACGTGTTAGGGGCAACCCCACCCGTGAATGCCTCCCAACAAGTCTTCACCCTCTTTCTCATTCTACTTGTACACTACTTTTAATGTGTTTCATTGATTACTGCCAAAATAATAAAAAAAAAGGGGGGGGAAAATTCCTGGGTACAAGTAACAAAAAAATTATTAAAAAATGGCATTAAAAAAGGTTATATATCAAAAAAGATCCTAAGACATTTTCTAATATCATTTCATAAACGTTAACAACTAATATGATTAATTAATTGTCTTGAAATTTAATAATTCTACAACTATATTCTTATTTGATTAGTATGAAGTATTGAGCAAGAATTAATAACTCTCAAAACAATAAATCACAGACAAAATGTGAGCATTCATATAATAAATTTAATAAGGTGACTTATATTGAGAATAATGTACCATCTCTCTGTTTATTTTTGGCCAGTGATACTATCTCGGGAAAACAAAAAACAAAAAAAACATTATTTCTATGAGAAGCATGCAAACACGTTATTTTGATTTCTTGTAGGTTGTCCTTTTGGACGGTGCGGCTGCGGGGCTGAGCTATATAGTCACCTCTCAATTGACTAATTGGAGTAGTAATTAT
The DNA here is from genome assembly GCA_019022615.1 of Acacia melanoxylon. NCBI lineage: Eukaryota > Viridiplantae > Streptophyta > Magnoliopsida > Fabales > Fabaceae > Acacia > Acacia melanoxylon. The sequence goes on from JAFJYJ010000087.1 coordinate 2,178,813, forward strand.
AATTATCATATATCTCATCTCCATTTATATTGAATTAATTAATATACTTATGATTTGCTTGCATGTTAAACTCATGAATTTAAACAAACTCATGACAGTGTGGCGTAAACTCGTATGAGTTTATTGGGAATGCTTCATCACTTCCCATCCTTCTTATCAATCTAACCGTTGGATTAAAATCGAACGGTTCATATTCAATCTTTTTATAAAAATATTATTTTTAAATAATTTAATATTTTATTAATATTTTTTTATAAAAGATTAAATCCAAGCGCAGATTGATTTCAATCCAACAATTAGATCGGAAAGGATGGGAGAATAGCTAAACCCGAGTTTATTTTTACCATTAAATAGATATTTATAGTATATGATTAAATAATTAAAATATAAAAATGACAAAAAAATAGATCTAAATATATTTTAACAAAAGACACCCATGAAAGAAAAAAGATTTAAATCCAAATAATTGAAATTAAGTACATCAATATTCATAATGTATTAGGCTTAACAAATTGGAATTTATATAAAATTCATATACGAAGCCATTGAGTATAATCAAATATATAAAATTAACACAAGTTTAAAAGTGAATTAACATGATTTTGTAAGTTAAAAACGTTTGATAAACACAGTGTGTAAACTTTGCGAGTTTATATGAGTTTATTAGTATGAGTTCGGGTGACTACTTCATTTCCCAATTTTGTAAGGTAGAAACATAAAGTAGGCTGAAGAATCAACTCACAAATTTGACAACAAGATACGCAACCCTTTTCAAATATGCCTCCTCCTTTTCCTCCCAATTCCAATTTTTCCCCCTATTATTAATTGATTAAATCCCTCAATCGCTTGTTTCTCCCCTCTCCTCCTCTGAATTTTAAATACAAGTCATTTCTAACTAATTCACAATATATAAAAAAGAACAACAAAAGTATTAAATTTGTTATAACACTAAAATAATATTAATTTTTATTCTCTCTCACACACTATCCTTATTAAATATGTACGAGCAGTCAGGGACGGGTCTTCCTGCATATAAGGGGGGCCATGGCCCCCCCAAAAAAAGGTTGTCCTAAAAATTTAATGAAAACTAAATTTTTTATACATTTGACCCCAAAAAATTATACATTTGGCCCCCCCAAATATTTTTTCTTTGTAATTAGTTAATGAGTATATTTTTTTTTCAAATATATTTTTTCAAACTCCGTCTCTGCGAGTAGTTACCCGGAGACAATGAGATTTATGTTTTGTCATGCTTAAGGAAGGGAATTAGTGTAAATTGAAAATTGGTTTTAGTTTTGCATTGTCGCGTGTGGAATCCCTAGATGAAACTCACTTCTCTGATCCACCTACGGGTCTTTATTGGTTCTTAGTTGCTGATCCACCTATTGTATTATGAATATTGTATTATAAATTAAATGTTATATTAAAATTTATATTAGAGAGGAGAAGTAATAAAATATAAAAATTGGATCGAGACAGTACCCATATAATCTCGAAGATATCAAGTAATAGCTGTCCCTTTTTTTTTTTTTTTTTGAGTCACATGGTTTATTTTTTTCCCTGGGTAACCTCTTTTAGGTCGTACTACAACGAATAGAAATTAAAATAATGACACGCTAATAGCTTTTGTGACCCACTTGCGTTGGAATTTGAAAAACGTTGTTTGTGTTGACTTTTCATGTTGTTGAAATCCACATGATAGGAGTACCTTTTTCATTTTTTTCCGTCATCTTCCTTTAAAACAAAAAACAAAAACCAAAAAAAAAAAAAAAAAAAAAAAAAACCTCTCCATATGCTTATATTTTACGAATGAGTTTTTATTATTTTCGTTGGCATTTGTAGTTTAATCGATTTTAAATTTTAGTGACTATAGTTTCAAATTTAATTTTGATTCCTATAAATTTATAAGAATTTGGTATGAGTTTAGCCCTGGAATGATTTTTGAAATATGGCTAGTAAAGAAAAATAAAAATTCAAGAATTAATATCATACTTTTGATTTTCGCAGCATTAATTTAAAGTTACAAATATTCAAAGATGGACGGATTTGCTGGAAATTTCAATAACATTAAAAGCTTCTTCACAAGTCACTTATCAAGTATAATAAAAATAAAAATAGATTTTAAGATAAATCGGTGAATTACTAACTTCCATATTTCCAGTTGACTATTATTATAAAACAAAGAACATGATAAATATAATTTGTGAAAATTTATTGTAGGGAAATAATGAATGACATTATTTAATGAGGATAAAAAAAAAATCAATTTAAAATTTCAAACAAAGTGAATATGTTCCTTATATTAAGGACTGTCTTATGAGAGAGAATGTTCCTTATAAAAAGGATTAGAGTTAGTAATTTTTAGTACTATAATACTTCCTCCTAGGTCTAATTATAAGGCATATTTAATCGATTTTGGGGAGATTAAGGAAAGAAGTTTAAATACCCTTATATAAATTTTAAATGACATATAAGTAAAAGAGAAGCACATATCTCTCCGACCAATTTTCCTTTCTATATACTTTCTAATTGAAATAATGATCTTGCTATATATACATATATGTGTGTATATATATATGTATACATATAGATCTATCTACATACATACATACATACATACATATATAGATAGATACACACACACCCATATATCTACACACACTGAGATACATATATATATGTTTATATGTGTGTGTGTGTTTGTGTATGTACACAAATACATACATACATATATATATATATACCTACACACACACATATATATATTGACACATACAAACACAGATATACATATATATGTACACACAAATATATACATATATATATACATAGACCCATATATACATACATACATATATACATATATACACGCCTTACACGGACACATATCAACACATACATACATACATATATATGTTTATAGACACACATGTGTGTGTGTGCGTGTGCGTGTGTGTATTGCGACCCACATACATATACTCACCAAAAACCAAACACACTTACTTAAGAGAATAAAATAGGGGTATTTTAGGAAAAAATTGACAAAAACTAAAAAGTTGTCCTATAATTAGGACCAAAACCAACCCCCAAATGTTGTCTTATAATTAGGACCAGAGGGAGTATCATTTTGCCTTTTCTAAAAACAACATACTCCTTTGATCATATTTATAGGGCACTTCTAACATTTTTAACGTAATATAGACAAAAAAAACAACATTAAATCTCATTAATTCTGTCATAAAATTTAATAAATTTTCAACTCTACCCTTATTTAATATTCATAATACCAAATGAAAATAAAGCCAACACAATATAAGTGAAGGGTTAAATTGTTCATTTATCTCAAAACATTAATGATATGACTTATAAATATGACAAAAAGAAAGCTTCTCTCTCTCTGCCTTATATATAAGACTAGAGGAGATAGATGACTAGATGTATTCTTATGATCCAATATAAGACATATTTACCTAATTTGATTAAATTAAGAAAATTATTTAAATTAGTTAATACTTCCTAATAATTATCACAAACCAATAAAAAAGTTAAATTAATTCATTATTACTTTTACAAATTGAACTAAACCCTAATATCATACGGTATTAATTATTACTCTCACCCTTTACTCTTATTAATTATGACATATAAAGAAAAAAATATTTAATGCTCTTTAGAAATAAATAAAGATCTTTTATAAAAATGATCAAATACACTTATTAATTGGTGTTTTATAATAAGGATGAGAAAGAATATAACGTGTATTTTAAAAAAACATAGTTATCTCCTTTATTTTCTCTTTCCATATCTTCTTTGATTATTGTTGATGAAGCAACAATAGAGATAAATTAAAAATAAAAATATATCTTATATTTAAAATTAACATCAACTTTAAATATGTATTATATATCAAGCACAACTTGTGGTTAAGGAAGATGTATTTGTAGTTTAAAAGGGAAGAAGGAAGAGAAAGTAGTAAAATGGAAAGAGGGAAAAGGAGTGGGGCCAGAAAAGGGCGAGGGTGAGAAAAGAACACGTCAGACTATGAAGAGTTGAAGAAATCAACGCCATAACCAAACAAAAAAACAACTGCTCACTTGAATCCCATTTTTGAAAAAGAAGAAGAAAGAGAACAGAGTGAGTGAATGAGGATGCACACACCTGATTCTATTCTCATGTCTCAATTATTTAAACCATCATTATGTCTCTCCTCTTTCTTCTGCCCTCAGGCCTCTGCTACTCTCTCTCTTCATTTAATGACGGAGCTGCATCCTACACCCTCCCCCTATCTTTTGCTGACACCATCCTCTTCATTCATTCAATCTCCCCCTTTCCTCACTCTCACGTTTCCTTCTTCTACGTATGACTTGGGTTTGTGTGTCAATTTTGAACTCTTTTTTATCATGAGAAAAGCTTTTAAAAAAAGACTTTCAAAATCTCATTTTCCATTACAATGGGTTATGAATTTTTTATTAAATGTTTATGTAATCATACTGAGTGCCACCTCATTTATACTTTAACTAATTAAAATGTAATAGCTCATCTATGAGTCATCAGGAAAATTCAAAATTTATGATTTTAAAGATGATGGAAGGAATTGTGCTTTTTATTTTTCTAAATTAAGAAGTTTATGTTTTTTATAGTTATAAAATTTGAATTTCTCCAATGACTCATCTTCCATGTATGATTAAAACAATATGGCTTGTTGCATTTTAATTAGTCAGAACACAAATAAGGTGACACTCTTAGTAGAGAATGAAGGAGATTGATTAAGAAACAGTTAGTGATGGTGACACCAAATTGTGTAATCCTTCAAATTAATCAAGCTACTTATTCATTATTCTAAATCATATGTAAAAAAAAATTAGTATCAATGGCATCCAAAGACTTCGGGGGATATATGAGCCCGTTTGAGTTAGCGGTGGGAGAAGTGACTTATTTTCCATTTGAATTTTATAAAAGTCAGATAAGATAAAAGTCAGATTGTAAATATGATTTGTGTTTCGATTGGACGATGGTAAAAGTAGCTTTTTTTCAAACTAAAACGTGTTTGGATTATTATTTGAAAAGTCAGTTGAGATGCAAAATAACTGAAAAAGACATGAATGTTATTAATATTGGTTTTCTGAAAATTATAATTATATGTGTTCGAATGATTATTTGAAAATCAAGTTTAGATGAAAAATTATTGAAAAAGGACCTAAATCTTATTAAATAATACACACACATACATATATATACATATATATATATATATATATATATATATATATATATATATATATATTATGCATATATTGTAATAATTTTAAGAAAAATATTTTAATTATAAATAATAAAAATAGTTAATTATTATTGGGAAAAACTTAAAGCTACCAAAATACTTAATTATAATAAATATGAAATAATTAAATATTTTCAATGTAGGCATAAAAAATACATATTATAAAGCATAAAAATATTAAATTTTTAACTAAATAATATTCCTATTTATTGAAATTAAAAATCATTTTTAAAATTTAAAAAACTAGATACTTTTTAGGTGAGATAGGACAATAACGGAAATGTTTGTGGCATCCGTGGAAAAATTTATTCCCACCGTGCATGGCTAGAGTTGGAATTAAAACTGGCGCTTTGAAGGGTTAGGGGCAATAGGGTTCAATTTTATAGGGTCCAGGTAAGAAAACATCTCGTTTTTTAAAGTCCTACGCCTGAAAGACTTGGGCGGCGCGGAAGTTACTATTCCTAATTTTAACTATTTTTCCTCCTTTTTTCAAAAAAATATAATTAGTAAATTACAACCATTCAAGTTCTAATTTATCAAATAAATGTTGTCAACATTAATATCCAAACAATACAAATCATCCAACAAATAAACATATTCACTAATTCGTAATCAAAAGCAAATTATTGTCCACAAATAACTCGTATAAAACATAAGACGCATACCTAGGTTTTAAATTTAAACTATTATACAATATTTCTATGGCAAAATTGACCCTATGACTTGTGATAAGAAGGTTACCAATATAAGGAGTAAGCTAACTTTTATTTTCAATGAATATTTGAATGTGAGGATATCTCTTCTAACTCCTTATTATTATTATTATTATTTTAAAAAATGGCCTAATGGGCCGGCCCTTAGCATCCTACGGGGCCGACTCTTTTAAATTTCGATGCTTGCATAAAGCGCATCTTTACGGGCAATTTCATTTAACCCCTCTAATTTTTAAGTCAGACTCTTGAAGGCCAAGGCTTAAACGGGTGAACCTGATTTCCTAGTTCTATACGTAGCCCATCAGAACGTTTGGCTTTTGATAAAAAAAAAAAAAAAAAAAAACTACTAGTATTTTTTTGGTATTTTTTTTTTTGGTATAAGTTAGATGAACAAAACGCTTTTCCAAGCAGGGGAAAAAAATCACATCCACTGGGTGTCATTGACCGCGCGTTTGGGCTCCACAACGCTTTCCCAAACATACAGATAATCGATACACCAACTCCAGGCCACGGCTCCACATGTAGTCAATCTTAACAAAATATATCAGGCATTTTAAAAATGGACAAAACTTAGGTAACATTATTACTTACTATATATCCATTAGGTCAATTTTTTTTAGTCCCACTTATTATTTTGTTATTGTCATTTATTTTTAAAATGCATATGTATACCTGTAAGTTGATCTATGAATTTAACTATAAAAGCAACTTAATAAAAATTGTTTAATTTATAAAAAAAATATTGATAAGAGAAGACTAAATCAGGGAGGTGCTCTTAGAATGGCCAAAAAGGAACGGATTTATATTTTTCCTTGGTAGACACAAAATATACCGTAGCTTATGTATTGATAATGTTACATTTCCTGGCCCCATTTATGTCAGGTTTACCAAATCTCATCATACCAAGGAAAGTTAGTTGACATAATGATTATGGGGTAAATTTTCAACTTTCCCTCATTTATGATTGGGTATTTTTCAATTGTTTTTCTCTCCATCTTCATAGGTGCAATTAATATGGGTAAAATTATCACAATCTCATTTATTACTTGAAACTGGACTTATAAATAGGACCAAATTTTTTGATCAAACTGGACTTATAAATAGGACCAGAGTGGTATGTGATTAATATATCACTCTAGTCCTATTTATAAGTCAACTTTTACTCTCTTAAAATGATACTTATAAATAAGACCAAAATGATACATTATCGATAAATTTCTAGATATCATAAAAATTATTTTTATTTTAATTTGGATGCATGGGTTCGTGGTCAATTTCTAGGAGCGAGTAACCCAAACCGGTAGGGTCTACCCTCATCGCCTCTCTTTTGTCATTTTGCTCCTTCCCTCATGTACTCTCTTTTAACTCCTCTCTTCTTATTATATCCCCCATCGCCTTCCCTTCATGCCTCTCCTCTCTTATCTTCCTCTTCATCCTCTCTGCTCTCTCTCTCTCTCTCCGCACCCTGGAGAGAGTAAAAGAGATCGGAGATCACAGAATATGAGGTTAATCTAAAGATTATTATCATAATCTACATATGCAGTGAAGCCATTATTAAGGAGGAAGCTTTGTGTTTTGAGGGGAATGTTGTCTGGCTCGAGGACCCTTCTTCTTGATCCACAGATTTGGAGATTGTGGTCAGAGGTTCAAGTGTCGTCGGACCAGGCTTCATTCCCCCAATTTGTTGCTTCCCTGATTTACCCGCTCAGATCTCTCTCTGCTTCACAAGGTTTTCGTCTTCTTCACCTTCTCCTTCCCTATTATGAATTTTCCCCCATGATTTGTTCGATTCGTGTTTTGTATTTTTGTTAATTATAGACTGGATCTGATCTGAAGCATATGGGTTTTTTTTTTTGTTTTCCGAGAAAATCAAAGGTGTGGGTTGTGCGCAGATTGGTGTAATGATGAAGTATTTTGACCAATTTCTCTCATAAAAGGCTTTCATCATTACCTCCTTTCCGTTCCTTTTCTTCTGATCAAGTTATGATGATGTTCTCAGAATAAAAGGGGGGAAAAGTAACAAGTTCGTTTTTTTTTGGCTTTCGATCGGGTGTCAGGTCAAACACCTTTTCTTCATCATTACCTTCAGATCTTGTTTCTCATCGTGTTTTCCAGTGTCCGATCTGTCTGTTTCTGCCATATTTTCTCAGATCTGGCCTCCCGTTAGCTCAGTTTTGCCGTTAACATTTTTCAATTAAATATTTGTCCGTCTATTTAGGGTTTCCGCAACAAACTTTGGGGGCTTGATCTGAAGGTTTATGTATGCCAGATGATGAAGGATAAAATGGGTGAGAAAGACTTTTCGTCTTTTCTCCTACGTCAACTATGATAATAGAGTAATGCCTATATTTAGGATCAATTTTTGTTCCATCTGCTCTCACACACGTTCACACACGCATTTTCTTATATATATTATATTGGATGGATATTGGATTCTGCTTCCCACAGCAGTAAATATGTCCTACAAATGAACAGAAAGTCCTACATTTTGATTAGAAGATACAATGCAGATCTTATAACTTGTGAATCTACCACTTTATTGTTCATATAATAACTGGGATACATGTTGCTGGCTTGTTCGAGTTCAAACTTATGTCTTCATCTTATGGATCTGCACACTATGATGGATCTGAGCATGTAAATGCAGTGCAGAACTAAGTTTTGCAGGTACATGTCAATGCTGCGTTAAGCAGAAGGTGATGTTATATATGAGAAGTCTAGGCCCTCATCAGAATCAGCCTTTTCTTTCTTCGATCTGTGAGATTATCTAATGGATATATTGAGAGAAATGGAGAATGAAAGACTCATCTGCTACGCTTACGACAGAGGTTGTAAATAAATATACGAATCAAAGCTTGGTAGTTTAATTTCTGCTATGCACCTAGAATCAATGATTATTGTAATTATAAGGGGTCACCTTTTTATAAATTTATTTATTTTATGTTGCTTGCTCGTATGCCCCAGAAGACAGGGAAGTGGAAGAGTGAAGAGACAGTGAAATTAAATAATTTGCAATAAGAGGGTATAGCATGTGAAGAATGCTAGGCAAAGGAGAAGGGTCAGCAGCTAGCTAGGCATATAAGAGGCATGTAGGGGAACACAGAGGAATGATTTTACAGTGTTCCCTCACTAATTAAACTGGGTCATATCATTTCACTATTTGTTTGTTCTTATAAAAATATAAGCGACTATATCATATAGCTTGTTTGAGATCACTTTTGGATAGTGTTTATTCACGTAAATTGAGAATAAATTTCTTCTCACATACTTATCTCATATATATATATATATATATTGTAAATCAAGATTAAAAAAATATTTTTAAAGCCTTTAATTACTATTCCAAATAAGCAGCAAGTCTCCTACGAAGTGTGAATAAAGGATCCAATTTTACTCAATTACCAATTCCTTTTTTATTTTTCCTGCTTTGTTTGCTTCATTGATTGCACAAAAAGAAAAAAAAAAAAGAAACCCTCCTCATCCGCAGGGCCACTTGGAATGGTGGTTTCAGTGTAGTTTCAGTTCACACTGAAACCCATCACAAGCTTTAAAAGCAAGTCATGGAGTATGGATTCTCTGTGGTAGTAATAAGCAATAAAAAGGGCTCATATTTTGTGAAGTTGATGAATGATGATGACCTCGTGATGAGATAGAAAGCTGAGTGCATAGCATAGCTGTTTGAAAATGAAAAGCTAGGCACATAATAGAATCTCTCTCTCTCTCTCTATCTTTGTTTGGTAAAGCCTATTCTAACTTTGACTTGGTGACAGATTCCACATGAAAAGCTGAGACCTTCATTCAATTACTCCATCCGTTTTCACCCTCCCCCATTAATTAAATGCTTGGCCTTCACATTAATTAATGTCGTGATCATCAATATCAATATCAATATCAATAGTGATATTTGAAGGTTAATTCCATGAATGCTTCACATTCATTCTTTTTTTCAAAATTTCAAGCGTATTGGCCCCTCAAGTCCGTTACCACGTTTTGGAATTCTGAAACTAATAGTATCTCCCTTGAAAGTCTCAAACACAACTAATGAATGAATATGAGAAATCAGAAAACTAAATATACGGAATCCATTTGGAGACTTGAATCCCACAGAAAGCAGCGAGTATTCAAATTTGTCTGCTTAACCCACTTTAGCAAGGGGTCATGTTTGTTGTGAAAATGAGAATATTTGATATGTCTAAAAAAGAAGAGGCTTTTGGGAAATTGCATCTTTTTGACCTTTCACAACTCATACAAAGTTCATCCAACTTAACCAACCATTCCTTGCTTTCTGCCTTTCGCGATTTGCTTGTATTGGAATTATATATATGAAGAATGGGGTCATGACTCAACCATTTCAATTCCATCAACGGTGCCTTTATGGCCTCATTTGACTTGACTTTTCCACACAATAATTCATGAGAGGGAATACTATCTTACAACTTGCTCCATTTAATTTTCTTTATATATTTTCCAATTAAAGTTTTTTAAACAAATCATACTCAACTTAGATAGAAATTTTAACTATTGTCTAAAATATACATACTTCTCTTGTTCTATTTATATGATAGAAAGAGAGGATTTTTTTTTTATCCTATTTATAAGGCACCTCATTAAAATTTTGAGGTGCGACAGTATAATTTTAACCCTTCACTTATTATGTGTTGACTTTATTTTTATTTAGTATTATGTATATTAAATAGGGGTAGAATTGAAAATTTGCTGAATTTTATGGCACAATTAATGAAGTTTAAAGTTGTCAATGGTCTGTGTGAAAAATGTAGGAAGTGCCAATAAATAGGACCTAAGGAGTAGTGATTAAGAATTCAATTTCAGCCACTTGTTTAAATAATAAGAGTTCATAATACCCCGGTCCTTAATAAGACTCAATTGATTATTTTTTTTATAGAGATCACGAAAACTCAACAAATTATTTTAAAATATTTAAATCTGTTGTTTTTCCCTAAACTAATATGTCTTGCTAAGTTATAAACTGATATATAATCTAATAAATGATCAAATACTATGATCAAGTAATTTATTTAACTTTTTTAATCTCTCTAAAAAATCAATCGAGACTTATATGAAGTATCTATCCTGGGTCCTTATTATAAAGCGCACCAACTAACAAAGTTTATTTGGTTTTTTATAAAAGACTTAGCATTCCTAATGAAGATTAATTATTTGTTTAACGTATGCCCATAATTAATGAGGGTAGTGGGTGAGAGTAATAATTAATATAATAGTAGAGTTTAGTGCAATCAATAGGGGTAATATTGGAAGTTACTTAAATTGTAGGGCAACTTTATTGACTTTAACTGTTTTTATTGGTTTGTGAGATTTGTTAGTTGATGTCTTATAATAAGGACCAGAAGGAGTATCACTTATGCCTACTTGAGTTGGGGGGTTATTCTAATCTAAGTAATTAATAAAATGTTTTCTCAATTAAGAAAATAGGGAGAGAATACTCAAACGTATAATGAGAATTCAAGGGATAACTGTACTACTGTGGTGAGAAAGGATGAGACATAACGCAACGAGGGAGTCAGTGAGAGGACGAGCTTCACTTTTTCTCTTTGCTGTTGCACTCTCTTTGTTGTCAAATAGTAGCTTTTTTTGTAGTTTTGAAAAGCACTTTTTAAATTTAAAGAAACTAAAAGTCATACTTGAGTGAGAAGTGGAAAAGCTTAGAGAAGTGTTTTTGTCCTATATACGTCAACACTGAAGGGAGGAACTTGTAGTGCTTGCATGCAGTGGCGGAACTTGGAGGAAAAGTTTGGCCAAACAGCAGGTGGTGGGATTCGGGGTTCGGGCGTTAGCGCCCGAAAATTTTTTTTAGGAAAGTTTTAAATGATTAAAAATGAAAAGAATAAAAAAATCATGAAATTAAGTCAATTAACTTCATCTATAAGTAAGTGTAGAATGAGTAAAAGATAAGAAGTGATACACCACAAAAGTAAATTTCACCGATAAAGCTAAAAATTTAGGGTAATTAGAATGAAATATAGAAAAGAATGACAAAATTAACATAAATCATACAAGACCCCACATAGAACAAAGATTGAATTATAAAGCCCCAAAGATATAAAAAAGAGGGAAAAATGTAAAAAAGAAGAAGAAGTTGGGGGGCCAAAATTTAATTTTACTACTTTGGGGGGCCAAAGTTGTATTATTACACTAAAAAAAGTTCCACTAAAAAAATTTAATTTTTTTTTTTTTGGGGGCCCTTTTTCTACGTCCTAACTAAGTTCTTTGCTTGCATGCAAAGGGTCCGGATCCTCTCATCGCCCCCCTCTGCCCATCTCTCACGGCCCCATTTGAACCGTCTAAAACTTGATCCAACGGCTCAGATTTATTTTTTTAAAAAAATTATTATTATTTTTAATTTTTTTTTTGGACGGGCATCTCGGCCGTCCAAATCTGGATCGGACGGTCGAGATGCAGCCGGACAGAGGGATGGGGAGAGGGGGGACTGTGAGAGGATCCGGTTCCCATGCAAAGAGGGTAGGGGTACTATATTCTAAATATGGGTTCTGGTTTTTTTCATCATCCATTTTCTGATCATCTTTTATAATTTTTAAATCATGATCAATTTAAAATGTCACAATGAGTCATGTCATCAAGTTATCACTTATTCAAACTTTCTCTCATCTTCCCAATTAACGATCCGATGGATTTACATAAGAGATGATGAGAGGATTTGCTTCTCTCATTATAAGTGTGAAGTGAAAAGAGATGAGCCATATAGTCAAATATATATAAATAATGGTAGGGCAGAGTGTGAAGTGTAATTAGACATCTTGACATATGTTAGCTAGTGGATTTCATGGCTAAGCATCTTTGGTTTCACCTTTTTCTCTTTTTCTTGTCCACCTCTCTTGTTAGTCTATTAGTATGACCCCCTCAGCTATTACTCACACAGTTCAATGAATGACCTTCACTTTTGCCCCGCTTTTATCATGTCTCCAGCAAATTTTCTCATTCAATTACTTTACTACTTAGGTGAGTAATTTTTACACTTTTTTATTACTTTTAGATCCAGATCCAAAATGATGTCTCGCTAGACTTTGGAGTTGACTTTTTTTCCAAGTCAATTAAAGTTGAAGCGACTTTTTTTTAACTTTTTTATTTCAGAATTTTCTTTATATTTAAGCCATCTAAAACTATTTTATCATCTAAATAAATTTATATCAAATTGAATCTATTTTATAAAAGCATATCCAATCATAAAATACAGCACACTATTAACTTTTACTACAGCTTCAATTTGCAAAAGTCAATTGATGTTCAAGTTTTTTATATAATAAAAAGTTTATGTGAGTTAGGTGCCCTCACCAAGCGTCCGGAAAGACGTTTTCGAGTTCAAAGAAAGCGCGCTATAAAGATACCTTTAAATCACTCCGTTGCAAGATTCTCACATAAATGAGATTCAAACTCATAACCTTATAATTATAAGTTAACACATTTACCAATTGAATCAGTTTGCTGGTCAATTAATGTAAAAAGTTAGTTTTACTAACATTTCAGCCAAAGAAGCCCAATAGATAGGCTTTTAACAAGTTCATATTAAAAGCCTTCAATTTATGAATTTAGAGTCATGTACAAAGTGCAAAACCCACCTAAGACCCTTTTAGACTTTTTTTTTTTTTTTTTAACCAATAAGTTTGAAATTTAGTGGAAAATATATCAGTCCTCACAACGAAATTAACTAAAAGTTGAAATCTTTACTAAAAGAGTTGTGCGCGACATTTAGTCTTCGACAACGCTTGAATATGATTATCTCCAATAGAAGGATATCTATATTTAGGGGGAAAAGACATGTTTCTCTTGACTTATTTATAGGCCTTAATATTAAGTAGCTTTATAAAAAGGTCACACGTCAAGTAAAGTTTTTGTATGCTTAGGCTTGAGCCTAATTAAAAAAAGTGTATGTAGGTTTCAGGTCAGGCTCAGCCTTTAAACACACATTACAAGTTAAAGCCTTAATCGGCCGACCTGGCTAGTTCTCACCTGTCCTTGTTGCACAAGTAGTACAACAATTTGGACCACCCAATATAATGATACCAAAAATCCAGACGCAGGCCTAATTTAAGATAAGATCGAAGTAAGATGGGGCTCAAGCCCATCCCCAGATTGATACTGATTCCCTAAACAACTATAAACCCATCAGCTTTCTCCTCCAGATTTTTCGCATCCACTTCCTCGAAACAACTAAACCCCAATATCAAATAATATTAGTTACGTTTGAAACATTCAAGACATTAAATGCAACCTCACCCAAATGTATACTACAAATAGCTATTGACTTGGAATCTAATGTGACGAACGCACCCTCCCCACTTTCTCATTTCAAGTGTTACAATCCCACTTGAAAACAAACAATTAATGAACTCCTTGCAAAATACACAGAGGTGACTTGGTTAAATACCAATATATTTCTATCCCCTTTGGCTGACGTTTTTCTGCCGCCAAACCCAAATACGTTTCTCTTCCATTGGTAGCTTTGTTTAGGTCAGCATCGATCTTCCATTGGTAGCTTTGTTTAGGTCAGCATCGATCTTCCATTGGTAGCTTTGTTTAGGTCAGCATCGATCTTCCATTGGTAGCTTAAAACTCCATTCTTATCCAAAACCCACCACTTTATAAAACCCTTCTTCCCAACTGCAACACCCCATTTCCCAATCCGTGGCCTCCCTCAGCTTCTTCCTACCTTAGTTGGATTGGCGGTACATGTGATTTAAGTGTACAAGGTAAGTATCTGAGGAAATTTTTATCTAAGTTTGCGTGAAGGTGATTTTCAAATGCTAATTCCAACATGCCCTTCTTCTTCTTTTGAAAGGTTCAAACTCTGGAGTTCGTCTCAAAGTGTGTGAGTCGTTTGGTGATGGTGGGAAGTGGAAAAGGGAGCTTTAAAATGAAAGAACTTGGGATCATGACAAATCATGAAACTGATAATAATAGTGAGGAAGAACAGAGAAAAGGAGTAAGAAGAGGGTGTTTGGCGATTAAGGTAGGAAGAGAAGAGCAAGAGAGAATAGTGGTGCCGGTGAGTTACTTGAATCATCCTCTGTTTGCAGAGTTGCTGAAGGAGGCAGAGGAAGAGTACGGATTTGAGCAAGAAGGAGCCATAGCCATACCTTGCCAGTTGAAGCATTTCAAGTACGTTGAAGACGTCATTCACAGGGAACAGTTACATCATCATCATCATCATCATCATCATCGCCTTGTTATTGGATGCTTCAGGCTTTGATCTTATCCATTCTGTATATTTTTAGATCATGCTCTCCATAAATACGTCATTGTTACTTTTACTCTCTCACTTGTGTATGTATTACACTTTCTTTCCAAATTACATTTCGTATACTTCGATTTGGTTTTCAACGGTGACCCCATAGCATAAGACTCTCATCGTTTGGTGATGGATGGATATATATAGCTTTACCCCACAATTAGAGAGGTTATTTTCATGATTTGAACTGGCTCCAGGTCACATGGAAGCATCCACACCATTGCCTTAAGACTCAGTCTCTTCTACTCCTTCTGTTATTTAATATAAGACATAATTAGGGAGTTGATCTTGCCCTAAATATAACATAATTTTTATATTTGTAGATCTTTCCTAATTTACCTTTATTATCGATACTCTCTCAATAATAATCGAGGAGAAGAGAAATGAAATTAAGGAAAATAACTAGAGTGTTTTAAAAATACGTCTTATTTACTAACTCAACTAACTTCCGATCTAATCAAATTGTAAATATATCTTTGATCGAAGACGAGAATTAATAGCAAGTTCAAGTTTTTTCCCTTTCTGTGCTGATAACTTTGCCAATCAACTTCTTGTAAGAAACTATGACTAAATATGTGTTTGGCGTCCGACTGGGGTGTTATGTTTGGTTCTCCATTTGCATGCTTGCTTAATGTGTGCAGATGAAAAAAAACATTACGTTTGAGAAAGCTACTTCCATTTAAATCCAATTATGTTCATATCTGATATAATTAGATATAGCTATATATATATAGGGTAAACATGTTAGGTTGATTCATTCTCTTTGACACAAGTTTGGATATGCAAAAGCAAACGCAACTTGGAAAAAATGCAGGAAGGATAAGCATGCAATGGAGTGTGCATATTTTATTTATTTCTTAAACTAATTATTTGAAATCACTCGTTTATTAACATTGATTAAAGCTAAATATATATCCAGTGGCTTTGAGATTAATCTGGTTTCAATCTAACCGGTTTCTTCTAGGAAGCTGAATTGAAGAATGTTGATGCTCATCACAGAAATTTCGTTTTAGCAGCCTCAATAGAAAAAAGGGAAATACCAATCATTTTGTTTATCTGTATTTGAATTTTCTTTCTTTTTGCCTTTTGTTGTTTACGGCGACGTCCCAGTCTGTCGCCGGCCACTTGGCCAGAGGGAAAGGAATTTGGACGAGAGATATTATTGTATATTATAATTTGGGGCCCATCAAGGCAAACTGTCTTCATGACACTGGAAAAAGATATGGTAAATAATATGTTGAAAAATATCATAAACCTTTTTTAGCTTTTACGAATTTAATAAACAAATGTATTCAATCGTATAATTTACTATATCGTATAAATTAAAAAATTTAATAGTATATTTTATTTTGTAATTTATTGTAAAAAACATCTGGTGTATTTATAAGTCATTTGCAAAATTAATAACTAATGTTAAAGGGCTTCTATTTAGAGAACTGAAAAATTAATTTGGGAGCCGAAAATGGTTAATGATTGCTATGTGAGGTGTTATTTCACTCTTTTGGATTTTAGGAGAAGAGTTGCCACCTACTTTTCTGATCCAGTAGGGACGCTAGAACCACTCCGCAGCGAAGTCGGAGTCAAGAACACACACGCCCACCCAGCCCGGGTTCCGATTCTTGGTAGATCCTTGTGACGCTCCTCCAAGACTCGATCAACTCAGTGATCGAACTCCCTCCCTTTTAGTGAGAGTGTCCAGCCCTTTTACCAGTTGAACCCAAGACCGAGGGGTAATTTTCTATATTTGTTATTCCAATCAAGTTTTTTTTTTTTTTTTTGATAAATGAAAGTTTTGGAGGGTTCGACATCGCCCCACTGCGCCAAGACGGCCGGCTCTATGAAGACTTTCATCGACTTACGAGATCGCCTACCAAAGGAGTCCCAACGACGGCAGAGGGGATCGAACCCATGACCCAAGGGCCTAATCCTGGATCCCTTTTTTTTTTTGCTCGAATCCTTGATCCCTTACTATCTATTCCAACCAAGTTATAAATATTTGCAGAAAGTAAATACTGCCTGGGGGGCTTGCCGAAAAGTCCAGAGATCAATTTACTAACTCGGCCTTGTCTATTCTTATGCATAAGTTCAAGCCCAAAATGCTGACCCATTTTCTCAGTTAATTATTATGCATAAGTTCAAGCCCAAAATGATGGTATTTCTAGCTCTTGAATAATGGATTCATATCCTTCCCATCTGCAAACCTTAGCTGCTGATGAATGCGTGGGAGATTTAATTTCCTTTATACTCTTTATGTTATTGTTGCATACCCAGGCTATAGCCCTCTCTTATACCAAATCCTTCAATTCCTTTTAATTAAAATTAACTTTTAATTAAAACTAACTTTTTAGCATACCATCTGTAGAGTTGATAAAATAGGTTCGGATTCATTTAGGTCGGCCCATTTAAACCCTTTTAAGTTGAGGGTCGGATTTATAATTTTGAGCCTTCAAAAAGAAGTTAGATCTAAAAAAGTCAAACTCTCTAAGGCTAGCTTGTTTAAGCTTTGTCAATTTTTTTTATAGATGTATTCAAGACGTTGGAAAAGAAATTCTTGATGTTTTTACCCCTGAAACAGAGCTTACTCACAGTGAAGCACAACCAAATGTCTTTGAAATTGATGATAGTGACGAAGAAGATGAAAATGATAGTCATCATACTCAAATTGCTTAATATTTAGCTTCTTATGCTTTGTGTGAGTTATTTGTGGTTGTAGTTTGTTGATTTACATTTGATTATGACTTAATGGTTATGTTTGTTTATTGCATAATGCATACAATTTATACCTTAATGCTGCAACATTTATGTTTTAAATTAGAACTTTAATTATTATAATTTACTAATTTTATTTCGAAAAAAAACTAAAAAAATAGTAAAAATATGTTAAAAGGGCTTTTGACCCCGTAAGCCTAGGGCCCCCGACTCATATGTTCAAGGACGGACTTTTAAAAGTAATTGTTTTCTGCCTAACTCATTTCTCCGACCCATCAAAGTTCTCGACCTTATTTACCAGCTCTAACCATCTGAATCACTTTATGTTAAGCCAACTTTATTTTTATTTTTTTTACAAAAGTCTACCTAAACACCTAAATCAAATTAAACTAAACTTTTATCTTAATTTCAAGTTACAAAAATTAATTGAGAACATTCAGACAAGCCTATCGGTCTTCACTTAGACAATATGAGAACATCCATAGATGGCACTTTATAGCAAGTTGATGAATAGAGACAATATGCAAAATGTAACAAGAAGAATAAACTCATCTTTCTTTGAAGGTGGGCAGACAAATATGACATTCATTCTCTTTTGTTCACATTCGTCTTCCATAATTGAGAAACCACAAACCATCTATTAATAAAGACTCTTCTAAAATGTGTTATCTCACTAATCCACTCCCAATTAACTATGAATTGGTCAAATTAAATGTTAATTGGCTCATTTACTTTACACTCCATGAAGCACATTGCCCCTTTATCTTTTTCAAGTGCTTCTAATCCTTCCAATTAAATCTATCCACTATAACATTATGAACAAGTCAAATCATTAACATTATTAATATTATCGTTTAATTTGAGTCATGAACATGTCCGTCCACATTCTTTATGTAATCGTGGACCGAAATGAAAATTTCACAAAAGCAATAGATAGTCAATGAACAATATTATTTTATAAGCATAATAATTAAATTTACATATCTTTCATTGAAAGAGTGATGAGACTTATGCTCTCCACATTGGATGGTATTCCAACTTTTTGGCCTTTGTTTTTGAGTACTCTCCACATATGTTTTGTCTACAAGCCATGAGTTGCCCACCATTATTGTTTGATCGAGTCAATATATCAATATCAATAATTAATAAATACACAAAATTTTATAACGACTCATCGTGCATATAAATCATAAAATTATTCTTCTAATTCTAAATATATAACCTAATGACCGGAGGTAATATAATTTATTTTTAAAATTCAATATAATGTACACAAAATATTTGTTGTTTATATGTTATAAAATTGATAATAAGTACCACTATTTATAATTTTTAAATAACACACTTCAATGTTTAGAATACATATTATGAATTGAAAAAATATCAAATAATTAAAGTTGACTTCGCAATATTTTTAAAACTAATTAAATAACTAGAACATTCGTCCATTGAGACTTGTTCGACGATAAACTTGACTTAATGATGTTACACGTTAAATACTTAAATTTGTGGTGAACCACATTGCTTCGCCTTCATACTCTATATGTATATATTTTTATCTCTCTAATTATACTAGACTTACAAATTTCGCCAAAACCTCATTTTATATAAAGCCAACACTTTATGTTCCTTATTATAAAAATTAGGTATGGGTTGAATTTAGTTCTTAATATAAGATCTCAATCCATTTCATCTTATAGATTTATCATTTTTTTTCTAAATTAATTTTTCTAGCTTATCAACAAATATATAATCTAATGTTGTACATGAATATTTTATGGAGATCGTGTGTTATAATTAGCTAATTTATCTTATTTCTTTAATATATCCAAAATAGTTAAATAGTTCTTATACTATCAATCCGAGGAAATATTTGAGTTTATAATAAAGTAATAAAAAGCCATTATCTTCTTTAAAAAAATTCTTCTGTCTTCCTCAGAACAGCGGAGTATATAGGGATCTTAAATGTATACTCTCATAATTTTAATAATAATTTTTAATTTGCCATTCTTGCTTTATATGTTCATAATGACTATGTATCTTGTTCATATTGAGTTGGTTAGCTCACATGGTCTTTTAAGTTGTTTCATTTCTTTTTAATAAATTTGATTTGTCAGTCAAAAAATAATTAATATTAAATTTCCGGAGCCAAGAGGAACACCTCTCTAACTTGATGAGTTGATGGCATCAGATTCATTTTTTTTTTTTCGCCCATCCTAAGATTCAGAAACTTCGTATAACTAATCCAAATCCAACCCGAGCCGCGTCTTGATCATGGTGTGAATTTCCCCCAACGAGTTTTTTCCATTCACAAAGCATCAGATCCCTTTTACCCACTCAGAACGGACTTTATGTAATTTCAGATTTTAAATAGTTTTTATTTATTTTTTTCAAGAAAAAAAAGGTCGATTTTCATATTGTGGAGCACAAAAAGGAACCACAGCTGGTAGGGTCCATGGACAATGATGTGCAACTCAATATATAGCCCAACAGTCTTAGGTAGGACCCATGAAAGGTTGACGACTGGACGCCAACTAAACGGCCCATGAAATGAAACAATGGGAAAAGGACATATTTGTCATTGCGCTTCTGATATTTCATGATTCCCTACTTCCTGTCCACCGGAGCTCTAATATGACTCGCCTGTGGAACCTTTCTCTCTTCTTTACCAAAGTAGTTAAAATCGAGATTTTACGTAAAATCGGAAGAGAAATAAAAAATCGTAAAACGTAGAATCGTAAAAACATAAAAGCGTTTAGAAAATTAGTAAAATCGTTGTAATGAAAAAAAAATCGTAAAAATATAAAATCACAGTGATAAATCGATATTTTAACTACCATGTTTTCGACGGCTCATCGAAACTCATCGGACGATCAAAAACTGGTGTTTACTCTTGTGTATGATCAGATGAGCGAATCCTTATTCTGGACTCCTGAGAATTTATTTATTTTCTAAAAAGACATGCTCTTCATATGGAAAAGAAATTTCCATGTCAAGAAGTAGATTTTTTTTTTTAAAAAAAGGCTGAGAGTTATCTACATTATATATATATATATATATATATATATATATATATATATATATATATATTTAAAAAAAAAACATGCGTGGGTTTAAAATATTAATAGTTTAATACTAATGAAAATACAACCAGAGTAAAAGTAATACGAGAATTAGGGAAAATGATTCTCAAGGAAAGAAACTTTTCAATTTTCAGTTTTTAGATGATGTGGAAGTTTTTCAACTTTAGATATATTATAAACTCTGTTAGTGATTTTTTAATGAAATATTATTATCTAAAAAGTTCGAAATACATGTGGCTACATATAAATGATTTTATTTTAAGTTGCCAATTGGAATTTTAAATTTATAGGAACGACAACCTATAATTTGATCTGAATTTCTGAAATAAAATTAGGTACTTTTAAATATAATGATTGAAAAGAAAAACGCATATTCTGTGAGCTTAAACAGCTAAGATTTTTGTGGCTAAAAAAGAAGAAAAATAGTTAAGATTCTGTAAACAAGATGGAAAGTTTGTGGCGTTAATTTATACCTGAGTAAACTTGCAATTTGAAAGATAGAATATGGAATTTCAATATTATTTCGTTGCTTGTTCTTGTTGGGAAAAAGACATTTAAATACGGCTTATAAAAGACCATTAAAACTTACAAATGACATAAAAGAGATAAGATGAGAATCTGAGTTTTTTTTTTTATATAGTTTGGCTTAAGATCAAAATACCCTTAAAAATCACTTAAAGTAAAGAGAAGGAAAAACGCAGGGTGGGTCAAAAAATACAAAGGCTAGAACCTAAGATTCCCCAATTCATCTAACTCCCTCAACTTGAAATCCCCAAATTTTGCATATCGGCAATCATGGGTGCAATCGGAAAATGATGCTAGTATGGTCGCGTGAAGGAGAGTAAGGCCCCGTTTGGTATGGGGAAGATTTAAAGAAGAAAAGAAATTTAAAAGAGGGAAATGAATGGAAAGGAAGATTGTGAGGGAAATTAAAAAGTTGAGCTGTTTGGTAGACATAAGAATGAAAGCTTAAGTTGAGGAAAAATGAATGGTTTGGTATGAAGAATTAGATGTTAGTTAAGTGGGAATGTGAGATGAAATACCAAAAATGCCTCTAAATTAAAAAAACGAAAAAAAAACATTCCTATAATTGAATTTTGTTTTTTCGCAGTGGTAGAACGGAAAGAGGCAGAAAAAATATGAAACGATACAGCTGAGTTAAGGTGATCTGCCCATCAATTCTCAAGAATTTGGATTGAGATTCTCGAGAATCAAGGCAATTCTCGAGATTTGCTTGAGCATTCTCGAGAATGCTATGGGCATTCTTGAGAATGACCCTAATAATAATAAAACAAAAAACAAAAAAACCTTCCAGAGGTCTTCAATTCTTGAGAGTTCAATGACAATACCCGAGAATGTGTAGTGCAAGGATATTGGAGAATCTAAGATAAGCAAAGTTTACTTCTCCAATACTCGAGAATGCCATATGATTCTCGAGAATGCGAGACTTTGGATTTCTTCCTTTCTCGCCAATATGCACCTGCGTTGAACTTGTGATGCGTCTCCCACGCCTGTCATCGATTTCAAGTGAGAGTCCTTCGTTCGGCCTCCGTCTTCGATTTCGGCTTCGTCGAGGCTGCCCCGGGTCGATCTTTCTTTTTTTTTAATAAACACCTCCACTTGTATATAGGGGCCTTTTTGTCCATAAAATTCACTCTCCCAGAACGAAAATGTTATCCCGCCATTTTTGGAGGGATTGAACTTTCCCACCATTGTGGGACGATGGAGGCAGGCGGGAAATCAATTTTCAGGGACACACAGATCAAAAGTTTTTCATCCGGAAGCCTCTCATTTTCCTTTCCTCGCCTTAAATCGCGTACCAAACGGACCCTAAGAGTGAGCGAGTATTAAAGTTTTTGGTATGTGGGTGTGCCATTGTCGCAGTGTTGGATCAGAGTGCAGGTCTGTATGCCCTAGGTTCTAAGGTCGTGCACAATGCGTTTTTTGGCCGATTGAGTGTGGTAAGCTGGTTTATTGATTTTAATAGTGTTTATATGACATTTTAAGCTGATTGATGTAATGTAAATTAACTACTTCAATGAAGTAATTGACTAAAACCTAATCGATAAATGACTAAAACCTAATTGTTCGCATATTGGTTGTAGCTCAATCATTCTAGTACATCTACAATTTTTGATGCATGGATGATGCGGTTGTTACTTCATCTTTTTCCATTTTTATTATTGCTTTGAATCATGGAAGGTTAAAATCCACCCTTCAATATTCCTAAAATAATCTCGCGGTCCCAATTATATAACACTTTTATACCGCTTATTTAATACTTATAAAAGTATTCTATAATTGTGACCAAAATAGTTTGTAGTTTGCATGACCCGCTAACTTAAGTCTTGAGATGCATAAGCATGTCCTCGTATGATTTTGAATGGAACAAAATCTTATCTTCTGAAAGATATTTATTCTCCTTCTGTCAAATGGTGTGGTCATTTTTATGGTTTTGTTATTGTAGTATCACTCAAATCAAAAGGAGTATTGTTCGGATTGTTAAATTTTGGAATTTGGCCCCTTAAATTAAATACCCTAATTTAAATTGAATTAAACTGTTAGGTGTTTTCAAACTTGTGATTTCTGCTAGAAAACCAATTTAGAGAAGAAGACAAATTAATTTAGAGAGAAGCATGCTAGTTTTTTTACTTTAAATAAATATTTAGACAACATAATTGGTTTCAAATCGCAAGCATATTAGGCATTTTAACCAAGAATATGCTTCAAAATACAAGTCCTTTCCCCTTAAACAAGAATATATTGTCATTAAAATGAAACATATTTTTCAATTCAAAATCATCAATGAAATCTACTAATTTTTTTTATTATTATTATCAAAACTCAAAGTGTATTTAATGTCGCACTAATAACCATCTATACCAAACCATCCTCCTACCATCATCCTTGATTTTTCAACTGTCATCCCTTCCCTTTATCGATTTTACCCTCATACTCCTACTATTATATTTAACTTTACCTTCAACATTGGTTACAAACTCTCCCTCAACATGGAATAAACAAATAAGTGACTTCGAAGAAAATGTTGCCCCATATTGAATGTCATCTTACATGTTAACCTGCAACAACAAAAATAAGATTTCATTGTAATGTTAGTCCTATAGCAATTATATTTCATCACGAAAAAAAAATTCCCCACAACATACCCACTTGAATCATCGATTACTTCCTAAAGGATTTGACAATTCCAGTTTTGCAATTAACAACAAAGTATAGCTTTTACTAAGTACTCAACCTCTAACTGCACACCCATATCATGGCAGCATACATTTATAAAGGATTTGACAAAATTGGTAATGGTCTTGACAACATTCGTTATAAGATTAAGTAAAATAGTCATGGTGTTGACAAAATCCATGATGATTTTGACAAAATCTATAAGTTCCAATGACAAGTGTAAAAGGATTGGCCAAAAGTTTTTCGTTGTGACCAATTGAGTAATGCGAGTGACGAAACCAATAATAGTATTAACAAATACCATAATGGTTTTTACACAATCGTTAGGTGCTTACAAAATGAGTAAATGACTTGACTATTCTTGTTAATAGTAATGACAAATTTAATAATGGTAATGACAAATGCAGTGATGGTGTTGACCAAAAACTAGAAATGTTCATGACAGCAAATGTTCAAATGACTTGTGAACATTATTCATTCTACGTACACCTAATGCATACAAGCCATCAGCCGCAGGGAACATGTTCCTTTCCATATACATTATTTACAATAAATTTTCACCATTCACAAGTCATCCACATAAAGCACTCATGCCTTCCCTATACGCAAGTACCATATACAAGTCATCCACATGTCAATTTTTCCCTCCAACCAATTTGTCATCCCCACCAATTCAATATGTAACCTATTAAAAATCAATAAACTCTTCATTGTACTTCCTCTCATAGCTAACACGAACAAATAAATAAATAACCAATATTACATCGTTAATGTCGTACTACTTACGTAAAGTCTCAACCTTTAATCCCCTTCACTTACAAACTCACTTACCCTCAACCAAAACCCACATAAAACGCCCACAATCATAGCACCAAGGTAATTGTTCGATCCTCTCATTGACAACCCCAAATAAATTATCTTCCACACCCAAGGTAAAGCCCCAATTGTTTACTATACCTACACCTAAAACACACCAACATGAACAATAAGAATAAGATGGTTATGGTCCCATTAATTTTGAAAAATATAATGGTTGTTGTAAAGTTATTTACACTTTACTCTTTTCTTAGTTTCTCTTTCTTTGAGGTTGGTTAGCTCTCTGGTTTTGTCGCCTTCACTTAGCTTCAGATAACTTCAACATGGCAATCCCCTTTTTGGCAGAGTAGAGTGATTAAAGGGAGGAGATTCTCTCATCATTCATTTTCTCATTAAGCTTTTATTTGTGTGATTAAAAATAAGAAAAGAAAAAAAAAAATCTAAGGAGTATAATTTAATAATGCGATCTTTCGATTGATTGAACATATGATTTAGAAATTATGAAGGATAATAAAAAAAAATGGATAATGAGATAAACCTAACCCGTGTTTAAATGTCTTAGAATTTGAAATGGGCACTTTGGTCTCTAAACCAAAATATGAAGAACTTATATTCTCAACCCATCCTTCTTTATCCTTTACAAAATTTAACGGTCTTCTCTAGATTTTGGAAATAAGGTGTTTAAATTTCCTTCTCCCTTTTTATTAACCAGTTTATTCTTTTTTAAAACACAGAGAGAAAGCAAGATATCCAATTTATTTCCCAAGATCTAGTCAGTACCCATTTGGAAACCTTAGAAAACGTAGGTTTTGTGCAAGCTGAAAGAAAACTCTTCTTTCATATTTACCTTGACTTACGCAAAACCTAAGTTTTAAAAGGTTTCCAAACGGGCACTGACACTATTCCAGTCACAGTTGGCTGTGTTACATAGAGGACACATGGTTATGAATTTTCTTTCTTTGATATTATTAATATTTTCTTCCATCTTATTTTTTCTAAATAAACTACTTCCTCCTCCGGTCCTTATTATAAGACCTAATTGACTTTTTTGGAGAGATTAAGAAAGCTAATTAAATTACTTTAGAGTATTTTTTTTCTTCAAACTAATTAGTTGTTAATAAACTAATATATAATCTAAAGATATATAACAAAAATGAAATAATTAAGAATTTATTTACCTTCCTTAATCTCTTTAAAAAAAAAAGTCAACTAGGTGCCTTATAATTGGACCGAAAGACAATTCATGTGATACACTACTATTTATTTGTCCACATACAAACTAATCTGGCGAATGAAAAATTAACACCTTAATGCTATCACTGACACCACGTCACCTCCTAAATGCATCGTGATCATGAGAGTCACTATGATGATAGGAACAACTGTGATGCATCTGATTCTAACCCACTGTGGAAAGGTTCCGATATGCGGGAAACCTACCCAGAATTCTCGGGTATTTATTAATTACTCTGTTTAACCAAATTTAATTAACATTTTACTACTCACAACTCACACCGATTAGTATATGCTCATCAGAATCGAACGGTCTGGAATCCATCTCTCTCGATACGGAAAACTACACAAAATCTCACGGTAGTATTTCCTTCTCTCTCTTCTTCCCTCGCCTTAGTCTTATTATATATCCATAGAGGGTCTAGCGGTAGGCGTGCGTTTCTCGTTTCCTCTGAACCAGTCATGAGACTTACGTTCCGTGCTCTCTGAGATTCGCATCTCCAAAACCGTCTCTTTTCTTGCTGGTTTTCTCGGGAATCACGCCTCAAGTTCGAGTCGCCATTTTTTGCTCTGGCTTTTGCAGAAATGGGAAGTGGACCCAAGAGTCTGAGGAGCTTTCATATCCATGGAAAGAAGCACGAGTTCAGAGACGTTCCAAAGGGTGCTTGGCCATCAAGGTGGGTCAAGGAGAAGACGATTTGCAGAGATTCGTGGTGCCTCTGATTTACTTCAGTCATCCTCTGTTTTTGCAGCTCTTGAAGGAGGCCGAAGAAGAATTCGGCTTCGATCAGAAAGGAACCATCACGATTCCATGCCACATCGAGGAGTTCCGGTCCGTTCAAGACATGATTGACCGGGAATGGTCTCGTCACCACCACGCTCACGGTGGCTGCTTCGGTTTTTGACCGCTCTTGTCGAAGCCAGTAAGGAAAAATTAAAAGCAGAAGGAAATTAATTAAAGATCCTTCCCTAGGAGTCAGTTATCTTTTTTCTTCTTTTTTGGGGTTGTATAAAAATTTTAGAGGTTAGGTTCTTTTCCGTTTCTGACGATGAAATACCAGAAATGAAATCTGTAGGGATAGATGTTGAAGGTAGTAGTGTAAATTATTAGTGGTTGGGTAGGTTGTTCTTTTGGCTTTTTGATGATGATAGTGACGAGAGAATGTTGCATCCAATTTTCAATGGTAAGGTACTTTGGTGTTGTGTTGAGAAGCCCGTGGTTTGGGAATTAAAGAAGCACTGGATGGATACTGCAATTATGCTTCTAGCATTATGGTTTTAGATTTGGTGGATTTAACTTTAACCAGTTGATGATTGATCATGCTTCATGAACAGAGTTTTTTTTTTAAAAAAAAAATTGAGTTGAGGTGAGATGAGTGATATGGAATCAAAGGGAAGGAAACGAAAGAAAGAAAGAGATTAAGGAAAAGGACCAGAGGGGAGAGGTGCGCAAAAAGCAGAGAAAAGTGGAGTGAACAAGAGGGATTTACATCATTCCCTCCTTTTCCCTTCCTACACCATAAGATCAAAATCTAAACGGTTTTGGATTTAGTATATTATAAAATTTTATTTAAAAATACAAAAATAAATTTAATTGAACGGTATGCGAAAAAATAGGGAAAAATTATATTCTATAATAATATTCTTATAAAATGTTAAATATGGGTTGTTGAAATTTTAATCTAAAGATGAAGAAAGAAAAAAAGAGGGTAAAAGGATGCTATTGATAATATTTTGGGTTTGTTGATATTTTTTTTAAAATATCAATTTTTAAAAATATTAAAACATTTTACATATTAAATAACAAATTTATCTATTTTTTAGATTTTGAAGTAGCTAATAAAATCTTATAATTTAAGATGATGGAGAATATATGTTGTTAGTTAAGCAATGCCGTATGCTCTCTGCCCTCGCCAGAATTTGTTTCATCGTTATCTCTATAGAGTATAGACTTCGGTTATGACTTGTTAACAGTTTCAAGAGTTTTTTTTTTTTTTTTTTTAATGTTTTCGTTACCAAAAATACGTGGGTATACAAAAAAAATTAGAAAAAAATTTCACTCAGGTCCCAAGAAAAAATATATATATAAAAAGTTGTAGTGGAATTTCATATATAAAAAAGGTTTATAGGGAACACGGTGATATAGATTTCAAATAACTTATCTTTGATAATAGACGCGTGGCTATATTTATTATTTATTAATCATATTATTGACATTTTAAGTATATATTACTAAGCGAACTTACATTAATAAAGTGTAGATCAGATCGAAGATTTAGTGCGAATCAACGAACGATTAATAAATAAACTCATCTATGTCAATTATTCATATTTGGTATCAATATCACTAAAGTACCTATTTTTTTAAAAATTGATAAATTTACATTGATATTTTTTCTAATCCTTGAATTGAGTGAGATTTTTCCGAAGTGCTTTTTGGCTTAATTAGTACAGCCCCGAAAATATTAAAAATAAGCAATGTCACCCAATCGTTATAGCAATCAAACAAACGTTTGTCACGTTGGACTTTATGTCGCACATAATCCTACCATCAACATGAAAAGGAGTTATGTTGCCTAATTTTAATAATTGAATAAATAAATAAAAAAGACAAATCAAGACATATACTGAAATACAAGATACTACCGGTTATAAATATATGATAAAATTTATAATACAAATTATACTATAAATTTTATCATATATTTAAGATCAGAGGGAAACGATCAAATGTTCACCCTACTCTTAATATTGATCCATTCATTTTTCCTTTTATAAGATTACGTAGCATGCATCCATTTGTTATTGGAGTAGGACAGCATTACATCTTTCTTTCTTTTTTTACTATTTATGAAAGAGTAATAACGAAAAAAAGAAAAATAATGACAAAAAAAGGATGAAAGATAATGTATAAAGTATAAATGATAAGAGAGTAGAATAGATAAAAATATATTTATTATTTAGATAAATTCAAAAAATTCTTATAAAAAAGACAAGTCTATTAAAAAAATGATCTTATATATAGAGACGGAGGGAATACTCCGTTCTCCGTATTCCATAATCTATGACTATTTTATTATAATAAAAATTAGTTAAAAAAAAGTTATATAATTAAATAAGTAAAATATTTGAAAAACTTTTTAAAGATACCCCAGTGTTACTGTTAAGGATCAAAGGAGTATAAATTGTATATATTTAGCTATTTTAAAACTGAATTATCACCATGTTTCGAGTTCCCAGTAAAATTGAGGGTTGTTGGGCAGTGAGTGACAAGAAAAGAATTGTTTAGATACTCTGCCTTATTACTTTATGCCTCAGGGAACTCAAAATGTAATTGATGGTTTTAAATATGAGTAAAAAATTTAAAGAAATTTAGTTTTAAGAATTTTTTTTAAAAAAGTAAGCAACTTGATTATTTATGGTTAAACGTATATAATTTGTAACACTTTTCTTAAAATATCATTAGTATTTTTTATCAAAGATGAAATATCATTATTATTTAATAATTAGAATTTAATGAAATAAATAAAGATGCTCCAGTAAATAACGTGATATATAAAAGAAATATTAATATACAAGACATGGGAAATAAGATCTTATATAATTTGGAAGTTTGTGTAAATAGATGGGCCCCTCTAATTTTCCTAAAATTTGACCATTTCAACATTTGATATTAAAAACTATTCCTAAAACCAAGATCTTAGCCAATGTATTTTGAATTTAAAATTTTCAACTGTATTTTTAGTTTTCTACTCTGATTATATTTAGCTATTTTAAAACCATGAAAAAACATTAATACATGAATGAGAAACCTAAATACTCCATTTTGCATTAAGTATTATTCGGACCCACTTACCTTCAAAGTCCAAACACAACATCCAAAGATAGAATAATTTTCGGACCTTTTTCACATTCAATTTTATTTCTTCTTATGAGGTTATTATTCAGGAAACGTCACTGCCTTTCACTTATTTTCATTCTTTAAATAACCCTTTTTGGATAAGCGGTGATAAAGTGATTTTTGTTTAGATAATTTTACATACAAAAGATAGGATAAAATTTAGATTATAGATGTGATTTGTGTTTGAGATAAAGTAATGCAAAAAGTGATTTTTTTTTTTCTAGATAAGCTCTTGTTTGGATGGTAATTGAAATAAAAATGGCGTTAATCTTATTGAATACTACGTGTGTGTTTTATATATTAGTTGTATATATTGTGATGATTGAATATAAAAAATAAAAGTAAATTTGATATAAATAAATAAATTATTATTACAAAAAAATTACAAAACTCTGGAATACTTGAATACATATATTATAATAGATAAATTAGAATACGTACAAACACAAATTTATATTTAATAAGACATTACTTATTAGATCAAGATCTCTAACATTTTTCTCCGAAAGCCTAAAAAAAATCATATTAGAAATTTGAAAAAATTGACTTATAAAAAAGTCATTTTTTTTTTTATTGAGAAACCTATCACCCATCAAAACTATCTGATGCGCTTTTTTCCTTCGTTGGGCTTTTACTCACCTCCGTTGGGCTTCTTTTGACTTCTGCAGCCATGTCAAAAAAGCACAAAAGTTGATTAGATTTCAAGTAAAAAATAAAATAAAATAAGTTGATTAGATGATAAAATATCTAGTAATAAATAAAATTAAAACATACTTTTAACTTATTTTTCTTTTATTGTTAATTAGTAGCTTTCAAAAAAGAGACAGGTCATTAATGATTGCTAAAGAAGTCAAAATATTAGTTTCCGCTGATGGATTTGGATGAGAGCATCCATTTTCGAATACTTGCAAGTTATGATAACATTTTCTAGTCCAAGATATCATACCCCTTCCTCATTCCCTTGTTCTTATCATCTTCATCTTCTTCCCTTGATCTCTTTTTCAAGCGCCTTTTATGGGAATCCTTTTAAATATTAAATCCCTTTTAACCTATTAATATTTATAGGTAATTCCAAAGGGAATTAAACTTTAGACAATTAAACTCTACCGGTCTAACTTTGATGATATTTAATTTAAGTTGCTACTCTACTTCAAACGATAACATGCCTATTTGGCATGGCTGTAGGAGGGGGAAAAAGCCTAAAAAGGCAGTAAGAAAACCCACTGAAGGAAATAGAGACGTTTGGAATAGCGGTAGGTGATGAAATTTCTCCGAAAAAATGTGACATTTTTTCAAAAGTCGCTTTTTTAGTTCTGGTATGATTTTTTGTAGCTTCTGAAGAAAAATATTAGGAATAGATGATAATGTCTTATTAAATATACGTTTAAGTTATCCATTATAATATATTTAATTAAGTACTTTAATTTTTTGTAATTTTTAAGAATAATTTAATTTTTTATCAAATTTAAATTTAATTTTTATATTCAATTATCACAATATATACAACTAATATATATATGTAGTATTGAAGAACGCACGAATTTTCATTCATTTTCCATCTCAAATAATCATCCAAACAATTTTCATCTTGAAAAAAAATCATCTTAACACCATTATCCCAAACACAAATCACATCTACAATCCGACTTTTCGAAAAAACCCATCCGAAAAACCCATGAAAAAGCTATTCTTATCATTTCTTATCCCAATAGACTGCACAGTTGTTCAATACTCGTGTGTGTTATAAAGGCTTAAATTGAATTTGAATAATTGTTTATCTCAATTCAAACCTCAATATTGTTTGGATATATATTAAATATAAAATCTCAATTCACTTTGTCGCATAAACATACAATTTTTGTTTTTTTCAAACAATCATATTGAATATACATAGGAGAGGTTGTCATCAACGAGGGCAGTGTCCAAAGCAGATGATTAAATGTGATACTTTAGGAAAACTGACATATATTTATTATAAATAATTAATTTAACTAATTAATCACACTGCTCTTTATAAATTAGATATATTTAACTTCTATATTCATGATGAGAGAGATTACTAATCTTTATAGAGAGTGGTAGGGAGAAGGAGGCGAAATTGAAGGAAGCAGATACCTCCTCATTTTCCATCCTCACTATCGAAATCTTAATTTAAGGATCCAAAAATATTTTGAAAAAATTTGAAAAATAATTAAGTCTTTGGATCAAGATTTGATGCAGGGATGGAGGATGAGGGAAGATAAGCTTGAAAATAAACCAAAATTCTCAAAAGTTGAGAATCACATGTTTACCAAAACTAATCATCTTTTTTTTCCCAAACAATCATAGCTAATCGTAAAACTTTGACTCTTTCACCCTGTCTCCCTTCAGAGCTCTCATTTTTGCATCATGCAAAAGCGCTTACATATAAAAATAAACAGGGTTAAGGGATAAGTTTGTCCCTAAAATTTTCACCAAGGGGTCATTTTGTCCCAGAAATTTTTCAAAGGGTAATTTTGCTTCGGATGTGTAAAAAATGGAGCAATTTTATCGATTGTTTTTCCAGTTAATTTTGACCTTTAATTGGTCAAATATGCTAATTTAACAATTTATATATCATCCAACGTCGTTTTGTCGTCTAAATTTGCGCTTAGATGCATTAAAACAGAGATGTACATTCGTCTAAATACCCTCCTTCCTTGATCTAAAGCTTCGCCACTTAACTCCACACTAACATCGGATCCGGATTTGACACTTTCGGCTCATTGCAATAAGCTTCTAACTTGGCATACTCATCGCAAAACCCCCATCCATGACCTCCATTATCATCCTTTTAGCCCTCTTACACTTATACCTCTTGACAAATACTTTCAAATCACGCTCAACATCTTCTTCATCTCGGTTACCTTTGTATTGAGGATTATCTTGGACTTTATCCTTGAAGTATTCAGCTAGCCACCGCGCACTTGCCCTTTGATTCTTATAAACCCTAGCACACATGTGCTCATGATTGACGATTTTACCATGTACCCGGGACCTACGCTATCACTACTGCGTACAACCTAAATGGGCGCCCTCTTCACGTGTGACAATGACCATCTTTTTGTCACTTCTAACTATTTTGACATTCACCCCCTTCTCAATAGCATAGTTATCAATGGCCTTCCTCAACTCACCTCTATCCAAGAATGTTTCACCCAATGTGAAGGACGCCCTTTTTTCAGAGCCAACCAACTCCCTTCGGCTATCCCACACTTGTAGAGGTGGACTAAAATTTCGCTCATCCTCATCACTAAAGGTATCCTCAGGGTCTTCATGTATTTCATAATCATCAACGAAACTCTCTTCACTATCACTACATTCTGACCCTGACTCTGAATGTTCCATATAGCTATCATCGGCACTATAAAAGTCAACTTCATCATCCCTACCAATGTTATCACAAACAACTATCCCACCTATTTCCTCTACACGATTTAGGTCATCTACCTCACCTAATTCTACATAATCATCGGTTCTGGGAAAATTTCCAATTCCATCATCTACCTCTTCTAAAAATTCTATATAATCATCTGATCCAGGAATATTTTCAAACGCTATATAATCATCTACCTCATCATCTTTCCCTTTCCTCGCCATTACACCTGTTGGAACTCAAGCATACAATTAATTGTCAGCCATCAGGAGAGAGAACAACGCCAATAAAGTTTTTGAAAGCAATTAAGGAAAATTCAATAAATCATGACATCAGACACAAACGCTAACATAGGAAAATTCAATAAATCATGACATCCCAGAAAAGTCAAACATTTTCTTAATTTATTTTTCATAGGAAGCACGAGTGATGTTTTTAAACCGAAATGATAAATTATGGTCAATATTTTGGTTGGCATTTGGTATTATTAAGAGGGGAAGGAGGTTTGTTATGTAGAGTATTAAAAAAAAAGAAATGCCGATTAAGTCAAACAAAAAAAGATATATTATACTGATAGGCAATAAAGAAAGTGAAAGACCAATCAGATTATGCTAAGGTGTAAAAGGTTTTCCTTCATCATATTTTTAATCAAAGACCACACATATGAATGACAATTCATAAGAGCTAAGATTTGAAACCTTAGAATTGAAATTAATTTGAGCAAGGAAATTTCAGGAAGGCGTCCTTAAATTAGCAATGAACTAACATTGATGGTTCAACTACTATCTTTGTCCAACAATAGTTTGAAGGGCGCATGATAGGCCATGAAAATCACACACGTTGATGGCAACATAAAGCAAATTCGAGTTAGGCTTAATAAATGCAAGATGGTGGGCCCTTAACTCCTCACTCGCAATAAATAGGCCCCCTTCCCAGCTTTGTAATAAAAATCAACTAGTTATGTTGCCTCCACTAAATACTCCCACCAATGGAAAATATAAGTCTATTTCAAGGTTCGAATGAAGTACTTCCTTTATTTCTTATTTTAAGTTTCAAATTAGTAAATGGGTGTGTCCTAAAATTTTTATTCTCAGAAAAGAAAATTCTAGCTTCTCAATGACCAGTGCCAGACCAAGACATTTATCTATGAGTGCCCACTCACCTGAGAGATCACAAGATTTGAATAGACTTGAATAGATAAATGATCACGCAGAGGTAGCAGTATTCTGGAATGACTTGAATAGATAAATGATCACAACATTTGAATATATAAATGAATATGCGAGAGGTAAATGCCCACTCACCCGAGACATTTATCTATTCCGGAAATTCTTCATGCTTTGATCCATCCATTTGAGGTAAATGTGACATAAGACTCTAAGGGATGCAAGATATTGAATGTTGGGTGAACTCTTGCGAGACCCTACAATGAATATAAGGGAGAACTTGTAATTTAGAAGATCTAAAAAGCGGTAAGTAATTTATAAATTAAAAAAGGCTACCTTTGTCACAAAGAAAATAGAATTGAACCAACACATAGTTGGTTTAGTCGGGTAAGGCTTCAAGTCAGCAAGATTAGCAAAAATGACTCAGAATGCTCGTTATCTCCTAAGCTAGCTATCTAAAAAAGCAAAAATGCACTCATTTTATATTCTAATTTCTAAGCATACATCCAAAACCTCCTTGACAACAAAAAACAAAAGGGGAGAATGACATTTAGGATTATTAAAATAGGCTTACGACAGAATGAGCTCACAACATGAGATTTTCCCAGTGTTAGTGTTGAAATTTCCGTCAGATTATCTAATCCCTTCAGAGAAATGGAAAGTTACCTGTCCAGTTCAGATTAGCGAAAACCCTAGCCGATTGTCGATTCCCTCCGTCCGTGCGCCATTGTCGTCCGAGCTTCTTCAACCACGATCACCATCGTCGACGGGATTCCAGCTCAACAATCTCCCAAACTTTCCCCGGATCGACGATCTCACCACATTCGATCAAACCGGGTGCGACATGTCCAGAGACGGGTTTCACTTCGACTCTCCTTCCACTCTCGATTTTTCCCCAAACATAATGTAACCCTAATTTCTTCTTTCAATTTACGTGTTAAGGCTACACGTTTTCGTTTCTTTGAGTCATGAGGCCACGTGGCTTTTAACTTGCATTTTATTTCCCCCAATCAGACGGTGTGTGAACAGTGATAACGTCTTTGTGTTAATTTAAGGTTTTCAAAAGTTGTTTTGTATTTAAGGACCACATATTAGTTTATTGTGGTGGGTGCTCTTGGACCAATTGTTCATTGTGTTGGGTGCTCCTTAACCCTTATTTTTTTAAAAAAAAATAGTCAAAGAGATTTTTAACCTAATTTCATATCTATCTCAGATTCTCGGTCTCCATTCGCAAGCTCACCCGCTGGCACCGCTCACGGCTCACGGCTCACGCTCAGTGCTTACTTTGTCGGCCGGAATGAGATTTTGACTTGGATCGACAAAAGACTTTGAGGAGGTATTGCCCATTTTGCGTTGAACTTAAAGCCTTAATCCTGTTTTGGTAATGGGCCTGTTTGTGTTGGCGGTAGGAGTGACGGCTTAAAAGCTATATGACTTTAAAAAAAGCTCAGTAGGAAAAAAGTCAGGTTATAGATAATGATTTGTGTTTGGATTGATAGTGGTAAAGTGGCGGGGCCACGTCAAAAATTTGAGCATTATAAAAAAGTGGGTTCGGAGCTTTTTCCTTAACGGGCTTTTTGAGCTTTTTGATGTTAAGTGTTGAACCTAACATCGCAACCCAAACACATCACGTTGAGCTTTTTCTCCAACGCCCATTAACTCTACCGCTAACGCTCCTAACGCCCATTAACTCTACCGCTAACGCTCCTAACGCTCTCCTAACATTGATTCCAAACAGGCACAATGTCGATAGAAACAATAGAAATTTTGGAACGATGGTCTCTTCCTTTCGTTATTCCGACTTCAGTTGGTTTTCAGGTTCTTTTCTTCATTTGTTTTCACTTTCAAATTTCTAATTCAATTAGCTTACTAAGATCGCTTAGTCTTTTTATTAATATATGAAATCAAACTGGTCGGGGAAGTGAACTTACGATCTGAATGTTTGTGGACTTTGAAGTTTATCTGTGATGTAATTTTGGATTATCTTATCATTTTCTTCTTGATTCTTTTACTCTTTGATGATTTATGTTGTGAATTTTTGTCGTAATGTCTCGTGTCTTTTATTTGTTGCTGTAGCTTCATATTACTTTCCAGGAGGGGGCTATGTGCTTGGTTGTCTATGAAATTGATGATAGTGATGAATAGTGACATGTTTTTATATTTTGAGTTATCTAATGTTGCTTAGTTTAATGCTTCTTACGTTTTATATGAGTCAATTGTAGACAATAATTTGTTTTTTATTACAAATTAATGAATGTGTTTATTTGTTGGATGATTTGTATTGTTTATATATTAATGTTGATAACATTTATTTAATAGATTAGAACTTTAACGGTTGCAATTTACTAATTATATTTCTTTGGAAAAAAATCAGAAGGAAAATAGTTAAAATTTAGAATAGTAATTTTAACCTTAAGTCCTGTAGAGCCAAGCCCTATTGGGCCCTGGCCCTGTAGGGCCAAGCCTTGTAGGGCCAAGTCCTGTCGGGCCGGGCCGGGCCTAATTCATAGCTCTAACACACACCACCCCCATTGACGAAAGCGTTTATCTTGCACAGTAATCTATCATTCTCCTGAGTATCTTCCATATAGATATCTTGAAGTGCTTATTAGATTCAATATCAACACATTAATCCGGACCAGATATTTATTGTTCTCATACAGAACAAAGAGTATACTACCACAACTCATCTTTATCTTCATATGAGTGCAGTCTAATCGTATTTCTTATATTTAATTAACATCGAAGCGTGTACACTTTCGAGGACATGGCACATGGCACAGTGACATTGCATCTGGAATGCTTAGATGCATCGTGTCATTTTTAATGTTCTTCACATGACGCAGCAGGCATTAGCTATTAGCTATCATTTATTTATTCCTATTTTCTTTAATATAAGATATATTTATATAATTTGATTAAATTAAGGAAGCTGGTTGAGCTAATTAGTTTAGAATGTATTTTTAAAAACACCATAGTCATCTTCTTTAATTCTCTCGTCGGTCTCATTTTTTATTATTATTGAGGGAATATCAATGGGGATAAATTAAAAAAAAAATGATAAATATGAAAACTATGCCTTAGATTTATAACCAATATCAACTTTAATAATATTTCTTTCATTTTTTTCTGGTCGCTCAAGATACTCCTGAGC
This sequence comes from Acacia melanoxylon, assembly GCA_019022615.1. NCBI lineage: Eukaryota > Viridiplantae > Streptophyta > Magnoliopsida > Fabales > Fabaceae > Acacia > Acacia melanoxylon. The sequence continues at coordinate 2,216,744 of JAFJYJ010000087.1, forward strand.
CCAGACCTTAGTAAGGTATTGTTTTAGAATTTAGTTTGGTTTGAGGGATGGGGAGGGAGGGAGGGAGAGGGGGGGAGGGGCTAATCTTTTACCCCATCTTTACCAAAAAGGCCGTAAAACATTTCAATATTCCAAAAATATATACTCTCAACAAAAAAAAGAATATTCCCTTCATTAATGGCGATTTGGTCAATTCCTACTTTCCACTCCCTTCTCTCCCACTCCCTCCCTTCAAACCAAACACACCTTTAGTTTAGTTATGGCTTTATTTAATTTATTTTAAGTGATTTTATGTTTTACCAAAAAAAATACTCTTTTGATCTTATTTATAAAGTTTGTCTTCTAATCATATTTATAAGTTAAACCATTACATTTTTTTACGTGAAGATGTAATTTTACCTTTTGTTTTTTCCCAACTAAATGCATTTTATATAAAATAGCAGAGTCTAGACAACAATATTCCAATATAGTCCAAAAACTAAAACATAAAATAAAAAATTTACCAAAAAGGCCATAGAAACATTTCAATATTCTAAAAATATACTCTCAACAAAAAAGAATATTCCCTTCATTAATGGCAATTTGGTCAATTCCCTACTTTCCACTCCCTTCTCTCCCACTCCCTCCCTTCAAACCAAACACACCTTTAGTTTAGTTATGGCTTTATTTAATTTATTTTAAGTGATTTTATGTTTTACCAAAAAAAAAATACTCTTTTGATCTTATTTATAAAGTTTGTCTTCTAATCATATTTATAAGTTAAACCATTACATTTTTTTACGTGAAGATGTAATTTTACCTTTTGTTTTTTCCCAACTAAATGCATTTTATATAAAATAGCAGAGTCTAGACAACAATATTCCAATATAGTCCAAAAACTAAAACATAAAATAAAAAATTTACCAAAAAGGCCATAGAAACATTTCAATATTCCAAAAATATACTCTCAACAAAAAAGAATATTCCCTTCATTAATGGCAATTTGGTCAATTCCCTACTTTCCACTCCCTTCTCTCCCACTCCCTCCCTTCAAACCAAACACACCTTTAGTTTAGTTATGGCTTTATTTAATTTATTTTAAGTGATTTTATGTTTTACCAAAAAAAAAATACTCTTTTGATCTTATTTATAAAGTTTGTCTTCTAATCATATTTATAAGTTAAACCATTACATTTTTTTACGTGAAGATGTAATTTTACCTTTTGTTTTTTCCCAACTAAATGCATTTTATATAAAATAGCAGAGTCTAGACAACAATATTCCAATATAGTCCAAAAACTAAAACATAAAATAAACATAGTCATGGAAAAACATCATCCATTGTCAAAATCGTCACTCCGTCTATCTTCTACCAAAATCTTGTTTAGCTATAATGGCGGACGAAATACCCAATCAAACAGTCAACACCCTTCCAAGTTCCAAAAATGCTTTAGCAAACCAGTCTGATATCAAATATGCTTTCATAAGAATCCAAATATAAGAATGATTCCTAATTAATTCCTCAAGATAATACTTCCTCCGGTCCTAAATATATGACAAAGTTTGTAGTGCAATTTACTACAAACTTTATCCTATATTTAAGACCGAATATAGTATAATTTTACTTTTTATTTATTATTGTGTGGTTTGCTTACTATTATGGTAAGGTATATATTAAATACGAGTAAAATATTAAATTTTAAGATAGAGTTAATAAAATCTGTTTTTTTTTTATTCTGATAAATTATAAGAGAACTCATAAGTAACTTATAAATGGAGTCGAACAAATATACTGAAATTTTTTGTAAAAATTGCATTTAGGTCCTGAGTAAGAAAAAATATAACAAAATGATTTCTTAAAATATCAAAATTACATTTAAGTACCATGATATTTTTTTTACAACAAATTCTAATTCTACTGAGAAGTACATGGGCATCTACAGATAAGTTAATGGGCACTACATTGACAAATTCTAGGCGATACATTGACAAGTCTTTGCAAAAAAGACTACGCTAACAAGTTCGTAGGCATCCATTTGACAAATTCATGGGCATTTGACAATTAGAATTTATTGCAAAAAAGTATTACGGGACTTAAATGTAATTTTGAGATTTCAATGGACTATCTTATCGTATTTTCTCTTGTTCGGTACCTAAATGCAATTTTTCTAAAAAAAAAATTGTTTCATGGAATTATTTATTTAAAATGTTGGAAGATATGGAAAAGCATGGAGAGGCAAGAGAGAAGCGAAAGCGGCACAAGAGAGATAGGACGGCGTCAGGGGAAACCTCTTCACTAGTGAAATACCTCTGTCTCTACCCACGTCGTTTTGGAGTTGTTTTATAATTTACGAGGTAAGTATGTAACCATATAGTTTCTTTTTGTCTGTTTTAACTTTTTAGACGTGCTTTTATAATTTACGAGGTGATAAGTATGTAAGAAGAGTTTTATCTCAACTCATAAAAATGGTTTATGAAATGGGTATTCCAAGAGGCACTTCCCTCTCCCATTTCTTGACCAAATGCGAATATTTTTCAAAATCAACGTACAATCACATTAGGGTATAACTCCAAGCCAACAAGTGTCAACTGACATAAATTGCTAATAATCATTATAACTCAATATTTAGGTTGTGTTTGATTTGAAAGAAGTAGATGGGAGGGGAGGGAGGGATTTTACCAAATTGTCATTATTGAAAAGATTTTTTGTTTTTGTTTTTGTTGAGAGTGTAGTTATAGAATATTAAAAAAATTTCATGAACAGTTTAGTTAAAACAAGGTAACAATTTTCTCTCCCCTCCCCTCAAACCATACACACTAATCAACTCTATAATTTAATTGTCTACTTGAATAATGGGGCTAAAATGTAAAAACTAAAAGCATGCTTGGTGTAGCATTGTGCAGCCCAAATCATGCTTTTGATGGTTCCAATTAGGCTTTTAGAGCTTTTAATTATTTTCACATTTTGGGATAAAATTAAGCCATTGTGCTTTTGTGATAAAAGAAGTTTATTTAAAAAGCTTATTTTAGGAGCTTTTGACTTATCAAAAGTAGTCGCTGTTTTTTTTTTTTTTTGGGGGGGGGGGGCTCATCACCTTGGTCGATCTTCCTCTTTGATCATCATCCACCTTCATTTCACTCACCTTCAAACACCACCACCACCACCGTCTTCAAGGAGAGGAGAGTTTTGAGTGTCGTGGATACAGAGAAAGAGCATCGACCGAACCTGCAACCTTCATCTTCTCACTAACACGACACCTCACCTTTACTACCTCAAACAAAACCAAAAGCTCAACCAGAAGCGCGCCATTTCCGGTCTCCTCCTTCCTCCGTTCAACACCGTCACTTTCAGTTTGCTTGGCGAGAGTTTTACAGTAGATGGAGGGGCCGAGACCTTCTTCCTTCCTTCGGATTTCCACCTTCCTCGGAGTTGATAGATACTAGACAGGAAAAAACCAGAAGCTCAGATCGCCAGTGACTTCTAGTTCTGATTTTTCTGACAACCTTCTTCTTTCTTCTGAGCTTGTCTGGTGACCTTGAAATCTTTACAATGTATGGTTTCGTCCTTCTTTCAATCTTTCTAGCTAGCTCTGCGATTTACGGTGGAGTTTTATACTTTCCGTGAACTCTTTGAATTTCTTGGCGAATTTCCCAGATTTCTCGGCGAGCTCATCTTTTTCTCCTCCCGATTCAGTCATTCACTCATTATTATGGATTTTCAATGTTTTGATCAAATTGTTGTGAGTGTTGCAATTATAAGTGGTTGATTTGCTCTTCTTTTGAGTTTTGTATTAGGACACTTGGGTTTTGTTTAACTTATTTCTTTTGAATTAGTGAAGTTATGCATTACAAGTGATTACTAGTGTGTGTGATTGGATTTATTTCAATTGCAATGTTGTTGATGGTGCGCACATTTAAGAGGAAACATGTGTATTAAGATGATTTTCAAATAAACATCAAGTTGTTTTTAATATTTTATTTAAGAGATGACTATGAATGCAATTATAGGATTAGTTATTAATTAAATAAATTAGACCAAATTTCGAAGTTAACATTTTTTACTTTTTTTAATTTTAATTTTATAATTATCACAAAAGCCATTTATATTATTATCATTTTAAAACCAAAACTACTTATACTACCGTCAATATAAATCAGATTGAAATAAATAACACATTTTCCCCAATATCCATTTCTCAGATTTGCTTCTTCTTGCTTTCGTGTTTGTGGGACTTACCAAACCACTTCCCAGCTGGCCTTCACTTTCCAATTCTAAATCCTTCCCATCCAAACCAAGAGCAAGATATATTAATTTACTAGTGGTTGGAATACAGACGCTTGTCAGTAAAGTTGGATTTGCATCAAGCTTTTAGTGGAGTTCTTGGCTGTGAGTGTGTGGTTTCGCTGGTGTGAGAAAAGCAGAGAGAGAGAGAGAGAGGCAGCCATGGTAGTGAGAAAGGTGGGGAAGTACGAAATCGGGAGGACAATTGGGGAGGGAACCTTCGCCAAGGTGAAGTTCGCTCAGAACACAGAGACTGGCGAGAGTGTCGCTATGAAAGTGCTCGACCGTAGCACCATCATCAAGCACAAGATGGTCGACCAGGCAAGTGTAAAATTCCCAATTTTCCCTACTCGTGACGACCCATTTGTTAATGGACAAAAGCGATGTAACCTTGGAAAACAGGACTTGTTGGCTCTTTAGTAGCTTTGAAGGTTTCGCTGATTTCAAATATAAAGATTTCTCTGAATTTCCCTTCTTCTTCTTCGGTTTTTTTAATTGAAGTCGTGATTTCCCCGGCTTCTTCATTTCGTTGGTGAAACGGCTTCTGGCTGTTGATCGTTTAGAGCTAGGAGTTAGCTAGTTGCATTGCTAAGCCAGATATGTATATACCCAGTACGCTTAGCCAAGCTTGAATGTCTTGAGCACTTTTCATAAATACACCTTGACTGTTGTTCTTATTAGTGATAACTTATATCTAGAAATTTAAATGCAGTCATTACAAGACTAGCGAGAGTTTCAGCCACAGTAATACTGACTGAGCTAAGCAGGCATTCCAATAAGTGACTTTAAGAAGGTGTTTTATTTGGTATCTTGGTGCTATCCATTTATATAAGTGAGTTTAAGATACCAAGGGCTTAATAAACATGGGTATCTGAAGATCTCGATTTTTGTTCTAACATAACATTAACCATCACAGCAAGGCCACAATTGGGAGTTTATGAAAGTAGGTAACCTTTTTATTCACATACCTTCTGGAGTTATGAAATACTTATAATTGGAGGAAGTTTCTCAAATTGGGTTGTTGTCTTCTTCTCTGGCATAAAAAAAGGAATTCAAACTCTCAATTGAATTTGAGCCCCAAATCTGCCTACTAGTGTTTAGATGTTGATGATAAGGGTGCTTGTATTAGCTTATTTTAAGTGATTTTGTGCTTTTGTGTGTTGTACAAGGCAAGCAAGTGACACGAGTTTTGTCTCTGACTTTTTGCCGTTCAAATTCATCTAATCCCTAGGATATATAAAAACCCAAAGCGTTTGACGTTTGAATAAATATTATTTAATACCATTAACGATACAAGAGGCTCAGGCCTGGAGCCTTGGATTATACTTTTTCTATTAAGGTGAAAAAAAAAGGTTTCATGGTCATGAAGTCATGAGTGCAAATGTTTCTGATTTCCATTTGTATTGAATTTTTCTCTATTATGCAGATCAAGAAGGAGATTTCTATTATGAAGCTAGTTCGTCATCCATACGTTGCTCGCCTGCATGAGGTATATGATACTTTGGGTAAAATCATCTTTTATATGATGGCCACTAAGTCCTGCTTGGGTTTTGTTTTGAAATAAAAAATTTGCTCCACAAATCATGATTAGCAATGAAGCATGAAATATGTTGTTTGGCAAATATTTTAGAAAGGCTTTCAGGTAAATACAAGTGAGATTGAATTTATAGAATTTCTTTCTATGTTTTCTTTGAAAGAGTAAAGAATAAATGTGTTGGAAAATTTATATTGGATTGCTGTAAGTCCGTAACTCTCTCCCTCATTCCTTTTTGTTCCTTATAAATGTTTTGAAAGAAGAGCTTGAAGGACTTGAGATTAGTTCTGAAATCCATTATTAAGATGTTCTTCCTGTTGATTGTTACCACTAATGAGTGCTTCCTTCTTTTGTAAATTATGATTTTTTCAGGTTCTAGCAAGTCGTACTAAGATTTACATCATATTGGAGTTCATTACAGGTGGCGAATTGTTTGATAAAATTGTGAGTAGCTCAAGATGGACCTGTGATTTTGTAGCTCTTACTGATTTTTTTCATTTACCATTTCTTTAAGATAAAAGTAAAAATGAATGTGCAGCTACACCATGGCCGTCTTAGTGAAGCTGAAGCTAGAAGATACTTTCAACAGCTTATTGATGGTGTAGATTATTGCCACAGTAAGGGAGTCTATCACAGAGATTTAAAGGTTTGCTTGGGCTGGGATCTGGGAAGCTTCCATTTATTCTTACTCATGATTTTCTATTGATTGTTATATTTCCTCTCTGCAGCCTGAAAATTTATTGCTAGATTCTCTAGGAAATATAAAAATTTCAGATTTTGGTTTGAGTGCATTGCCAGAACAGGTGAGATTTTCATTTTTTGAAATTTGACTTTGACTTCCAGATGGAATGATATTAAATGGTTTGATTCCTGATGAATATTTTTATAGGGGTTAGTGTCCTTCGGACAACTTGTGGGACTCCAAATTATGTAGCCCCTGAGGTAAATTTGAAGTTGGATCAGAGCTGGGTTAAATTTGACTTGATGTCAACCCCTGATAGTTACTAATTCTATTTTTCATTCTCTATTTGGCATGCATCATTTTCACCTCAGGTACTTAGCCACAAGGGTTACAATGGAGCACCGGCAGATGTTTGGTCCTGTGGGGTTATTCTCTATGTTCTAATTGCTGGATATCTTCCCTTTGATGAGATGGATCTAACCACCTTATACAGTAAGGCATGAACTTAAACGTCTCAATTATATACTATTAATTTCTACACACACACACAGTTGATCTCCCAGGTGCTTTACATACATACGTGTGTGTGTAAAGAATCATGCATGATCAATCAGCCTTTTTTTTTTTTGGTTAAAAGGCGTGTCAAATTTTAATACTGCATAAAATGAAAGGTTCATTTGAAATCTTTTGCATATACTGAGAGGTGATGGCGTAGTTCCTGAAGTTTCTCATGGTGAACATTGCTTCTTATACTGTGTTTATGTTAGAATGAAATTTAAATTATTGTAATGTTATGGTCCTTTTCTTGACTCTTGCAGATTGAGAATGCAGAGTATTCATGCCCTTCATGGTTTCCTGTGGGAGCAAAAGCTTTAATACATAGAATTTTGGATCCAAATCCTGAAACTGTAAGTTTGGCTTAAGAATTTTATGAGCCTATATTCATGATCTCTATATAAGGCATCTTGAGAACCTGGTAATTATCAAAAGGCATCTAAGAAAATAATTAGTATTGATAGGATCTAGTAATTTAGGTTCCTATACTGTTGTGAATAGTTTTATTGTCTTCTCCATTTGTTCAATCAGGTAGGCATATTATGATAATGTCCCTTTATTAATTAACAATATAATCCAATGGCTAAACCTTGCATCATGTGTAGTGTTTACTCTGTTAGACTAATTGTAGTATGTAAAATGGATGAACTATTATGCTTGTTATAATTTATGCATGTAATGTAGTACTTATTTAAGAAATGAATTCAAGACCTTGATAACATTTATTACGGTTCTGGTTGTTTTTACAAGCCTCTTTGCCCCCTTTGTGTGCGTGTGCTTGCAGCGTATGACCATTGAACAGATAAGAAATGATGAGTGGTTTCAGAAGAACCATGTTCCTGTCAGTCTTCTTGAGTATGAAGATGTGAATCTGGATGATGTAAATGCAGCTTTTGATGATGCTGAGGTCAGTATGACTTTTAAATGCTGCATCTTGTTGAGCTGAATTCTACTGGAATTTTATGCATTTGGGCTTAGAAATGGTGCATCAGCAAAATCTGGTGTCCTTACAAAAAAGCGAATTTTAAGTCAAGGAAACTGACTAAAATGCAAAAAAAAAATTGACTTGTTTTTTGCACATCTTATGTCTCTTTTTCTTCAATTAAAGAGGCTGGATTTCTTTTTGCTAGCACAACCATGTGGCAATTACTTTCTCATTTTTTGACGCATTGATTGATTTGTCATTGAAGGATCAGAGGGTTAATCAACAATGTGAAAATGAAGACGGGGTCCATTGATGCTTAATGCATTTGACTTGATAATTCTATCTCAAGGTTTAAATCTTGCAACAATCTTTGATCGCGGCCGGGTAATCATCTCTATTCTTCTTTGTCTTCTAATAGTTCAGTAATCATATCCAATTACCTTCAAAATTTTAGATAGACCCATACAAATATTGTGTGAGGCAGGACTTCACATTTTTTGACCAAGTAAATAGGCATGCTGTGATAAAATATATCATCATACCTTTTTACTGTCATTTTAACTCTTGAGAGTTGAGACTCTTAATATTTGTCATATCTGGGTTCAGTTGTGATGTTTGTTTTCCAAATATGTTTTCAGGATTCCATGAAGTGCCAAACACGCTTTATCTCTCAAAAGCCAGCAAAAGTGGTTTTATCAAGCATGGAAGTTGTGGCTCAATCAATGGGATTAAAGACCCACATTCGCAACTATAAGGTGGTATCTTGTAATACGCGCAGCAGATTTTTTACCTCTTTTCTGCTACTTGGCATACTGCTTCCACTAATGTTGATTTGGATTGTGTGTTTTCCCCTTCCATTTTGTCACACAAACAATCATCATAATCTCTATTTCATCTGGAGAATAAGTTTGCTTGAATTTCTCGTTAACCCCGAGGGATATTGACATGAATTTTCAGATGAGAGTAGAGGGTATGGCAGCAAATAAAACTTTTTTCTCGGTCATCCTGGAGGTAAGTTTCTTTTCCCCTGCTAACTTCCCAACACCCATTCACCGCTTTGCTAATTATTTAGTTCATTTCATTCCCTTCTTGTCTGAAGATTTTTGAAGTTGCTCCGTCATTCTTCATGGTAGACATTCAAAAAGCAGCTGGAGACCTAAGTGAATACCTCAAGGTCAATTGTTCTGAGAAAAGCTTTTACGTTTGACCTCCATTCTCCATAGCCCCCAGTTTCTTAAATTTTAATTTTATGACAGAGTTACTTCTGTGTTGCAGTTTTACAAGAACTTCTGTAGCAATCTTGATGACATCATCTGGAAACCGCCTTTTGAAGAAAGAAAATCAAGGACCTCCAACAGTAAAAGTAGAAGGCGATCCTTTCACTTCTTGGGATAAGAAAATCTAGTTTGTCATATGGATATACAAATGAACCTTGCGAAACTAGGTTAAAGCTGGTTTGCCTTTTTTACTCTACCGCTTCCTTATGTTTAACCCACGCCATGCATAGAGTCCAAATCCCAGAGAGAAACTGGAAGACAAGAAAATAATATGTATAATGTACATCATTGTACCTTTGTTTTTTGTATATCTATTCATATCAGATTTAGTTTTGACATTGTAGTTTATCCTATAGTATTTTGTATGTTGATTATCAATTGATATGCACGGAAGTTATATTAGATTCTGCCACCAGAGTAGGGCTTTGCACTAGATCCATCAGTTGTAATTTTCGTTAGGGGTGCTTTGTTGATTTTGAATACAAGTGAAAGCAAAGGAGTCGGTTAATGCCTAAATTTAGCTACTAATTTTTGGATGTTTGCTATAGATATTATTTTTCATATCTTTGTGTCTGTTTTTTCTTTATAATTGAATTTTAAACTTATCTCGTTTAGAACCTGGCTTGGGCACTGAGGGAAGTCAAGTGTTTTAACAGACTATTCAGGATTGCTTTTTCAAGCTATTTTAAACACCAGCCTCCTACGCCAGCGGCAACAAATGCGTTTCGTTTTTGGGGTTTTTTTTTTTTTTTTTAAAAAAAAGGGGTAGCACACAATTTTAAGTAGATAACTCGTAAGAAATCAAAATATATAAGTAAAATTGATGTGTCAGTGCTGCAATTTTACGTAGCTAACTCATGTGTTACTATTAAGTACAAGTGGTATATAAAAAAAGCGACTCGTTTTCCATGGTCAGCTTTTGAGAGCCAGTTCTGGGATTTATTACTGCTTCTTCGAGGATATATATCAGACAAATCCTCCGAAATCCCCACAAGAGCATTGACCAAGGACAAACTTATGAAGCCGCTTGCTATCCCGAACGACAATTTCTCTACCAGTCAGTTTTGAGACGAACTTAATAAAGTTGTGACAATCCCTGCACATTATTGTGCTCTTGATAACTCTTATAGGTGATGAATTTGGCAAGTTCTCCAATCCAAATGCAATGGCCAGCTTCTCGCTGTGATAAATAGCACTTGTCCTTGGGACTGATGATGCCTTTCCATCTTCCTCTTCCTCGCTTAGTTCCATACTTTCTAATGACTTGTATCCAAGATTTTTGGCTCTAGCAACCAAATCCTCCAGTGACTGATACACTAGTGAATTCTGCGGATGTCCCTTGTCACTAGGCTTAAAGGAATAGACCTTGCCTTTGACAAAAATTCTGCTCAAATCCTTTAACTTACCAACTTTCTCTTCTTTCATTATCTTTCTCACCCTTGAAACATCCTTATATCGCCCCGCAGAAATGTACATATTCAATAATAAAACGTATGTCTCCGTATCTTTCGGTCTGAGATTAAGTAATTGTTCGGCAGCGTAAAACGCCAACTCTAAATTTCCATGGCTTCGACAACCTGCAATCAAGTTAGACCAAATAAACTCGCTGGGCTCAAAACCCTTTTTCTTGATGAAATCAAAAGCTTCCTCTACCCGACCCAACCTCACAAACATGTCAATCAAACAACCATAATGGTCCATCACGGGTTTTATTTTATATTCTTTCTGCATAATCTCAAAGTATCTGAGTGCCTCATTGACCAAACCAGCATGGCTACACGCTGATAGAACACCCACAAAAGTGATCTCGTTTGGTCTCACTCTTGCTAATCTCATATCCTCAAAAAGATCCAGTGCCTGCTGAGACCTACCATGTTGTGAATAACCAGTAATCATGGAAGTCCATGATATCATGGTTCTAGTAGACATCTCTAGAAATGCTTTGCTTGCCCTCTCAATGCTTCCGCATTTATTGTACATGTTGATTAGTGAAGTGCCCACGACAACATCAGACAAGAACCCAGTTTTGATAGACTGGGCATGAATTTGTTCCCCCTGTTCTAAAGCCACCAGTCTACTACAGATACTCAAGACACTTGAAAAGGTAAATAGATCAGGTTTCATGCCTGATCGATTTAACTTCAGGAAGAGATTAAGTGATTCACTTCCACTCCGATATACCGAATCATCGTTTGCGACATCCATCCTTTGTGAATGTCCAGCAATCATCGCATTCCAAGTGACCAAGCTGACACTTTCCATTCTATTAAATAGCCTCTGAGCCTCGTCAATCCAACCACTTTTGAGATATAAATACGTTAAAGAATTCCTAATGCGTAAGTTTGAATCATAGCCAAGTTTAGTACTAAGTGAATGAATTTGTGTCCCAAGTTCTAAGGAGAGAATTTCACAACATAGGCCCAACACACTAGCTAAAGTAAACTCATTAGGCTGGATATTCTCAGAAAGCATCTCAACAAAAATTCTCAAACCCTTTGTAGCTTCCCCATTGTCACCGCAGGCAGAAATAGCTGCAGTCCATGAAATAACATTTTGTTCCTCGATTCTTTTAAATGCTCTTAAAGCATAATCCAATCTCCCACATTTGGAGTATAGGCTACAGAGGGCATTGCCAATGCTTGTGTCAGAGTCGATATGATATTTGATTATGAAAGCATGGAACTGATCCCTAACTTGACAGAGTTTAAGAACGTACATGCATTGAGAGCTATAGCAAGCGAGTAATTCGAAGGATAAGATCCCGCATCCAGCATTTCTTGGAATACTCGAATGGCATTCTCTGGCTGCGAATTCTGCACATAACCCGCCATTAATGTGGTCCATGAAGTAACATTTCTTCTGGGCATATTGTCAAACACCTTGCGAGCACACTCTATGTTCTTACATTTAGCATAAACATTGACGAGAAACGCCATGGCAAACACATCTTCGTGGGTACCAGTTTTTACCATGTGGCCATGAACAATTTGTGCATCCGAAACAGAACCTTTGTCCAGGCATTCTTGCAACAAGGGAGCGTAGAAAGATGTGTCCACCGCTCTGCCCTCTTTTAACGCTGAGAGTGCTTCTCGGAAGTCCAGATGCCTTGAATCTAAACTTCCATCTAAATGCGTAAATCGGTGACTTTTCTGGAAAGAAATGCTTGGACTCTGTAGGTATAAATTGCAGGTTATTATCAGGTTCTCGAGTTAATGTGAATAAACGGATACAATACAGAATTGAAGCTGATAAAGTGAGTAATCAGTAGTCGCGGTGACCATACATGACTTTCAATATAATCAAATTGTATACATATATAACACACTGAGAATCTAATGCAGGTATATAGAAAATTTCATGTAGAGAGATAGGATAAAATTGGTGGGAGGGAGGGGGATATAAATCACCTTTTCGCCGGGAAGGGAACTTGGAGAAGATTTTCTGAAATCGGGTTCACGCTTCGGGGTTGCAGTGATGGCAACCGAAGAAGGCAAAGAAGCCATGAAGGAAGAAGGCAGAGATGGCAGAGTCAATAACAGTAACTAACTACATGATTGGGTTAGTGATGGCATGGGTAAATATCTACGTATGTGTCGTTGCTAAGTGTTTGGATGTAATTGCGGAGGGGAAGGCAATGGATATCTAATGTCGACCAGTCATCGAGTGTATGCTCTCTCTCTTTTCTTTTCTTTTAAAAAAAAAAACCATTTTTATAACTTCAACTAATTTAAGCTGAGGTTGGGAGTAGCTCTGAGCCTGTCACGGAGAAAATTTGTGAAAAATTGTACTTCCTTCCGTACTAAAACTTTATAGGTCAAAATTAACTTTTTTTTTTAAGAGATTAAGTAAATTATTTTAGAATTTTTTTCTCCAAACTAATTAGTTTGGTAATAAAGCGATATCTTAAGTTGGTCTATTTATAAATTCAAATTAGCTAACTCTCACATAGAAGAGTTGGTTAAGCCAATTTCCAATTTTGCCCTTATGTATGATTGATTAAAAATCAACATAAATAAATTCTTTTTGTCTATTGCAATTAATAAGGGCAAAAATGTAAAAAACGCATTTATTACTCCGAAACTGAACTTATAATAAAGACAATAATTTTTGGTCAAAATGAACTTTATAAATAGAAGCGGTGATACTACCTATAATGTAAGGATCTATGATATACGATATGATTAAGTAATTAATTTAATGTCTTTAATCTCTTAAAAAAACTAACTCTATATTATATTTAAGAATAGGATAGAGTACTATAATTTATACTCACTTTAACCCAAATAATGTCGCCACATTGATGTGTGGATAATCTATACTCATTTTAAGATTAAACCAGTCCAGAAAAAAAATCATACAGTCGCCAATACTGAACATGAGGCTGATTAGAAAGGGCGTCTACAAAGAGAATTATTCTTTTTTCTTTTAATGAATGAATTTGGAATATGTATTGTTCTTTTGTGTTTTTCTCTTACAGTGCTTTCTTCAGTAGAATGAAAATTAGATAATTAATTCATGAACATTAAAAAAATTGTTAAGTTAGTTATATATAATAAACTCGTGTTGGGTTTGATCGAGCACTCTTTTCAGCCGGGTGAATCATGACTATTTTTTATACAAATTTCCTTCCTATTTACAATCAACGAGAATACTTTTAGAGCAAATTATAATTATGAGAGAATAATGTATTAAAATATCATAATTATAAATTTGAGAGAGAAATGAATTAAAATATTATACTCCATCCCGTCCATACTTTTTTTTTTTGACCTGGTTGGTCCATAATATATGACACTTTAATTAATTCGCAAGAAATAAGAATTGACAATTAAATCATTATATATGTCCTTTTTATTTTTTTCAATTTACCCTTGTTAGAAATTGTATTTGAAAATTTAATGGCAAAATTGAAAATGATCATTAATTATATGGACAAAACCAAAAGATGAACATTAATTATCTTGCAAGTGATTTATATTTTGAACCAAACTATTCTTTTAAAAACATCTTATATTGTTAACCAGATGGAGTAATTATAATTAGCACCAAAGTAAAGCTTTTGTGTGACTTAGGTTGGGTAGTACCTATAGTCATTAAAAACGGAACGACCAATTTGATGTGAAAATCGACAAATCGGTCTGATCTGACTTATTTAACCGGTTCGATATTTTTTATTTAAAAAATGATTTAATTTTTTATTTAATTTTATTTATAATTTCATATTAATAAACTTTAAAATCTTAACTTTCTTATCATTAGCCCCATTATGTTAACTTGATCTAACCTATCAACCCTTGTTTCAATACTATTATCTTGACCAATTTAGTGACCGAACGATTTTAATAACTCAATAGCGCACGAGAAGCACATCATTGGGACTCGAGATTGGGGGATTACGCTTTCCAGTTTCCATCAACTTGGTTTTGGTTTTTGCTTGATTTGTATATTAGAGATAAAAGGAGCTGTTCTAGTTCTGACAAAGAAAAGGCATAGAGAATCATTTTTCTTTAATTGATGAGGCAAAAACATTAACAAAAGAGGATCATGTTTGTGATTAACCAGAAACGCTTCTATAGAGATGATAACCAGCCAAAGCATAACAAATGGTAAGTGCAAGTAAACTCACTTAAACGTGTATTTTCTGGAAGTAAAATGGAGATTGTAAAAATTAGAAGGTACGAGTATATTTGAAAGAGGAAGAAATATTTATACTCAGCCATGCCAGTTTTGTGTAAACGTCATAATCGATAAGCTAAAACGGGAAAAAAAATTGAAATGACAAGCAAATGCACTTAAATGTGTATCTTCTTGAAATAAGATAGAGATTGTTGACCACTTAATTGAACCAACACAAGGTTAATTACACGCATTCATAGTCTCCCTAGTGTGAGACCCATGTTTTTTTAAAAAGAACTAACTTCATGATTGGTTCATTGGCGGACTTAAGTGTTGGGTTTTGGGGGTGCCCCCTTGAATTTGAGTGTTTTTTTTAAAAAAAAAGAAAAAGAAAAAATAATAATACATTGTTTGAATGATTGATCACCCATAAATTAAGTGTCTATTTTTAATACATCAAGATTGCACTTCGTAATTGGATGAGGAAGAATGGTTGAATGATTATTTAGTACTTTATATTGAAAAAGATGTATTTGATAGCATTGATAATAAGACAATTATGATATAATTCCAAAAAATAAGGCATAGAAGAATGACATTGTAATTATTTTTATTGTATTATACTTTTGTTATTAAAATATATGTACTTGAACTTATTGAGTGCCCACTCTTCATCGTAATTTATGTAGCTGCATTTATTTTTAACAGTACTTAACTTTGCTTTTCTAAATGACAGATTTGTAAAATAATTGCCTCTCTTATTACATTATCGGTATTCACTTGATTTGATAAATATTTTTTTGATATTTTTTTGTCTTGTTTATATTTTTTTGTTTTTTAATACATTTAAAACTTTCCTTAAAAGAAAGAAATATGTCTTGAACTTATTGAGTCTACCCTTGAATTTGAGTGTTTTTTTTTAAAAAAGAAAAAATAATAATACATGTTTAAATGATTGATCACCCTTAAATTAAGTGTCACTTTTAATACATCAAGATTTGACGACAGTAATTGGATGGGGATGAATGGTTGAATGATTGTTTAGTACCTTATATTGAAAAAGATGTATTTGATAGCATTGATAATAAGACAATTATGATAGAATCCAAAAAAATAAAGCCTAGAAGAATGACATTGTAATTATTTTTATTGTAATATCTTTTATTATTAAAATATATGTCTTGAACTTATTAGTCTTCACCTTCATTGTAATTTATGTATTTTGCATTTATTTCTAACCGTCTTAGCTTGCTTTTCTAAATGATGAGGTTTGTAAAATAATTCATCTCTTATTACATTATCGGTATTAACTTGATTTCATAAATATTTTTTCTTGTATATATATATATATTTTAATACATTTAAAGCTTTCCTTTAAAAAAAAAAAATCGACCCCCGGATATGCCCACCAATTGCGCCCCCTTCTATATTTTCTGGGTCCGCCTCTGATTGGGTTAGTGATGGCGTGGGTAAATATCTACGTATGCATGCGTCATTGCTAGTATTTGGATGAGGGGGAAGGGAATTGATATCTAATGTCGACCAACCATCAAGCGTACGCTCTCTCTCTTATTAAAAAAACATTTTTATAACTTCGACTAATTTAAGATGAGCTGTTGGGAGTAGCTATGAGCCATTGAGGGAGAAAATTTGTATTCCCTCTATTTTTTTAAAAAAGAGATTAAAGAAACTATTTTTTTAAAAAAATTCTAAAATAATTAATTTGACTAATAAATTGACATACCATTTGGTTCTATTTATAAGTTTAAATTAACTAACTCTTATATCCAAGAAGATTTGATTAACTCGTTAATTATGAGATAAATTTTCAATTTTTCCCTTGATTGGTTCCAAAAAGCAACATGAATAAATTTTTTGGGTATATTGCAATTAATAGGGGCAAAAATGTAAAAAAAAAAAAAAAAACACACATTTATTACTCTAACATTTGACTTATAATAAGAACCAAAATTTTTAGTCAAAATTGACTTTTTAAATAGGATTAGAATGATATATAATATAACGATATATACAATATACGATATGACTTAATTTAAAAAGAAAGTCGATCATATCTTATATTTAAGACATGAGAGAATACTATAATCTATACTCACCTTGATCCAAATAATGTCGCCACATTGATGTTGTGGAGATAATCTATACTCATTTTTATTTTATTCATGTATATATTTGAGAGTTGGCTGTTGGCAAAAAGAATGTTACAGGCTACTAAATGCCGCAAGCAAGGAGTGCCATATTTTCCCTTAAAACAAGCAGGTGGCAAGCTCATCAACTTCGGTAAAAACTATGGTTAGTTTAGGTAGTCGCCAACTCCTGTTGCACGGGATTATAAGATTAAACCAGTCCAGAAAAAAAATTATGCAGTCGCCAATACTGAACATGAGGCTGCTTTGAAAGGGCGTCTACAAAAGAATTATTCTTTTTTTTTTTAATGAATGAATTTGGAATATATATTGTTCTTTTGTGTTTTTTCTCTTACAAGGCTTTCTTCAGTAGTATGAAAATTAGATAATTAATTCATGAACATTAAAAAACTTTGTTAAGTCAGTTATATATAATAAACATGTGTTGAATTTGATCGAGTACTCTTTTCAGCCAGGTGTATCATGACTATTTTTTAAACAATTTTCCTTACTATTTATAATCAATGATAATACTTTGAGAGTAAATTATAATTTTGAGAGAATGATGTATATTAAAATATCATAATTATAAATTTGAGAGAGAAATGAATTAAAATATTATACCCCATTTTTTTCACCTGGTCCGGTCCATAAAATATGACAGTTTAATTAATTTGCGAGAAATAAGGACTGACAATTAACTTATTAAATATGTCATAAATTATTTTTTGTTTCAAATTTACCCTTGTTAGAACATGTATCTGAAAATTTAATGGCAAAATTGAAAATGATCATTAATTATATGGACAAACCCAAAAAATGAACATCAATTATCTTGCAAGTGACTTATATTTTGAACCAAACTATTCTTTTAAAAACATCATATATTGTTTACCAGATGGAGTAATTATAGTTAGCACCAAAGTAAAGCGTTTGTGTGACTTAGGTTGGGTACCACCTATAGTCATTAACAACGGAATGGCGGGTTTAAACCGGCAAACTGGTCCGATTTGACTTGTTTAACCAGTTTGGTATTTTTTATTTTAAAAATAATTTAATTTATCTTTTTATTTTATACATAATTTTATATTAATAAGTGAAATCTTCACTTCCTTACCAGTCTTATCCTAGGTAGATTTGACTTGACTTGCTGACATTTAACCCAATACTACTCTGGTGACCAATTCAGTGGCCAATAGTTGCTCTGAGTGGGTTTGGGATAGCACCTGATGGGAAAATAAGTCCATTAGATGGGGAAAAAAGCCCATCAAGAGGAAAAACCTGATAATTGAGTGTTTGGGATAGCATCAGTGTTTGATGGGTTTTTAAGTTTGATATGAGTTTTTTCTTTTTAAGCTCATTGTTGGAGCTTCTTCAACTATGCGGTGAAACACAGTATATATCTTCAAACATAAATCATATCAGGAGAAGTCCATTAGGAAAAAAAAAAGTTCATCAGGAAAAGTTCATAAAAAGCAGAAGCCACTTCTACCGCACCACCGCTATCCCAAACGGAAGGAGCTGCACATCATTGGTACTCGAGATATGGGGGTTACGCATGCCAGTTTCCATCAACTTGGTTTTGGGTTTTGCTTGATTTGTATATTAGGGATAAAAGGAGCTGTTCTGAGTTCTGACAAAGAAAAGGCATAGAGAATCATTTTTCTTTAATTGATGAGGCAAAAACGTTAACAAAAGAGGAACATGTTTGTGATTAACCAGAAACGATTCTATAGAGATCATAACCAGCAAAAGCATGACAAATGGTAATTAATTGCAAGTAAACTCACTTAAATGTGTATTTTCTGGAAGTAAAATGGAGACTGTAAAAATTAGAAGGTACGATTATATTTGAAAGAGGAAGAAATATTTATACTCAACCATGATAGTTTTGTGTAAACTTCACAATCGATCAGCTAAAACGGGGAAAAAATTGAAATTACAGGCAAATTCCCTTAAATGTGTATCTTCTCGAAATAAGATAGAGATTGTTGACCACTTAATTGAACCAACACAAGGTTAATTACACGCATTCATATGTCTGCCTACATATGAGACCCATGTTTTGATTATTATATTTAAAAGGAAGTAATTTGATCTGATATCAATACATTTATCTCTCTTCCACATTATAATTAACAATTTTCATTATTCTCTTTCTTATTTCTTACCCTCTCATATAAATAAGAGTATTTAAAAGATGTTATTATAATTTTATACATTCACTGATTGACTGTCATTGAACAACTTTTTCATCTACGTTATTTGGTTAATTGTTTTTATAAATGCCAATGTAGGAATATAACATGATTTCTTATTACATAGAGCTTTGCGCGCGAACCCAGCCGTCTATCTGTTTTCCCTCTCACATTATATCGGGGGTTAAACGTTTGGCTTGAGCGTTTTCAGTAAAAAAAGTGAAGAGCTTTGAGAAAAATCCTGATCTGAGATGTTTGGAGTGATTTTTTTTTATATGGGTTCTTACAAAAAAAACTCAATATTCCAAAAGCTCACGAAGAGAGCGGCCAACAATTGTGGATTGGTTGTCTCACTCTTTTAATCCTCATAGTAATTGTCTACTTTTAAATGATGTGGGGTCTGCACATCCCCAACCATTTAATAATTTTTTTAAAAAAAAATTCCTTTATCTTTTTTCCATCTTTATTTTTTATAACATGTTTTAATATTTTTTATCATATATATATACATAGTATTCAATCAAATTTATGTCTTTTAGTCATTTTTAAATCTCAACTAACTTTTCTGATAATAATTCAAATAGTCATCAGTTTAGAAAAAAGTCACTCAAATGCAATAAAAGTGAATCAAATATAAATCATATTTATACCCGACTTTTTCTTATTGAATTTTTACGGAAGTTAGATAAAAAATAAATCACCGCTCTCATCTTTAACCCAAATAGACCCTTATACCGGGGGTCAAACGTTTCCTTCTTCATCTCTCTTTGTGAAACGGAAACTATGACATTCAAGTCGCCTTTCCCTTGAAAATGGGCAATATTATGAGAAAGCGTTCTATTTTTTAGAGATATATATACACACATATACATACCTTTTTAAAATTTAATACTAAAAACTTTCAAAATGTATGTGTGTATATATATATTATAGGTTTAATGTTTCTCTTTTTGTAGTAGAAATATTTTTTTTTATCACACTCACATAAAAGTTAGTGGATCCCATTATAAAGAAAAGAAATTAGTAGAAATCACTCAACTTTTATGTAAGTGTGACGGAAAAAGTATTTATGCAATAAAAGCATAAACATTAAACCTATATATTATATATAAATAGTTCTTTTCTTGGTTTATTCATTCTAAACAAAACAATATTTCCAAACTTTGAATAATATATAAGTAAAGTAATTATGTGATTTTTCTACCTGCCAAACAAGTCTTTTTCAGATTCTAGGTGATATACAAATAACCGTATTAATGAGATACCATCCTAGTTAATTAATTATTAAATTTATTTATGTAAATTTAAAAAATCTTAAAAAAATTAAATTTCGAAAAAACAGAAGACTTATCCTACCATGAGTCATTGAGGCTATCCTATAAAATACATCGCCGCTCCCCCTTGTGCGGACGAAGGCGGAGTGACCAGCAGAAAGTGAACTGTGCACTATCATGGGCTCCATCAAGGTAGACCCCACGGCCGTCAAAGAGGACAACGACGAATCACCGATCGAGGAGGTCCAGGTGACGGTACCCACCGACGATGACCCGACCCTACCTGTTTGGACATTCCGGATGTGGTTTCTGGGTCTCATCTCAGTGGCGCTCCTCTCCTTCATCAACACGTTCTTCCAGTACAGGGCTGAACCTATGGTCGTCACCATGATCTCAGTTCAGATTGCTACGCTTCCAATCGGCAAGTTCATGGCGAAGATGCTGCCCACAACCAAGTATCGGGTCCTCGGGTGTGAGTTCTCACTCAACCCGGGTCCCTTTAACGTGAAGGAGCACGTGCTCATCTCGATCTTCGCCAACGTTGCCGGTAATACTGCTTACGCCGTGGGTATTGTCGATATTATAAAGGCTTTTTACGCAAGAAAGATCAGTTTCCTAGCTGGTTGGATCCTCGTCATCACAACGCAGGTGAGTCCATAATACACACACACTGACACATTCCCAATATAATCGGGGTTTCTCCTAGCTAAACGCGTACGTATAATTAGTGCATTTATATTAGTATACTGCAATCCAAGCTATGAACAGATAGTGAATTGACTTGAACATGCGCATAGATTTTGGGGTATGGATGGGCTGGAATACTGAAGAAGTTTGTCATAGAACCTGCTCACATGTGGTGGCCTTCTACTCTCGTCCAAGTCTCTTTGTTCAGGTCTTCTTTCTTCCTTTCTTTCTTTTTAATTTAGCAGAAGTCAACCTGTAAATTGATCAATCCGAACCGGACCAATTAATAAAAAAAAAATCTAAACTAAACTAATAAAAAAACAGATTAAAAACCATATAAAAAAGGACCTGGGTTGGGAGCTGCGCCCCCAGCTGCACCTCAATTTTGGGCTCTGGTTTTCATGGTTTTTTTAACCATTAGATTCTAGTTGAAATAAGTAACATTTGAGAAAGGCCCCAAGATCAAAGGGAGCTAGGGCGCAGAAAAATCCTCGTCATTTAGCTTTAGTCATGCTCATGGATTAGGCTGTGCCCAGCGCCCTTCAGGTCAAATATTATATGTGATTTTGCATTCATATTTTGTGACCCTAATCCTTGTGACTGATTCATATTTCATTATTGATCCGTAAACCATGATTGACACAGGGCTTTACATGAAAAAGATCATAGGAGAATGTCGCGCGGGAAATTCTTCTTGATCGCATTTGTGTGCAGCTTGGCATGGTACGTTGTGCCAGGCTATCTTTTTCCGACGTTATCTTCTATTTCATGGGTATGTTGGGTATTTCCGAAATCAGTTACAGCCCAGCAAATAGGATCAGGCATGCAAGGACTTGGTTTGGGTGCTTTTGCTCTTGACTGGACGGTTGTTACATCCTACCTCGAAAGCCCACTTGTTTCGCCGTTCTTTGCAATCGCCAATGTCGCCGTCGGCTACATCTTAATCATCTACGTCATGATGCCTTTGGTGTATTGGGTGTTCAATGTCTATAATGCCAAGACCTTCCCTATCTTCTCCAATGAACTCTTTAATTCCAAAGGTGTGCAATATAATGTAACCGCCATTGTCAACGACAATTTCCAGATTGATTTGGAGCAGTATGCTAAACAAGGTCGCGTGAATCTTAGTGCCTTCTTTGCTATTACCTACGGCATCGGTTTTGCTGCTATTGTTTCTACTTTGTCTCACGTTGCCATTTTTAATGGAAGGTAATTAATTAATTAATTGACTTCATCATCTTGATTGTTTTGTCCCTTTTTTGGACCACCATGCTAATAACAGTCAGTTCAATATGTATGTATATGCAGGGAGATATATCAACAATTCAAAGCTTCGCGTACAGAAATCCAGGACATTCACACAAGATTGATGAAGAAGTATAAGGACATACCCTACTGGTGGTTTTATGTGACTCTTGCGGCCTCATTTGTTCTTTCACTTATACTCTGTATTTTCATGAAGAGTGAAGTACAATTACCTTGGTGGGCACTCATCTTTGCAGCTGGCCTTGCTTTTGTTTTCACTCTTCCCATTAGCATCATAAGGGCCACCACTAATCAGGTATCTTCAATTAAATGATGCAAATATATAGAAAAGATCAGAGAAAATAATTAAGCTGAACCTAGTCTAACATACATCTGTTTTTATTCTAATTGTAAATTTTCTCCCATTTGTTTAATTAGTTTCCAGGATTGAATATCATCACAGAGTATTTAATGGGCGTGATATCACCAGGCCAACCAATAGCCAACGTTTGCTTCAAGACCTATGGCTACATTAGTATGTACCAGGCTGTCTTCTTCCTAAGCGATTTCAAGCTAGGACATTACATGAAGATTCCCCCACGGTCCATGTTCATTGTTCAGGTCTGTATATATATCTATCCAACTATAACCTTCCAGTTTGTTTATTAATGATTCCACAAAGTTTTACATTGGTTGTTGAGGGTCTAATGTTGATGGCCTAATACAACCCTCCTCCTTTATCAAATTTTAGGACCGGCTATAAAACATATCACTGTAATCATATTTACAAGTCCAACTTGAGAAAAAGTTGTGGTTCTCATTATAAGTCTACTTTTAAAGTAACAAAAGAGAGTGTATAATTTTGTATCTATTGAAGGTAGAGAGAGAGCTAAAAAATATATATTCATAGATAGGGGCAAAATTAAAAATTTAATCCAGTTAACTAACTTTACTCTTATTGATATGTGAGAATTAGATAAATTAGACTTATAAATAGTATGAGAATGATATATTCTCTATATTTAATGTGTTGCGAGTAAAGTTTGACTTGTTTGTATTGTTTATAGATCATAGGGACTCTTATAGCTGGTACCATCAACATGGGCGTGGCGTGGTGGCTTCTGACTTCAATAAACAACATATGTCATGCGAACGAACTGCCTCCAAACAGTCCATGGACGTGTCCGGGCGATAACGTCTTCTTTGATGCGTCAGTGATTTGGGGTTTGGTTGGTCCAAAACGAATCTTTGGACCTCTTGGGAATTACGCGGCCCTCAACTGGTTCTTCCTTGTGGGTTTATTGGGACCATTAACGGTGTGGCTCCTCCAGAAAGTCTTCCCCAACCAGAAATGGATTTCCCTCATTCACTTTCCGGTGCTCCTCGGCGCAACCGCCATGATGCCACCGGCCACCGCCGTCAACTTCAATTGTTGGATCGTTGTTGGGGTCATATTTAATTACTTCGTCTATAATTATCGTAAGAAATGGTGGCAGCGTTACAATTATGTTCTTTCGGCTGCCTTGGATGCTGGCACCGCGATCATGACGCTTCTTCTCTTCTTCGCTCTTACCATGGAGAATAGGACCTTGGATTGGTGGGGTTCGGCTGGCGAGCACTGTGATCTTGCCACGTGCCCTACGGCCAAGGGTATATCAGCTCCTGATTGTCCTGTACATTGATTATGTTTTTTTTTTTTTTTTAAAAAAAAGTTTGGAAACAAAATCGTCTGAAACAATGCTTCTGTAGATTCTTGTTGGATTAGCCGTGTGCTTAATATTGAAGGGGGTATAGTTGCTCTCCATTATCTATCAATTAGGTTTTCCTTATGAATTATTTAAGTTTCAGTAAATTAAGTTTTATTAAGTTGTCTGAAATCAGTGCAAACTCTGCGATTACATGTAGTCATTATTGCTGTTTTATTTATTTATTCTTGATCTCCTCCATCATAAATCATAAATGTGGTTAAGAGATGATTGTTCTTGCGTCGACACTCACCAGTACAAAGTTGTAAAAGCAAGAACATAATTCATCTCACATACTTAGTTTATATCCGTAAATTAAATCACGTTGAAAAAATAGTTTTATCTTTAATCAATAGACACTAAACTAGTGAGGATGCTATGCTTCTGAATTTATTTTTAGTATTTTTTTGAAAATATAATAAAAAAATCATGTCAAATCAAATGGACCAACAACTCGAGTTCATTAAAAATATAGGAGTATCAACTCTTCCGAAAAGCATAAAGTCCTACCAAGTTGCCAAATCGTGATAGGTTAACAAATACTCCTCCTCCATAGGTCCAATTATAAACACGTTTTGGAGTTGGTTTTGGTCACAATTATAAAAGCTAAAGTTTTAAGCTTTTGTCGATTTTTTCCTATAATATCCTCTATTCATACTTTCTCAATAATAATTGAATAATACACCTATATATTCTATAAAGTAAATAATGTTTTTACAACTTATTAATGTCATATACACCTTAATTATACTTTTTTTATATAAATTTAAACGAGGATCTTTCTTCTTCCATCTTTATGAATTCTTCTATAATAATAGAAAATCATTTTAAATCCTTTGAAAAAAAGATGTCATACTGATGTTATTTTCCATAATATGTAACACCTCGCTAAGTTTGAGCTTTTGTTGTTATTTTAACATTTATTTAAAATTAAACATCAAACAGAATATAAAAAAATCTTTAAAGTACTCGTACAAACTTTCAAAAAAAATATATAAACTGAAAAAGATAGTTAGTGTGTGTGAGAGAGAATCATTGCAATT